>WBNM01004399.1:92125-132518 GCA_013399055.1 Ramphastos sulfuratus
CTATCCAAGTCCCTCTGAAGACCCTCTCTACCCTCATGCAAATCAACACTGCCACCTAACTTGGTGTCATCTGCAACCTTACTGCTGACAGTCTCCATGCCTGAATCAAGGTCATCAATAAAGATGTTAAAAAGAAGTGGTCCCAAGACAGATCCCTGAGGAACACCACCAGTGACTGGCTGCCAGCTGGATTTAACTCCACTGACCACCACACTCTGGGCCAATGCTTTATCCAGGAGACAGTGTGCTCAGCCAAGCCAGGAGTAGCCAACTTGCCTACAAGAACTTTGTGGGGAACAGTACCAAATTCAGAACCTTGATCTAATGAATCAGTACATGCATTAAATCATCTCGCTCACTTTTAAGCATGGAAAAGACACAGAGAGGTTCATGTTAGCCAGGTTAACATCTAGCCAGCACACAGCCTGAGCACCAGTGCACAGTGGCAGAGGGAGAGGGCAGCTCAGGAAGAAGGAAGGACCTGCAGAGAGCAGGAATGCTGGGTAGAAGCATAATGCAGAGAAAAGTCTGGATATTAAGACCCACTGCTGTGGGAAAGACACTTCTCACACCAGGAGAGTGCTGTAGAGGAGCCTTGGCAGAACACACTACATTTATTATTTTATGAGTTTAGGAACTTTGACTTTTTTTTTTTTTTAATATATAAATCTATATATACAGCAGAGTAACCTCTTTCTGGTAACGCAAGGTAATTTTATTTAATCACAACAGAGTTTATACAGAAATTCCCTCGAGTTTGGAGGTCTGGACTCCTAAGCAGGAGCAGTCTCTACCAATTGTAATTGCTCAAAACGGCCCCACTGCTACACAGAATGTTCACATCCTGTTCTCAGAAGAGAATGCAACACTGGCATGAGTTTAGGTGCCTGCTTTGAACCACTCTGCACTTCCTCAAATACAGTTAGTCCTGTTTACATTTGGTGCTTCAAGTTATCTAGAAATGCAGCTAAGGCATTCAAGTCCCTTTCTGAAAGTTGTGTCCTAATAAAATCTGGACTAATTTCCTAAATTAGTCCATATTTTCCTAAACTAGTCCATATTTCCTAAATTAGTCCAAAATGACATATTTTGCGTAAGACAACAAAAATCAGAGACCATATTTGATCAGCCAACATTATTTTGTATAGAGGTTAAATGCTGGATTCAAAGAAAGAAGGGGAAAATTGTCATCTGGAGAAAAAAAAAAAATCCAGCTTGTTAATTACTTTAATAAAAGGACACACAAGTCAGACAATTTGAGTAGGTAACCATACAGAAAGTTTTAAAAGACTGTTCTAAAAAGGTGTCACTTTAAAACACAACTGCACAAAGTCAGTGCAAATACACAATCAATTAGCCACACAAGTGTTTCCTTCTGTTATCATACAAGGAACCTTTAAATCAGTAATTTAAATTTGATAGATAATAAACAACAATTTCTTAGTGGTCTTCCTAATTAAAAACATCTATGTGATGGATTTTCTCTCACCCCAGTCCCTGATTTGCTTGTCACCCATAAGCCTGCTACCACAGACTCAATAATGGCTTAAAGCTTCCATAACTTTTGTGCTTATTCCTATAGTCCTCCACATAATAAATGTCCACTGGCTACTGGGATTTTTAACTCCAAAGAAGACAGACATCCTCTTTGATTATTCATGCTTTTATTGGCAAACAAATCCCCCAAAAGGGAAGTTTTCAGGGAAGACTGCTCTTACACTAACCAGTCTGAAGCTTACATGTGGAGGAGGGAGGAGAAAAACAAGCTAACTGTCCCTTCACTAACTAACCCATGTGAAAAGGCAACACAATCCTATCACTCAAGATGCTCCCCCTTTTTACTCTACACAAACACACAGAAATGCAACATATGCTGTTTCTTTAAGCAGACTGAGTGTGTTTATTAGGTTGCTGCAATAGTAAACATTATAGATAGCAGCAAAATGCCTATCCTTCAAGGTGAAAAAAAGGTCTTTTACTTCCTCTGCGGCCCATTATCATGAATCACTAATGGGCCTCATTAAAACAAAGACTCCACTCATCTGCATATGTCTATGCAGGTATGTATTGCAGAAAGACAGGAGCATGCACACATTTTATACACATAAAACACATATGCATAATAAATCTAAGTCAGACAACATGCTTATATAGCAAATAACCATCAAATAGTGCTGAAGTTATTAAAAACTGAACAGAAAAAGCATGCATATAAATGTAAAAAACACACAGGCTGAACACACAAACTCTGCTGGAAAAAAAAAAAAGTTTAGGAAAAGCTGACAATAATAAAAAGCAGATAGTTAAAATCTTACTGCAAACAGCCTAGTTTAAAGCTGGGAGTCTTGAGCATCTATTAAAGTGAAATACAGGACCATATCAAAGAAAGGCAGAGCATTAAAATCACCAGAAATGGAATAGCTAGAATACTCTCTGTCTAAGTCTAGCAGCAAGAAGGCAAACACACATTTCACACTCTGCATCATGTCACACACCACCTTAATTCAGCTACATTAAAATGAGTTTCCCTCAAAGAAAAGCCTGTATTATGACTATACCTTTAAAAAGCTCATGTTTTCTCTGTTGGGGTTTTAATATGAAGAAGAAAAAAACCAAAACAACAATCGAGGCTAAATCAGGAGTTGTAAATTTTAATGCTTAATCTGATAGTTCAGCACTTTTTGCAGTGGAGTTTGCAGCACGCTCAGTTTCCTCAGGCTTTCCCGCTTATTTTGCAGCAGGCAGGCGTTCTTAAAGCATGCCACGCAGTGTATACACCATTTGTAAAGCATGCTCATCCTCACTTGTTCAGCTTTATGCACCAAATGAGACATGCTTCAGGTTTCTAGGTGCACGTCTCACAACGGTGTTTTTAAAATTTTATCACCTAGTTTGCAGGGAACTGAGGCTTTGAATCTATATTTGAAATGCCACCTGAATGGGTGAAACAAATTGGTATTCCACACACAGCCTCCTGCTGTCATTCCACTGTTGGCACGGGACAGTCTTCACCAAGACTTAGAAAACCTCATTCAATATTCCTCTCTGGAGGATCTGACACTTACTGTGAATTCTGCTCTTCAACTAAAATACCAGTGTCTGTGGCAGGCCAATTCTATCATTGCAGATACAGCATCCCTCAGGCGAGGTCCAACCTTTCTCTTGCAGTGCACCCAGGGATTAGCTTGACTTCCCCTAAATTCTCTCCAGTGCACAGTACGAGCTAATCTTTCCTGTAGGAAGCAGGAGATGGGGTTGCCATGACAACAGAGCACATTCTAGCAGTGGGACCACTGAGATGAGCTGCAAAGACGACAGTGAAACATGCACTCAGCCTTCCTCCAGGGCTACGGGCTTCTTCCTCCAGGATTTAATTCCCCTGCAAGTTTACTGGCAGGCAAGGAGGTTGATTAGCTATGTATTTTGCTACAGGGGGATTACTAGTTAAGAATATGGTTGAGAGATCATAGCATTATTTAATGAAACTGCCATTCCTACTTACATTAAATTGCTGATTTTTCAAAGCAGCGTGACTGCTTTCAAACCGCTACCTGTTCATACACATTAGTGCTACACTTGTCCACGCTAACATCTCACTGCAACAAAGAAAAAGGAATAGAGTCACAAGCTGGGTCCTGCACCTCAGCTCAGGGTTTCCAGCGTATTAACCACACAGCCTGCCTTTAATGGCTTTACACTCACACACATACATGCACACAAAGAGCACGGCGTAACATCTGTGTTTGAAGCTCAAAGGTTTCTGCTGATGGGGGAGGGGATACAGAGAAAAGCAAATCACAGCAGCCACGTGTCTTATACAAATGACAAAACAGCCAGAATGAGCTTTGGGAGCCCTGTTCATCAGGCAAAAGAAAATTGAATAATCCATACCGCAAATATCAGCTATTTACTGCCCCACAATAATGTCTGGACCCTATGCTTTACACATCTTTTCCTCAATGAGAACAATAGAAAGCTTTTCTAGTCCCTGCATTTCAATTGTTTACACATTTTAAATTGTTCAATCGAAATTTCACGCAAAGGATTTTCCTTTGTGTTTTAATAGCTCTTTACAAAACCACACAACACATTATTGTGGTAAACTCCTGGAGACTGGAACATGACTACGTCTTCTGTTAATTCAGACATAAGCATATCTCAGTGAGCTTTCACATTACAGACACAGTAACTGAGAATGTAAGGCCAGTCTCTAATCATGGTTTTAGTCATCCATTTGCACAGAACAGATTTCTTCCTCCTCAGTGGTTTTGCTCTCAAGCACCTAATGTGTGTGGCTACACAGAGGGCAGCCCACCAGCAGGTAAGATACACCAGTCCCCTCAGTACCTGTAAAGCCTTGACCTATCTGAGTACTAAAAGAGCTGCAGATGAGTCAAATCTACACCACCTGAATCCATCTCTCTCTCCAGAAATTTTAAAAGAACCTCTATGAGAATCTCTTGACACATGAAAGAGAGCCCAGAGGCTGCATTTAGCCAGAACACCTCTGGGTAGGGAAGCTGGGGGGTGGGCAGCTGTGTAACAGCTTTCTCTGCACAGCAATGCATACAGGACAGCTGACAGGTTAGTCCCAACCAACTGAGTTCCAGTAAACCAGATGATGCTGGGAATAAGGCTTGGGTTGGGGAGAGAAGGTGCCTTTTCGTGGAGGCACTTTGCTGCCTGGAATGAGTGAGGAAGTTGTCGGGAAGTCAAAGGGGATGAGGGCATGGGGAAGCCCTGGTTGAGAACTCTACATTATTATCAAATCACTTTTTTTTAACCTGTTGCTGCATTAACTGCATTTACAGTTAGAAGCTCCACCCCCAAAAAAAAACCCAACCAAACAAAAAGTAGACAATTTATTTTCCATGCAATTCTGCAGCCTGGAAAAGTATCTCAGTGTTACACAACCCTTCCAGTTTCACCTTATTTTGGATCTTAGCCTGTATCAGGAATACACACACCCAAAACAGTATCCCTCTCAATCTGCTGGCTCTGACTCATCCCACAGCTTGCTGCGAAGATGAATTACACCACACAGTACAGCACCTGTATTTATTATCATCTAATTAGTGTTTTTTCTCCCTAACCCCCCCTTATTTTTCCCACTCATGCTCTATGCAACTGGAGAAATGCCAAAGCATGTAAGTGACATATGGTTTTGCTTTCGAAATCAGCCAGCCAGAATTCTCAAATACTGAAAAATCTTTGGCTAAGTAATTTTCAGCTCGAGAGACAATATTTTACACCTTCAATTCCACTGGGAAACACTGATATTTGTAGGCATGCAAATTGGTTTTGAAGAAAAAGGGCATATAATCAGATGTTGAATGATGTTACAGATTTTCCCTGTCATACACTGTCTCCTCACAATGTGAAAAGAACAGTTAACAGCAAGATTAATGCTGTGAAAATAGCTAAACTACTATTATGGTTAATGAAAGTTCTGTTTCTTTTTTTGTTTCACAAACTATGACTGCAGAAATCAGTAAACATTGCCCTTAGCATGCAAACATTAATTTCTCAATGCTCATGTGTGAAATTTCCATTCAACAATACCGAATCCTTTGTTTCTAGACATTCAATCTTTCCACCAAATACAACATGCAAGCAGTATTTTCCTGTAGTTGTTGGACAGGGGATGGATTTCCCTAGCAGCAGCCTAAATAAGTACTAAAATGGTCCAAACGAACCCTGAGCACCTTCTTCTGAAACTTCTTGGGGTTTATTTCAGAATACCCAAATCATTCCCTCAGCAGGAACACCTCACACACACACAAACACAGAGAAGTGGAAGCACTTAAAGTGTGCAAAGTTCAGAGCTATCCTGGAAATCTAAGAGCTCACAGGTACCCTATCGCATGCATACACACCTAGGTATACTCAAGAAGAAACAACTGTTGCAGTGAACATAGGTGGAGCATGCCAGAATCACAGAATTAACCAGGTTGGAAAAGACCTCTAGGATCATCGAGTCCAACCTATCACCTAACCCTTCTAATTAACTAAACCATGGCACTAAGTGCCTCATGCAGCCTCCTCTCCAACACCTCCAGGGACAATGACACCACCACCTCCCCGGGCAGCCCATTCCAATGCCAATCACTCTTGGTGTGAAGAACTTCTTCCTAATGTCCAACCTGAAGCTGCCCTGGCACAGCTTGAAGCTGTGTCCTCTTGTTCTGTCCCTGGGTGCCTGGGAGAAGCGACCAACCCTATCTGGCTACAACCTCCTTTCAGGTAGTTGTGGACAACAATGAAGCCTGCTCAGCTCCCTCAGTCTCTCCTTGTAGGGCTGCACTCCAGCCCCCTCACCAGCCTTGGTGCCCTTCTCTGGACACAAAGGAAATCAAAGAATTGTTTTACCTCTAAGGTCACTGAGTCCAACCATCAACCTAACACCACCATTAAAGCATGTCCCAGAGTGCCATGTCTAAATATTTTTTGAGTAAGGGAAAATTAAATCAAGCAATCCACTCAAAATATGGAACTGTTGGAGCGGGTCCAGAGGAGGGCCACAAAGATGATCAGAGGGCTGCAGCAGCTCTCCTATGAGGACAGGCTGAGANGCAAAGCAGCACACTTCAAAGGCTCGAGTAACCAGCTCTAGGTGCTTAGCACAAACAAGCTGGTCCCACAGCTAAAAAGGTAGAGTCTACCTCCATCAAGGCTGAAATCTGATTTTTGCCCCTTGTCTACCCTCATACTTGGGAGGGGAATGAGAGGTGGATACACAACAGCCACTTTTCCTCTCGACAGGACACCCACAGTTTAAAGACAAGACGTGGGAGCCCAGAAGACACATCCTGTCCTACGTTTCTGCATGAATTCACAGCTTTGGACACAAATGAGGAGTCTGAGGATTTCATGCTGAAAACAAACAGGAAAAGAGACAGGAAAATAAAACCATATATAGGTGCAACATGAAAAGTTGACATGAGAAAGCGAGGTTTCTGTTTTGATTTCTTGTCTTTTTCTTTCCTATGCTTAACTGTGAAATCACCATTGGATTGTCATTGCCATTATATAGTTTCTGTACATAGCTGTTCACAGAGCCCTTTGAAATCTGTGGATGAAAGGAAATATCAATCTTCTTTTTAAGAACTATTCATCTGAGATTAAACAGTGTTAAATGCTGGGCACTGAACAAAAGGTTTAAGCACATGTAAGTCTTGCTGAAATAGAGCAACAGTGCCCAGTACTTTACGGGATCAAACCTGTGATTTGGGGGTTTAAAATCCCTAATTCCCTATCCTTTCTCTACATTTAAATATATCTTGGTACCTCAGATCCTGCTTTTGTCAGATGAATTCCTTATATGAAACACAGAGTGACCTTCAGTCCTGGTGCAGTGATAAATCAAGAAGCAGCCTACACCAGTGCAAGCTGTACCACCACCTTCTGACAGCAAACAGAAGCAGAATACACATAAATATGTAAAGGAAAAAAATTTGCTTTTGCACTGCAAGAATGTAACAGAACTGTTCTTAAATGCAATCTTCTTTTACTTCTGGAAACATGTCCTATAATTAAGCATTTTCCTTCTGGACTTTTACCCACTGGATCACACAGGCAATCAGCACCTATTTCTGGAACCTCTTACACTTTTCCCTACCCTGTGGCTCCTCTCAATTAACTGACTTTACTCCAGGTTTACAAACAGGAATAGGCATTAGCAGAATCAGTGTTCAGGAATGTTGAATCCAGTAATTTTGTTAGTACTGACACATTTCTGGAGATACTGGTTTTTAATATGCAAAACAGTATCAATGCCTGTGATTTCATTCCAGTACAAACAGCCTCTTCTTGCAAAAAACTGTAATAAAATTTCATCTTCTTAAACAAATGTTTTGCCTTTTGGTAATGCAGTAGCAAATGCTGACGTACTCGTTGAAGGGATAAGCTACCCCACTGTGAGACACAGGCAACATTAAATGACATGAAATTATTTCTACACTGAAATCAGAAAGGCAAGATGAAGTCAGATATTCTCAGTAAGACATTTTTAAAAATTTTTCCTAGGTCTCTAATATTAGTTTGTCAGATTAGGAGTGGTGAAGAGGCAGAGAAAAGAAAAATGCTCTTTCAAAGGTCCGTTTCTAAAAACTGAGTTTCATAACTTTCTTACACAGGCCACAGGGTTGGACTCAGCAATCTCCAGAGATGCCCTCCAAATTCAACTCTTCTGTGATTATCTGAGTTCCCTGGGCTAATCTGTGGCAGTACAGTCTCTGGTGAGCGAGACCAAAAGTAAAAGATTACACCACATTTATGTCTGATAGACATTGAAATAGAGGGTTTGTAGCAAATAAGCCCTTGAAGTACACATTAATGCCAGCAATAAGCCCTGACCACTCTTCTGCAAGAGGATAAGAACTGATACTCTCTCCTGACCCCGACACCAGGCAACAGCTAGAGGTGTGACTAAGAAGAGTGAGCTTGCTTCCCTGGCTGGCTCTCCCACCATCCAGACACCTTTAGGTCAGATGTTTCATGAACCAAATCTTGTACAGCTTGGCTCCATTGTCAGCTTTGTGGACCACAGTAGGAAGTAGGTTCTGGCCTTTGGACCGATTAGAGCAGGCTGACCTCTCTCCATGCTGCAGAACACTCAGCCTGTCACATCTGCATGGCAACCCCCGTTGGGACACACACCCCACAGCCCTCTGCAGCAGTGCTTGTGAAAGCACAACAACAACACTGCACTGCGATGTCCAGGTCCTCGGAGGGATGTGGGTGTCTTGCTCCCAAGAGAAGCTTAAATGTGAATTGCATTAGCAGTAGGTGCTGGTCTCTTCTCACAGGTAATTACTGATAGAAAAGAGGGAATGGCCTCAAGCTGCACCAGAGTAGGTTTAGGCTGGAGATTAGGAAAAAAAATTTCACATAAGAAGTGGTCAGACAGTGGAACAGGCTGCCCAGGGAGGTGGGGGAGTCACCATCCCTGGAGGTGTTTAAAGGTCATTTAGATATGGTGCTTAGTGCTGTGGTGCGTAACGATGTGGTTTAGTGGTGAACTTGGCAGAGCAGGTGTTAATGGTTGGACCTGATGATCTCAAGGGTCTTTTTCAACTTGAATGATTCTGTAATTCTGCATGGATATGGTGTGTATGATATGGGGATCAGACAATGAATAGCCTAAAGAGTCATCCTTGCCTTTGAAAGCTTTTCAAGACTTCTCCTCCATTGTTTTTTTCAAACCCCTAAAAAGCATTTGGCATCTCTAACACACTTTTGTGATGCACAAAAAAGTATTTACTTATTCTGGTCATGACCTCTGTTAATTCCATCAGATGGCCCACACGTTTTGTATTATGAGAGACATCAAATAATTTGTCCTTCTTAAACTTCTCCACACCACTTAGGACTTTGCAAATGTCAAAATCATGCTTTTTCCAGGTTAGAGAGTCAATCGATGTAGTTGCTTCTCTCATGGAGACAATTTCATGTTTGATCTTCCTTATCACCTTTCTCCACACCTTTTCCTCTTTTTGAAAAAACAAGGAGGGCAGGATGGCACTGCAGGTACATAAATTTACACAGGATGTGACAGGAATGTAAAAAATCGCTGTGCTGGGTCAGGCAGAGTGCATTTAGAATCACAGGATCACAGAATGTCAGGGGCTGGAAGGGACCTCAAAAGATCATCTGGTCCAGCCCCCCTGCCAGAGCAGCATCACCCAGAGCAGATCACACAGGAACACATTCAGGCAGGTTTTGAGTATCTCCAGAGAGGGAGACTCCACAACCTCCCTGGGCAGCCTGTTCCAGTGCTCTGTCACCCTCATAGTGAAAAAAATCTTTCTCAGGCTCACATGAAACCTCCTATGCCTCAACTTCCACCCATTGCCCCTTGTCCTGTCACTGGGCATCACCAAGAAGAAGCTGGCTCCAGCCTCCTGGCACTTACCCCTTACCTATTTATAAACATGAATGAGGTCACCCCTTAGTCTCCTCCTCTCCAAGCTAAAGAGCCCCAGCTCCCTCAGGCTCTCCTCATAAGGAAGATCTTCAACTTCCTTAATCATCTTTGTGGTTCTGAGCTGGACTTTCCCAGGTGCATGACTCTACACTTGCCCCTGTTGAACTTCATTAAATTTCTCCCTGCCTAACTCTCAGCCTGTCTAAGTCTCTCTGAATGGCAGCACAACTCTCCAGTGTGGCAGCCACTCCACCCAGCTTGCTGTCATCAGCAAACTTGCTGACAGTGCACTCCATGCCCTCATCCAGGTCATTAATGAATACGTTGAGTGATACTGGTCCCAGTACTGACCCCTGAGGGACACCACTAGTTACAGGCCTCCAGCTAGACTCTGTCCAATTGACCACAACTCTCTGACTTCTTTCCTTTAACCAGTTCCCAATTCACCTCACTACTCCATCACCCAGACCACACCTCCTCGGTTTATATATGAGGATGCTGTGGGAGATGGTGTTGAAATCAAGGTAAAGCACATCCACTGCTCTGCCATCATCTATCCACCTGGTTATATCCTCACAGAAGGTTATCAGGTTGGTCAAACATGACTTCCCCTTTGTAAAACCACGCTGACTGCTCCCAATGACCTTCTTGTCCTTGATATGGTGAAGCACAGCACTGAGGATAAGCCACTCCATTGTCTTTCTGGGGATGGAGGTGAGGCTGACTGGTCTGGAGTTACCTGGGTCTTCCTTCTTACCTTTTTTGAAGATTGAAGCGACATTTGCCCTCCTCCAATCCCCAGGCACCTCTCCCATCCATCTCCCATCCATTCAGCCTAGTATTCTGTCTTCAGCGGTGGTGAAAAGGGGATGCTGCTGTTCACTGTTCCACTACTTCTTTCCTGGTGGGTCTAGTATTAAGCCCTGTATGAAGTGCCCTCCCTCAGTCTGCAGTGTCATCAGGCTCGTCCACTTTTCCCAGCTGCACTACCTGATTTAACATCTACCTACAAATCTCACTAAGCCCCTGGGTTTGGTACTGCCTCTACCCATCCATAACACTGCTTTTCCCCAGCCACACTAGCTGGTCTAGTATCTCTACACATAATCCTGTTTAACTCATACCTTCAGAGCCACTTGAAAAAAGTTCTTAAACAGCCCATTTGTAAGCTGTTGCTGAGCTCTGAGCTGGTGTGTTCATGGATCTATTCACTATGCCCCTAATATTTTATTCCAAGGTGGCAAGAGGCATTCACAGCCCTTGTAGACTGTATACAATTTGAGGATTGCAGTTCTGCATTATTCACACTTTGAATTCACCACAGCTGAGTTTGTCACTTTACCATCCAGTATCATGAGATTCTTCTGTAACTCTTTACAATCAGGACTTGCTCTGTGATCCTGAGTAAGATGTCTTGTGAAGATGTGGCACTTTCCTCTCCAAGCCTTTCTCCTTTTCAACAGTAAGAGCCCTACTGCAAATCCATTTAGATTCCACTGGTAATCTTCATCCACTAAGGTATCTCAGTATTTATTCATATTCTGATTTTCTGATTTTTTCATCCACTTACATACTACAGAGCCTTTAGGAGAGGCCTTGTTAAAAGCTCTAAGCAACCCAGATGGATTATTCTGGGGACTGCCTTTCTTTCCAACAGATTTACACTGGATCAGGCAAGCTGAAGCAGCCCAGCACAGAGCTGGGAGAGAGCTAACCGAGTGAATGTGTGGGTGTTCAGTGCTCCAGGTTGCAGACCCTGACCCTTTTCTGAACAGCACACAGAATCACCCTACACCAGCCACAAGCCCAGGGACTCTTTCACTAATAGTTTTGACTCTTAACAGGTCTAAGCTGCTGTGCACTGTGTTTCTACAGTGTGTTCTTATGTGTTGCACAGAAACCCTGTTCTTCAGGGCACTTTCTCCCAATGTGACCAGTGAAAAGCTCTGATTTCTTTATTTGCAGTTCCATGGATATGAGCTGCAGTATTGCAAGACTCACATTTGCTACCTGCAATTTTAATGCAAGCTGCTTTGAAGGTTAGGTCATTTTTATCTACCTAAATGCAAGTGTGAGCATTAAACAACACACTTGCAAATAGGAAACTTCAGACAAAAGCACTTAAAATATTTAAATTAAATATGACCTGAGTGCTACCACAGAAAGGTTGCATTTAGCACCATGTAAATTTGAACAAACTAAAATATTCAGTATTCTGAAGCCTATTCACACAAAGGTAAGAGCTGATTTCCAGATCTGATTTCCAAGCTCACTGCTACTCCTGATATACAACTCTAAATTTATTTCCTTTCTGTATGTTGCTTCTAATATTTACATTTAACACTTTTTTAAAAGCTAAATGATTTTCATAGACTCCTAGGCGAAATGATTTTCATAAACTCCTAGAACTGTCAGGGTTAGAAGGGACCTCAAAGATCATCTAGCTTCAAACCCCCTGCCATGGGCAGGGACACCTCACACTAGAGCAGGTTGCTCAGAGCCACATCCAGCCCTGGCCTTAAAGACCTCCAAGGAGGAGACTTCCACCACCTGCCTGGGCAACTCGTCTCAGTGTCTCACCACCCTCATGGGGAAGAACTTCTTCCTAACATCCAATCTGAATCTACCCACTTCTAGTTTTGCTCCATTCTCCCCAGTCCTGTCACTACCTGACACCCTATAAAGTCCCTCCCCAGCTTTCTTGTAGCCCACTTCAGATACTGAAAGGCCACAAGGTGGTCTCCTTGGAGTTGCCTTCTCTCCAGACTGAACAGCCCCAACTCTCTCAGTCTGTCTCCACAGTAGAGCAGCTCCAGCCCTCTGGTCATCCTCGTGGCCCTTCTCTGGACACACTCCAGCACCATCCAAATCTTTCTCAAATAGGAGCTCCAGAACTGGATGCAGCAATGACAAGAGGATTGCTCAAAGGCTAACTGATGCACAGGACTGTGCTCCAGGCCCCTCACCAGCCTTGGTGCCCTTCTCTGGACACCTTCCAGCACCTCAGCATCTCTCTTGAATTGAGGGGCCCAGAACTGGACACAGCACTCCAGGTGTGGCCTGACCAGTGCTGAGCACAGGGGCAGAATAACCTCTCTGCTCCTGCTGGCCACACTGTTCCTGATCCAGGCCAGGATGCCACTGGCTCTCCTGCCCACCTGGGCACACTGCTGGCTCATCTTCAGCTACTCTCTACCAGTACCCCCAGGTCCCTCTCTGCCTGGCTGCTCTCCAGCCACTCTGTCCCCAGCCCATAGCACTGCTTGGGGTTGTTGTGCCACCTTTAGTTAAGAAAACATAATCTAAAATAGCTTTATGGAAGTAGTTTTTGCTTCATTGCTAGTATTTATGATATTATGGCATATGAATTAATTTTAAGGATCACCAGTAAATACACTAGAGCTTACTTCTTCTGGCCCACTCTTCTCTGCTTATTTTCCACATTTATTTCCTATCCAGGAGCAGAAATAGCTCTACTGGATGATGTATTCTGTATGCATAAATTATTCTCCACTACCTAAAAAAACCAACCAAACAATAAAGCAAACCCAAACCCAGAGCATAATGCAATTGCCATACATATTATCAGTATGATAAATGTTTTTTATAGTGCTCATAGTTTCAAATGAAATTAGTTTTAGAAGCTGCATCGAATTTCCTTCCTACTACTCCAGATTATGTCACTAGAGCACTTTGGATGACCTACTGTGCATTTCTGTGTTTGAATGCATAAGGTCTGTTTCCAATGTAACAGAAAGTCTGATTTTTCCAGTATTACATTTGGTCATTTTAGAATCTTACAACCTTTGTCCCCACATGTATCAATTTAAGTCACAGAATCATAGAATGGTTTGTGTTGGAAAGGACCTTAGAGATCATCTAGTTACAACCCCTTACCACAGACAGCAACACCTTCCACTAGACCAGATTGCTCAAGGCCTCATCCAACCTGGCTTTGAACACCTCCAGGGAGGAGGCATCCACAACTTGTGCAACCTCTTCCAGTGTCCCACCACCCTCACTGTAAAGAACTTCATGCCAAGAACTTGAGGTCCAACAGGATGCAATAATGAGAAAACATCATGGGGGAAAGAGATGTTGTTTGATGCTCTGGGGTGGAGCAGCAGTGACAGAAAGTCAGTATTGAGGAGAAGGATACCAATGCCTAAAAAAAATGAAACAGGATGCAACGACACATGGTGAGATGACTGCAACAAACAAACCAATACTGCCTGTGTTTCCCAATCATGCCAGGCAGGAATGTTCCTCGAATAGGATTAGGAATTCAGAGCAAGAGAACATATTTTAAGTAATTTCTATTTTAAAGATCACAGCAAATAACAATGTTTACATAAAAGACATTGATGTTTCAGCAGGAGCTGCCATTTATGACAGACATACAGGGAAATCAAGGTGAGGGAACAAGTGATACTGTGTTAATGGCCCAGCAGAGTGACTAAAAAGCATCCCAGCTCTTCATTTTTAAAATCTAAGGATGAATATTTGATAAAAGACCAAAAGCAATAATAGCAAAAATGAAGCAGTTTATGTTCTTCTTCTTTGTGTAATTACCAAAAGAGGCAAGAAAGATCTGTTAGCCAGCTCTGGCTTCACAAAACAGCACATTCAAGGGACACACAACAAAGGAAAAGAGCTGAACACTCAAACTTTCTTTCTGGCTCCATATGGGTCCATATATTTTTAAGACATTTACTTCTTGCTGCTCAAATGAATGCCCATAGCTGCTCAAATGAAAACTGAAGAAGAGAATAAAGTGGAGCTAAAGTGCAAGCTATAAAATAGATGCTTTTCAAACACTCAGTTAGACAGGTGGATCCAAGACCTTGTTTAAAGCATAGCTGATCTGTACCCAAATACTTGCATTGGTTCTTTGCTACAAGGTGCATCTCAGGCAGGCTTGCATGAGATGCTGAGGCAACAGTATGCCAAGAGGACATGAGGAAGAATAGGAAGAAGACTTATATTCTCTCACTGTTTCCAGCTAGTTCCAAAGCTCTGTTAAGTTTCATCAGCAGACATATAAATAATCATTCTTTGGCCCTGGTAGGAGCAACAGCTAAACTCAGTTTCCAGAGGGGAATTATCAAACTGTCATTTAAATTGTCACTTTACATTCTCACCAGAAGGGATAGCAGTTGACTGATTCAATTTCTCAGCTGGCATTAGATTCAAAGAATTATATGAAGAAAATATTCCAAGGACACCTACCCTGCAGTAAATCAATTTATGCATTGCAGATAAGGAAAACAAATAAACAAAAGCTGAAACATGAAAGCATTACCTGAGTCATTACCTTGGCTGCTGACTCCATCAGCTAGCTAATTCTCACAGACAGACATTAAAGTTGAGGAACACCTAATATGGACAGAACAGAGATTGAACCACAAAAATGATCTGAGAGTATTCACTAGAGAGTAGGAAAGTGGGGGGAAAGGAATGTCACATCCACAGAGTAATCTAATGCTCAAAGCAAAGCATTCTCCATGTGTACAGCAAGGTAGTAGAAAAAAACTATCATGTCAATTTAGGGACTGGTATTTTCTTTCCTCTCCTGCTTGGAGAAAAGCAAACATTTAATCAGTGCTTTTATGGAAACCAAACACCAGTACCTTGCACAAAAGAGGGGAACAGCACTACCTGAATGAATTCTATGAACTGCCTACCCTAAGACACCATCATTTGCACAAACAACAACAACAGGACTACTCAAAGGCTAACCAAGCAGTTTGGGGACCCCATTGGTGCACAGCTGATTGCAGTGACAAGTGCAAGGCCAGGACTAGGGGCTGGAATTCCATTCATTCACAGTAGCTCTCATCTGTCTCCAGTGGGTGACTTTAAATGGTTCAGTGACCTTCCAATTAAAGAAATCAAAATATTCAAATTTATAGTAAATGCATGATGGGGTGGGGTAGCCAAATCTTGAGGAATTCAAGTGCCATTTGCTTCCCAATCACCTGGCTGGCGTCTCCAAACCAGAAATGCTAGCAAGTGGTGCCCCTTTGCAAATCAGAACTGGTGTGGCTAACACTGATGGCTGATCTGGCTTCCAGCCCAGCCCCATCCATGCAGTGAGATGTGTGGGGCATTATTGTTAGCTCCCACACTAGGCAGCAGTGCTGCAACTCCCACTAGTAAACACGATTCAGGAAGACTGCTCCCCACCAACGCTCAGATTACATAACAGCTTTGATTAGATCAGGATGAGAATGGTAACATTTCCCCCTACATTTAAAGCCCTTCACTGAAAGCAAAAGTCCCTCTTGTTTTTATCATTTAATTTTGGTTCACATTTTCTGACAGCAAATGACTAAAAGGCCATGGATGCAAAGAGAATCACTTTCTAGACCAGAGTCCTGGGGTGCCGCGCTGAGATGTGTGCCTCTGGTTGGTCTGTGCAGAGCTGCTGCACTGCTTTGACGTTGCCAGTAGCCATGTCTGGCAGGGCTGCCTCCAACACCTGCGTCTCCACTCAGCCTTGCCTCCAAGGCACGTACATGGATGTCACTCCATACAGAAGAGGGAGATGAGGGTGGCACAAGCAGCCAAGCTGGTGTGTCCAGCTGCAGCACAAAGGGGCAAGCCTAAGCGACCAAGTGTGTCTGGAGGAGGCAGGGACATGCAGTTGAGGCAGTGATTCCCTCACTATTTACTTTTTCTTTAAAAGAACCCCATCAAACAGAGGCAGGATTTTGGTTTACAGAGATTCTTCTCACTCTTTGAGAAAGGTTAAAGAGAGTGAGAAAGTGTCAGCAGAGTACAAGAATGACAGAATCACAGAAACATTCAGGTTGGAAAAGACTCCCAGGATCAGCAACTCACCCTAAACCATATCCTCAAGCACCACATCCAAACACCTCCAGAGTTGGTGACTCAACCACCTCCCTGGGCAGCCCATTCCAATGCCTCACTACTCTTACTGTGAAAAACATTTTCCTAATGTCCAGCCTAAACCTACCGAGTGGCAGCTTCAGGCCATTCCCTCTTGTTCTATCAGAAGGTAGAACAAGAAGTAGAGAGAAAAAAGGGCAGAAGTGAAGAGCCAAGGACTTATCCATTTTGTCCTCAAGCTGTTTCTCTTTTGGTGGGATAGTTTGGTTTTTCAAGTGTTTCTGCTCAGTGTACATCCACATGCAAGTGCATCAGCACTTACATGTCCTGGCTTGTACCAGGTCACCACTATGCCAGGCATTGTGCCCATACATAGCAATAAACTCCCTGGCCTAAAAGCTTACTGCTTAGTCAAGAGAAACAGAAAACAGATGGATTTAAAGCAGTATTATCTCCTCCACTCTCTAGAGAGGAATCAAGAGTAAGAGAAATCAAGAGACTTGACTGGGACAAAGGTAACTGGGGAGAAAAACCCCACAAACCCACTGACTCCAGTCCTGCACCCCCACCTTTCATCACCAGGGCTTGCACACTGGTCTCTTCCACAGTGCCATTTTTACTGTCTTAGCCATTTTCTTCCACCACTTAAAAAAAAAAGTTATTTTTTTCAGAGCTACTTCATTTTTGTCTGAACTGTTTGTTTCTTTGTGTAACCACTGATGCATCCAACAACATAGTACTGGGCCCCATCCTCTTTAACATCTTCATTGATGATCTGGACGAGGGCATTGAGACAGTCATCAGCAAGTTTGCAGATGACACCAAGCTGGGGGCAGATGTTGGTGGGTTGGAGGGCAGAAGGGCTCTGCAGCAGGACCTCGAGCGCCTGGACAAATGGGCAGAGTCCAAGGGGATGGCGTTCAACAAATCCAAGTGCCAGGTGCTGCACTTTGNCTTGATGATCTTTGAGGTCTCTTCCAACCTTGCTTATACTGTGATACTTTGGAGGGGAAGGGGAAAGAACAGAACAACAAACTGCCAGGATGGTTGAACTGAGCCTGGTTCACAAAATGATCAGGTACTTTGCAGTGAAGAATTCTACTTCACCCAAGGGCAAAATGTTTATTAGGTAACTGGAGGAGGTAAAACAGAGATTCGGGTTGCAGTCAGCCTTTATGTTGGCTCATTATAGTAATTAGCACAATGCAGGCTGAAATTCAAACAGCAGGCTCACAATACAGCATGCAACTGAACACTGCCTCTTCTTGTTCTGCTACAGATTGTCTCTCTGGTGCTGTTAGGTGAAGGGAATCCCCTCTCTGCCTTCATCTGCAGGACTTCCCTTGCTCAGTACTAGTGCATAACATGGAGTATTTGACACATAGGTGTGGTGCCTGGAAATCTAAAAACAAGCTCAAATCATCACAGTGGGTCAAACAGATTCATCTTGCTCAGTAACACAGTTCTAAGCAGATGCTGAGCAAAAGGCCATAGGAAAAGTAAAATATGATGAGCCCTCTCCTAGTACATCCTTGCAGCTTCCAGAAAATCAATGCTTTATGATCTCGTCTGAGGAAAGATTTTTTTAAACTTGTATTGAATTGCCATCAGTTGATCTATGCTTCAGGACTGTGTTCACTCCACTTCTGAACCGCTCATTTTCTCAGCTTCTGCAAGATTCTGTGGCAATAATCCCATAACCTAATCATGTCCTGTGTGCAAAAATGTCTTTTGATTCATATGATCTCACTCCTTGATCATTTAAGTGTCTCTATTTCCTGCAGTCCTATAGGACCCCTTCAGATATTGAAATGTAGTTATAAAGTCTCCTCTGTGCCTTCTCTCCAGGCAGGTCAGCCCCAATTCTTTCAGCCTGTCTTCACAGGAGAGGTTCTCCAGCCCTCTGATTATCTTTCTGGCCCTCTTCTGGACCAGCTCCAGCAGATCCCTGTCTCTCATGTGCTGGGGCTTCCAGAGCTGGATGCAGTACTCCAGGTGAGGTCTCACCAGAGCAGAGTGGCAGAATCACCTCTCAGTCTGCCAGCCACGCTGCTTTTGTTGCAGCCCAGGATGAGACTGACCTTCTGGGCTGTAAGTGCCCACTGCTAGCTCACCTATTCCATACACCATTCTGTAGTGTTTAAGCAGAGTTTGAAGAAGTCACAAAGATTTTTAGCTAACATTTCTCCATAAGCGTACAAACGAGAAATCAGTTTATGTATAAAAGCTTTAGGAGCTGTAGAATGGGCAGTTCAGATCTGCTCCTCTTCCAGATAAAGCTGCTAAACACAAGGGGTTTCTATGAAAAACATGAGCTGTTTGCAGAGCTCACACCAGTGATGGGCTGATGGGCTGGACACACAGCACAGACTTTTAGGATACACATATTTCCAGCTAAGAGATCCTACACAGGACTACAGCAGTATGCCTTAAATTCTCCCCTCCTCTGTTCAGGGGACACCTCTAAGAAACATGAGAGAACACAACAGATCTCAGCTTTTGTATTGTAAATAAGGAAAACAAAAGTCCCTAAGAAAACTTAGTCCCAAACAACATGAAGTGTATACTACTGAAATTATACATAGCAATAGGTAGGAAGCCAATCTGTTCAGTCAGTAAATAATAAAACATCAAACCCAGGATGCATTTTAACTGTGCCTGCACACTACAGATGATACAGCTTTAGATTTTCACAGTGTGAAAAGATCCTGGCAGCCATACAGTGGTTACTATTTTAGAGGATCCCCAGGAGATGGTATTTATTTAGGTAGAAAACTGTTTCCAAGGATAGCCTCATGAGAGATTCAGTACATCTCTTCCTGAGCTTCCCAAGGGGACAGCAGTCACACAATCTCGCTTCAGCATCCTTCAGTGTAACACAAATAACATAATGCAGGACATTCACTCAGGACACGCAGACAGCCACTGTCAGCATCTCATTAGGCTGTCATGGGAAGCAAAGGCTTCAGATACAGGGATATTAACATTCCAGCCACTCAATCCATGCTACATATAACAGCCATCTTTTCCCTGCACGTATTTATGTGTCTGTTACTCAACACCAGAGGGAAACCCTTTCCAAGGCTGCCTTTCACCCAACTTGCACCACACAAACCCAGGTCCTATCTCCAGCCACAGGCCTGAGGCCAATCTACTTACAGACAGCCTAGCCTAAAGTAAAATACACAATATAAGGAACTCAGCTAATAAAACCAGCACCATAGATGGCTTTCTCCAGCATATTGTCCAGATCCAGTTCACTGAATAGATGGTATTTAATTAATGCATTTCCTATGAACACAGCATCTAAATACTTTTATAGCTGCCAAAGCTTCTGATCTCACACAAAGTGAGACTAAGTCCAGAAATTTGAGTTATTTACCCAGCATTTTACTTTCATGACTCCAAGTGCCCCAAATGAAAACCTCAAATTCTCAAAACTGATTAGAGAAATCATACATATGTACATAGGTATAGACATATCCATAAATCTGCATTTTGTTTAGCAAAATGAATTTTTGCATTTCATTTAGGTGTTTCTTTGGGTTTTGCTTGAATAAGCATTTCTGCTTCCAGCTCTCAAAAAAAAAAAAACAACCCCCACATTTTCTGGAGAAGTGAAACAAAAAATTAAACAAAACAAAAAAAAAAAAAAGCTTTTATGGTCCTAAGGATGCTTTAATCGTGAATTCAGTCAAATCTGTTGGCTATATCTGCAAGCTTGAGAGAGGGCTGGGAATCTTGCAGTGAACAATGTTCCTCTCATTTATTCCTAATGCCTGAATCGTGTTTCTGGCTGAGGTCCCAGCCAGAGACAGTGGTGAGCATAGCAAGTGCTAATAAACTGTCATTTGACTTCTCATCCTCTCCTTTCAGGGAAAGGAAGACAGAAGATGGAAATTTGCCACACTCTCTACCCAAAGGAAAAAGGAAATAAAGTGCCTTTTCCTAGTCCAGATATTCCTTTTTTCCCCTCAAACCTACTACTTGCAGAGACAAACAGTTCTGGGGCAAGGATACCTAGGAATTCAAACATCTGGAAAAAATGCCATGCCAGCTCCACCCCTTCTGCCATAGAATCTCATTTAAGCACTGTATTTTAGACCTAGAAAGAAAAATGCTTCCATTAGTTTTGCTACACTGAGACTCTCTAAGTAATGCCCCATTAGCCTCACATAGCTTACATCTGCTTTTACTTAAATACCAAAAACACAACAGCTCATGTTCATAGAATCATAGAATTGTCAGGGCTGGAAGGACCCTCAAGGATCACCCAGTGCCCCCCTCCCTGCCATGGGCAGGGACACCTCGCACTAGAGCAGGTTGCTCAGAGCCACATCCAGCCTGGCCTTAAACCCCTCCAGGGTTGAGGCTTCCACCACCTCCCTGCGCAACCTGTTCCAGGGTCTCACCACCCTCATGGGGAAGAACTTCTTCCTAACATCCAATCTGAATCTCCCCACTTCTAGTTTTGCTCCATTCCCCTCAGTCCTGTCACTACTCAACATCCTAGAAAGTCCCTCATCAGCTTTCCTGTAGCCCCCCATTTAGTTTGATTTGTTTGTTTTGACCAAGAAGCAGTATTCAGCACCTGACTGCAGAGAAGTCTCTGGAAAAAGCCTCTTCTGTAATGTAACATGTCCCTCCTTTTGTCCCAACAAATACATTCCTGTTCTAGTTATGAATAACTAGCCCTACAGGAAACACAGTAATCTAATTCCCACTTGTTGTTGGAAATTTTAAAAGCATCATACTGAGGTCATTCAAAAGAGGGCTTGAAGATGGCTTTGTTGTCTGAGAAATAAAAATAACCCTCAAAGGCAGATGGAATTCAATAATGCCATAAGAAGCCATTAACTGTAGAACAATTTCATTAAAACATTGTTTGCTGCAAGGTTAATCACTAAGAAATATATTCTCTCCAGTGAATTACATTATAATATACCTACTTGGTGAATACAGTTGACCATCTTTTAAGTCACTTTCCAATCGTTCCACATTGCAACTCTTTCCTACTGCAGTTAAATGCTAGTTAATTAAAAACAACTCTCAGATGTTAAAAGTTTCAGAGCATTAAAAGGATACACCTCACAAAGCACACAATTAATGTTTAATAACAAGCACTTTCTTTTGGATGGAACATTTTTAATACTTGCAGAAATAATTGATGTTGGCAGAATTTTGATATCAGTAGACCTCTAGTGGCTATTACAGTAATTGATGATTGGATTACTCTGCTCTTTAAAACATTCTCTTCAGAAATCAAAACCAGGAAAAAACACAGGAGCAGAACTGCAGCAAAATGTCATTATAGGAAAAAAAAAAAACCCCAAGCAAACAAACAAAACAAAACAAACAAAAAACAACAAACAAACAAAAAGCCCAAACCCACCAACCAACCAAAAAAACTAAAAAAATACACAACCCACAAACCCAAAACACAACAACTTAATTAAACCATTAAACCATTAAACCATTAAACCATTAAAACAACTAACTTAAACCATTAATAGAATGGTTTGGGTTGGAAGGACCCTCCAAAGGTCATCTAGTACAACCCTGCTGCAGTCAGCAGTGACATCCTCTACTAGATCAGGTTGCTCAGAGCCTTACCTTGAACACCTCCAGGGACGGGTCCTCAACTACCTCCCTGTTCCAGTGTTCCACCACCCTTAAGGTAAAGAACTTGTTCCTAACATCAAATTCACACTTCTCTAACTTCAAACCATTGCCTCTCATCCTATTCACTGCAGGTCTTTGGAAACAGTCCCTCTGCAGCCTTCTTGTAGTGCCCTTTGGATAGCGGAAGGCTGCTCTAAGGTCTCCCCAGAACCTTCTCTTATTTCACACCTCAGCACTTAGAGGCCTGGTTCTCACTGGTTTCAAGAAAACACCTTTACAAATCTAGTCATCAGAATCCCAACCCAAGTCAGCAGTGGTTGTTTGTAAATTGCCTGAGATTAACTCAAACATATTTGCCAAATGCTGCGAGAGCTATTTCCAGGTTGAGTTTTAAATGGTTAGGGAAGCAGCACCTCACTCCCCAGCCAAGACTGTTCATTATCAAATCACCTCTTTGCCTTTGGGTTGTTGCCAAACTTAGCATTAAGTTTGGCTGAGCAGCCTGGAAGATGCTGGAAGCGACATTACCCTGCAGAAACTTTCTGCTGTGTGCCAGCAGAGCTAACCTGCTGCTGCAAGGCTGGAGCAGCTGTAGGTGTTCTGATTAATTTAGGAGGATTCTTTGTGCTTCTGAGCAAACAGCTACAAATTGGAAACTGAAACTTGGTTCCCAGGATTTAACACTTCTCAGGATCTGAGCACACCATGGAAGCACACTGTTTATTATTCTCTATTCCTTCTATTAAAACAGTATTTCCTTTCTTCTCCAGACCCAGGAGCTATACTGTGCAGAAATGTGATGAGCTTACAGCTCAGATGATTTTTGACAGATCATGCCAAGACAAACGTTCATCCAAAACTCCTGTCCTGCTCCTCCAAAGCTTTCTGCAAGCCAGAAGCTGGGGAGAGCCAGCCCTTCTGGACAACCTTCATCTCTTCCAGTACATTCCAGCTTACAGTCTCTCTGGAAACAGAGCAGTGGGAAGCAGCACAAAGGAGAGCAGCTTCATTTAACTGAGCTTCTCATTACAACTAAGCACACAAGGATGAAGTGGCAAATTCAGTGGAAATGCAGTAGGTTTCAACCCCCCTCCACATGTGTTTGAATTTGTTCTGCAAAGAATCAAGAGGGGTAAGAGTGTCAGCATTGCCATTTGAGAGCTAATAATGAAAAGCTCTGTATTTAAGGCACCTTCTGCACTCAGCTCATGCTAAGGGGATTCCAGCCCAAGGCAGACTCTGCAGCAGACTGAAGATCAGGAATCAGAGTAACCGATGAAATAAGTCATTATTGATCCTCCTGCCAATGTGTTGCAGGGTTCATTGGTTCTTTTCAACCACTTGTTGAAACTTGTTTGGGCTAAAGGTGCACATGTGCAGTACCTGAGACTCCAACACTAGCTAGCAGGAACTTGGAACCTGGGTTCAAACTTAAACATCACAGTCATTTATGTTTTTAAACAAGGACTTGAAAGGGTTCACTGATGGCCATGTTTAAAGCAATGAAAGGAACTCACTGGTAGTTTGTGGTTTAGCCAAAGCTTGCCTGGACAGGATCTATACAGATAAGAAGAAACTAGATCCTAAAGCAAGGTCCCAGCTTGAAAACATGAGCATCTCATAGCTTCCCTATGGCTTCTCAGGTAATCACAGACAGTAGAGTGCTTACCAGAGAGAAAACTTCTGGTCTGTCCTCACAGCTATCCTCTCTTTTCCTGCACCAACATGTCATTAAAAGCAGCCGGCACACTTCAGGACAAGCTGAGCTACAGCACATAAAGAGGCTTCTACATCCAATACTTTTGGCCAATTCCTATGTTCTACTCATTCTCATAATCTGGTATGTTTAGGGAATCTAATTTAAAGTAGTAAAGCCTATCTCACAAGATGTAGGTGGACCTTAAAATACCCTCCAGATTTCTGGCCTAGTGTAAAAGCTGCTCCTCTTCAATAGCAAAGGAGTGGATTTGTTGAAAGAAGGAAAAAACAACCAGCTTCCATATATAGCCAGTGCTGAATCAGTATGAACATCCAGAAAACAACAAATACAAATCATTTTCAGTCTTCAGGGCCAAGCCCCATCCTTCCATGCCAAAAAGCTGGTCACATTTTATTAAAAAGTAGTGCAGATTTAACTTAAGGTGGATTTTTTTTTTCCACTAACTCCACAGCTCCTTCCCATTAGAGCTTGTAGTTGCCAAAACCCCTCTGTCACCTCTGTTCACTCTCACGGGAGAAATATAAAAGTGATGTCCTCCCTCTTCTTTACCCAGTCACCAGAGTTCCTGGACACATTACTTACAGCCATCAATAAATTCCAGTAGCACTACATTGGTAACTCAATTTATTAAACCACATCTTCTGGACTATTTCGTTTTCTTTATTTCACAGCCTGCAAGTTATGTTCTGGCCTTCAGTCATATTGCTGCCAATTTCTGATCCCTCCAGCCTCTAAATAATGTATATTGCTGTGACTCAAGGCAACAGACATTCTTCTTCTGTCAAAGACCCATCCTTGCTTCATTTCCCTAGCTCCCCTGGCCTTCTGATGTAGCTAGGAAGATGGGAGAGTAACCTTTCTGAGCTTTGCTGTTCCTGCTAATAGCTCTAACCATTCTGGATTAATGCTGCTGCGAGGCACTGGCAAAGGCTTTCAGGTGTATGCTCAACAGAGGCGGTGATATTCCCCTCCGTGCTCCCAGCTCAAAATGCTCCCTTCAGCATTACTACTTAGAACAACAAAGCTACTGAATCTGGCCTTCAGCTTGATGCACAGGCAAGCACCCTCAGACTGCTTTGACAAAGCTACTCCACATGCAGAGGGTGGGTGGAAGAGGTGCCAGTGTCTCCTCCGGAAGGCAGACAGCACAATGCAGCACAGCACTTGCATCACCTTTCTGACTCGCTGCTGTTCCAGAACAGATTTTGTAGCACTGAAAGCAGGCAGGTGTCTACCTGAAGAAGAGAATGTACAGTGGGTGGACACCTGCAGGTGTTCTTCTTTACCACTGCCTAATAAAGTTCATATTGTGTTCTTTATACTTACAGGGATGTGCTGACAACTGTCAGCCACCACAGAAATCAATACTGCAGACAGAAACTAACAGCTCTTTCTAAGCAAGATCAGAACCTCATTTGCTATGAACCACTGTAGGCTCACCAAGAATATGATGCAAGACATCTAAATTTGCCTGCTCTGACATTTCCCTTTCACACAGTGGCAAGTAACACTCTTTTAAGCAGCTTCTTTGTGGAGAGACTAGACGAGAACTTGCAAACCTTCACCGAGAGCAGCGCTTTCAAAGGCACAAATGGTAGAAGAGTGCTGCCTTTCCTGTTACCTCTCTGCAGGACTTGAAAGTCTAACTACCATTTATGCCTCTGCCAAGCCCCTCACTATTCCCTCCCTTCCTGTCTGACAGACATCTCTTTGGGAAACTGTTTTTTCTTGCTCCTCAAACTGACTTTCTCTTCTCATACTCAGAATTCAAGCCAGGAATCAGCATGGAGATAGTTTATCTTCCTATTTGCTCTACTGCAGGTTGTTCCCATGGAATTACATGTCTTTCAACCATCAGCACCTCTTCTTTTGCTACCATTCTCCTCTCATATGACATAGCTTCAGCTGGCAAATAATTACATATGAAGTTTTGAGACCTCAGTATTTCAGACCTCCTTAGACTGAGAACTAAGGATTATTATGATAACTGCTGCTCTCTTGCCAAAGCTCACACCGAAAACATTTTGCCTCAGTGTTCTTCCTCAACAACTACAGGAACCTGCAGGAAAAGAAGTTTCTTACCACTCTGACCCAAATGCACAAAGCTGTTCACTCCAAAATCCATGTTTTTCTCTAGGTATCTTGGTGCTTAGATGATAGCAAGGGGAGAACTAAGCCCTTTAACAATGAAGGCAAACAAAAGAAAGGGAACATGGAAGACAAGGAAGCAATGTGAGACAGTCAGCATGGCTTCACCAAAGCTGGTAGCTTTCTATGATTGAGTGACAACATCAGTGAGAAAGGAAAGAGATGCCATCTATCTGGACTTCTGTAAGGCAGGAGCAGACCCAGAGGAGGTCCAGGAAAATGATCAGAGTGATGGAACACTTCTCCTATGGAGAAAGGCTGAGAGCATTGCCGATGTTCAGGCTGGAGAAGGGAAGGCTCCAGGGAGACCTTACTGTGGCATCTCAGTGTTTAAAGAGGGGAGAGGGGCTTCTAAGCAAGGTGGGCACAGACTTTTTAAACACAGCCAGTAGCAATAGGACCAGATGTAATGGTTTTAAAAAGAAAAGAGTAGATTCAGACCAGGGGTAAGGGTGTTTTACAGTGAGGGTGGTGAAACTCTGGGACAGTGGTCCAGATAGGTCACAGCCCTAGGAACATTCCAGGTCAGGTGGATGAGGCTTGAGCAACCTAATCTAGTTGGATATGAACCTGCTCATTGCAGGTGGGTGGGATTAGATGGCATTTAGAGGTTCCTTCCTGCCCTTCTAAAAATTCAGACATGGTATTTCTGTCCTCTGAGATGATCTCTAATTAGAGCACAAGAAAATATATCTGCTTAATAACAGATTCCCATGCCACAAAGCTGTGCCTCTCTTTACTGATCACTTCAGTTTACTTAGCAATAGATAACTACAGAAGGAGATATATATACATGAGAAAAACAGAGATTTATAAATACACTTAGGAAACAAACAAATAGAAAATCTATTCTTAGCAGTGGATACTTCTGTGTACACTTGAATTAGCTTTGTGCTTGCTCCATGTTGTGGAATGAAGTATACAACCAGGCCAACATACAATTCAGTGATAACTTTATTTTTAATCAATGCTGCTGGAGAAATAACCTTGTTGAGCTGGCAAGCTCAATTTCTGCTACTCTCTAAGCAGCCTTCCTAGACCTCTGCTCTCTGGATTTGTCCTCAGAACTGATTTCTGTTCACACCTGTGTGTACAGCCAGAAACAAACTGCAAGGCATCCACCACTGACTCATGTAGGAAAGCAGAGCCAGTAAAATCTTCCTGCCTTTAAGGGTGCTGAAGGGGGATGAGTTCCACTTTCAGCAGAAGCAATGGAGGAGTCAGGAGAGTGGTTTTCTCCTCATTTTTCCCATTCAGGTTGAAAGCTTAGCTAATTGCACTACTCCCAAGAGGCAGTCAGACAGCATGGCATGCTAGATTTCTTCCTGACCCCCAAGACAGGAATTTCTCCAAGGAAACTCATTATTATTCAGAGAAGTTTATTCTTCAGGGTAGGAAGTGTTTAAAAAGGCAAATTGTTATTACCCTTCTCTCTGTATACAAAGAAAAAAACCTCCAGATATTGGTACAGCTAACACCTGCTCTATCATGTATGTGTACTTGATAGTAGGTCTGGGGTCTTACCAGCCAGGTTGTTCACAGCCAACTATTAGCCAGCTCATGTGTCACACAAGGTCCTTGGGAATCTTCAACTAAGAAGCAATGGGGTTTTGTTCTTTTACAGTGTGCTAGTTTGGTGAGCCACCTGTCTGATCTGTTCTCCTTCACAAAGCCACATCACAGCATCCTCTTCTACTGACAGAGGCTCATGCCAAGCATCTACAAACGCAGCAGATGCCTCCTTAAAACACCAAAAAGCCACAGATAGAACAAAACTGCCCCACAGACTACCAACTGCTCCTCACAGCTTTTCTCAGAGTGGGTGTAAGCAGCTACTAAAGTCTGTCTCTCTGGAAGGCTGCTCCTTCAGCAAACAGCACTGGTCAGTGGAGAAACTGCTTGAGCCTCACACATTTCCCAGCAAGCTGTTAACCAGCCACCAACTGCTAAATAAACTTGTAAGAGAGCTGGGCTGTATTTTAATGTGTTGATGGTAAATCATTCTTGTATCTGGCTCCAGTCAACCTGCAAACCATCACTTTTATCTTTCTTAAAACCACCAGGCTATCAGCATTCATGAATACTTGGAGGACACCACTGGAGCTCAGCCCTATCCTGAAGCTTTCAGAATGATTACATCACTTCTTCCACACTGTGCCAGAGACAGCACACCCCTCTGCCTTAAAATTACAAATATGGTTACTGTTTGACAACACAAAATCAATTACTTCAGAACATCACAGACCTCAGGAAATTATCACAGAATCACAGAAACATTCAGGTTGGACAAGCCCCTCAGGATCAGCAAGTCCAACCCACAACCCTACTCTACAAGGTGCACCCTAAACCATATGCCCAAGCATCACATCCAAACGACTTTTAAACACATTCAGGGTTGGTGTCTATAATAATTTCCAATATGTTAAATCTTACACAACTCTCATGCTGCCAAGCAGTAGTCTCTTTTTGTAATGACAGTATTTGCACTTGGTTAAAAAAAAAAAATTACTCCTCTCATTTTAAACATTCAGTCTTACAAATATTTTATCAAAGAAGCACTTTAAAGAAAACTCCATTACAAAAAAATCTCAAGACAGCCCAGTGTCTCCAGGGAATTTCCTGTTCAGAAAAAAAAAAAATAATAGCTTCCTTAATTAAAATATAACACAGGGAAGAATTAATGGCTGCATTTAATTTTCTTTAAAGCATGTCGGTTTATGTTCCTTTTACTGAAATAAAAATGCTCTATTATATTATTCTCCATTAAATGTAATAGGGGGGAAAAAAGTGAAGTCAATGCCCATCATACATTTTAACAGTAGTGGTGAAAAAATTCTACCTATAGTGCAAAGAAGTAGATCAAATTAAACCAAGCAATCTGTGCAGATAGTCCCTGCTAAAGGCAATGGGTACACACAAACAGATAAACTGGGTGATGTGTCTGTAGTGGAGAGCAAAACTGAATCTCTACACCAGAATGGCTCTCCTGGATTTTGATCTTCCAGAGAAATGGGAGGGGAAAGCCTAAGAGATGCTAAGGTAAGGGAAAATAACAAAGAAAATCAATCAAAACCAAAGCAGTGCTTTCAGAAATCCCACTAAGCTTTGTAACTAGGGTTTGCATGCTGAAGAAAAAAGCAAATGGGCTCCCTTCAGTCCCTGTGTGAGGAAGGGATAGCTTGGTTGGTCAGGATTACTGTCAAAGTGATATATCCATTGAGAAAGGACCTGTATAACCCTCAGACCTGTTTGGAAGGTGCAAAAGGATACAGGTCTGAGGCCAGCCTTCTACACAGGGGTAGGCTTCACTTGCCACTAGACTGCTGATGTGAAAAAGAATGGCTGTGAGTGAATGGTCTGCAAGCATTTTAGCATTACTTGTGAATAGATAATTCTAATTTCTCAGCTATTATTGGCTGCAAGTATTCCCTGATGTAATTATGGAGTAATAGCTGAGAACTTGATTGCAACCAACAGTTAGTAGTTTGCTGCTAACAAGGCAAACATGACAAACAATTTTGAGGCAATTATTGTCATTACAAGCCACACTCAATTGTTCAAGGCAAGCATAATAGAAAGTGACAGTTGTGCAGCTGGGAGGGTGGTGGGGAGCAGGATTGTTCTCTGGTTGCAACAAACCAGTCAGACTGTAGCAGAGAGCCTGCTCAATGCATAATTCATGTTTAATAATATTTTAGTCTCTAAAGCAAATTACAGTATAAGATAAAAAACAAACAAAGACATGTCGAAGAAAAGGACACAAGTTACTGAAATGGGAGAGAAGACAGAAATAAAATGGAGAAGGGGGGAGACATCCAGCACAAGCACCTCAGGAGATGCTTGCAACTCTCAAATGAAAACACAGTAGCTCCACATACTAGGAGTCACTTATAAAGGAAATGCATTTTACTACACCTCAGTTTTAGGGGTCATAGGATCACAGAATGTTAGGGGTTGGAAGGGACCCAAAGAGATCATCGAGTCCAACCCACTGCCACAGCAGGACCATACAATTTAGCTCAGGGCACACAGGGACACATCCAGACAGGCCTTGAAAGGCTCCAGAAAAGGAGACTCCACAACCTCTCTGGGCAGCCTGTCCCAGTGCTCTGGGACCCTTACAGTAAAGAAGTTCCCCTTGCGTTGAGCTGGAACCTCCTGTGCTGCAGCTTCCATCCATTGCTCCTGGTCCTATCCCAGGCAGCAGTGAGTAGAGCCTGTCCCCCCGCTCCTGACCCCCCGCCCTCAGATATTTATAGACATTTATTAAATCCCCTCTCAGTCTTCTCTTCTCCAGACTAAAAAGTCCCTGGTTTGAGACCCTTGCCTGATTAGGCAAGTCCACTGAGTTAGAGAAGTTCTGTTAGCTCCTTCCATTAATCAGGAGGGAGGAAAAAGTGCTCTCCGAGGAGCTAAATCTGAGTTGTACAGGGAGTCAAAGGAAGATTTTCATCATACAATAGAAGTGCCTCATGTATTAGCTCAGTATTCATGACAATCACATACCAGCTGCCTTGTCAGCAGCCAGTACATTAAAATACTTGATTTGCTGAAAATTCAATCCAGCTTTCCTTAACGATGTTAAGGGCTGAAAGTTTCTAAGGCAGCTGCACCAGCACTGCAAGCTTGTGCCCAGGCTCAGTACAATGCATTATCATTGACATCATAACACTGCTCAAGTGTCTTTACAGTGCCACTCATGCTGCCTTTTGCACTAATAGGGAACCAACTCTAAAGAAGTCATTAAGACATCACTGAAATTAGATTTCCACAAGTCTCTGGCCTCCCGCTCCTGTTTTCACCATTTTCTTAAACATCTTGGTGTGTTACGACAAAGCAGATGTGGTGGGCCAAATAACCCCAGGTGTAGCTCCACTCAAGCAAAATAATGTTAGTTACTATATGCCAGGCTCTCAGGTCCACTTAGCTCTGCTTAGGTGGGGATGACAATGATTTTCTCTGATAGAGCACTACAACTAACTCCCTATCTGAAGAAAACTCTGTGCTTTTGACTTGTAAGTTAACACTTCAGTGCAGCACACAGACTTACTTAGAACAGTGCACATGTAGCCTGCTGTCTTGCTTTATTCAGTAATGAAGCTGGTGCTTGCAAAAGGTGGTAGATGGACAGCTGCAGAGAGAGAGACCTCTGCTTACCCTGAGAATAGATTGCTGGGCAGCCAGAGCAGAAACCTTCCTCTCTTGCTAGTTTGTCTCAGACCCTGATGTCAGGACATGGTTGTTTTCTTCATTCAGCCTCTGCTTTACCTCCCAGAACAGGGCAGAAGTAAAACCTATTCACAGAGGTAGGCTTTGCCCTTCAGGGAAACTACAGCAAGATGACCAAGGACAATGCACAAAGTGCTTGCTATACTGCTGGCATCGCCTGGATGTTTCTGTGCTCCTCTCTTCCACTGCCAGGAGACAGACATGTGCCTTACATCTCGGTCAGAAGAGCAGCATTTATTGTTTCATCCTTAATTGTAAGAAGTGAGATTGTTGCCCAAAATGTTGCAAGTTTTACTGGCTCAAGCAAGACTGGAAGGTCTGAATATTGCACAAAATTCAGTCAGCTCTCCTGGCCCTGGCTGAAATTTAAGTTTCAGTGTTCTGGAAACCTTGCCTGCTGTCTGTGGGCTGAACCAAGAGCAAAAGGGTTTGATCCAGCAATACCAGAGTCCCTGAAGCATTATGAGGAGGAAAGAGAATCAGAGACAGCAGCTCTCAAGTAGGAGCTTTGCCTGCAGATGAGTAGTATGCAGGGCTGGCTCCAAAGAACCAGCTCAGGGCAAGGGAGCTGCAGCATGTACAGGGAAGCAAGAAAACAGGGTCAAGCAAGGGGAGCGGATGCAAAAGAGAAAGGAACACACCACCAATTTGTAGCCCTATTATCCAGCTGGCTGCTGGAGAAAGCAGCTCTGAGACACTGGGAACCAGATAGCCCTACCCCATTCCCAGCTGGGGAATGAACCAATTGCAAATTAGAGCTGCTTTCCTTTTCTAACTCTGCAGGGAAGAGCAGCAGCTCTTTCCCAACTCCTCCCCCGTCGTTGCAGCAGCCCTGCAGGTGCTCAGGAGGTTATTTTCAGCCATTCAGCAGCAGGTGGGACTCAAGGCCCTGTTATTTAAAAGGGTACAAAGGCTAATTTAAAGTGGGAGCTGTCCTTCCTAGTACTGTGGCAACTTCAGTGCTATGGATACAATTCACCAACTTTCCCCAGTTTTCATTTCTTCCCCAAGACCTTGTTGCCTTTCAATTTGCTATGCTTTACAGAAGAAATCTCATGAAGACTCAGCATGTCTGTGGAGCCCAGGGCTTTGCTTGCAGTGGATGGGTGCTGGTACTGCACAACACACAAACCTTCCACCTTCATCTTCTACCTCTCAGCATTTTTCCTACCTACCATGACATTTCTGGGTGGAAAAATCTATTGCTGTCAGATGACACTCTCTCAGACTGGTACTGTCTCAGACTTGCCTTTATTCTATGCAGATCCAAACAATGTAACCATGAGAAACAGAACACAGAGTACTAGACTGGAAGATTCTAGGAATGTTTAGATCAAATTTTCTAGTATCAGCTATGCAATCAAGTGCCAAATGCAAATACCCAGCTAAACACAACACAGATAAAGCCTCAAGGGAAGAGACTATGAAAGTATCTTGTTCCTTTTATGCAGAGAGTGTCAGCATTTTACTATGATAAACTGAAATGGAAGAGAAGCCTGTATCTATACTTCAGTGGTTTGGTCCAACTCACCAGTGCATTCCTCTAGGGTACATGGATTCTGTTGAGTCCAAATCAGTTGAGATCCATAGGAAAGAAACACTAGATGTCCCAGAATATTCTCATGCCACCTCACATGGAAAGCCAGGTAAGCAAAGTGCCAGAACACATCACCTTCAGCTACGCTGCAGCTGTCACTAAGCCACCCCAGGCAGCGTTTTTCCTAATGACTGCCATTACCAAATCACTCTCCCAATGAAGGCATGCTTGGGGCAACAGAAGCCCTGTGCTGTTCTCTTCCACCCCTGACACCATTCCCAACCATGTGTGCATAGGGAACCTTACACACCAGCAAGTCTTCACCTGCCAGAATGCAGCAAAGACTTCAGCTAAGCCAAATGGCAAATGTCTTTTATCTTTAGACTCACTGTGGTGGCTGACATAAACTCACATGGACATACTGAAATATTTGAGGGAAGGGGGCAGAAATCACTTTAGACACACAAATTCATGCTTTAGTGATGATTTTGGTGTGTGTGTGGCTATAATAAACTATGAAATTTGCAACATTCTCCAGTGAAGCATGTGATGGCAAAACAGATTGTACTGCTAAGGTTGTTTAACTTCCCCTTTGTCTTTCCACCTCCCTGTTCCCACTTCTATCTCTCTATCCCTGTGTTATTTTCTTCCAATCTTTTTCCTGCCCTCTTCTATAATTTTACTTCTCCCTCTCCCCCCTTTCTAATGTCTTTCAGTTCCTCCTTCAGCCTCTTCTCCCATATCTGAGAAAGCAGTGTTGCTATAACTAGCCACCCTCGAGTTTGCTACCTGACAACAGCTAGCACAGGAAAGCCATGAAGCAAGAAGAGCTATTTCAAATCTATCAGTAGATGCTTTAGTCAGAAGATGCAGCAAAAAATAGGATTGCCTTAGGAAGGTGAGCAAATACCATCTGGAAAGAAGGGAAGCTGAGAGATTTAAAGCAATTCTTTAAGATCACACTATGTGCAGTTCAAAGACCACACTGCATTTACTCCCCATACATTTTAAAAAGCACCTGACAGGTCTGCAGCATTTTATCATTCATACTTATGTTCTAATATGATTAGATGTGGCACATGAATCTGGTTGAGGCAGGGATTAAGACATGTATGACAGGCTTTCTTCATAGGTTACTGTGCTGAGCTGTAATTTTTATTTCAGACATCTACATGCACACAATTACTGTTAAGAAACACTCTCTATATGGGAGATGAACCGAGCATACAGGTAAGTAAAACCCTCTCTCTAAAGCAGAGTTTTGCACTAAAAGCCAGATACCTAAAAATGACACCTTCCAAAGTATCCCCACAAACTCCAACATAGCAGTATTAATGCTATGTATTAGCCTTGAAAAAGAAAAAGAAGTGGATTTCCTTACATCTCCTGCTTCAGAACTGCTCCTTTAGTGAACACACACAGACAGAAACTAAGCCACAACTTGCACAAGTTTTGTGATAGCTTCAGCACAGTCTGCAGTGGACAGGCTCTTTGTGAGCTCCTTAAGGACAAGGTTCATTCTAAATCAGAATCACAGAATCACAGAATGTCAGGGGCTGGAAGGGATCTTGAAAGCTCATCCAGTCCAACCTCCTGCCAGAGCAGGATCAGCTGTACCAGATCACACAGGAACACATCCAGGCAAGTTTTGAGTATCTCCAGAGAGAGAGAGACTCCACAACTCCCCTGGGCAGCCTGTTGCAGTGTTCTGTCACCCTCACAGTGAATCATGTTCATCTAACTTCTGTAATAAGGGCTGAAATCAAAGGGTATACATCTATGCACCTTCTATGCAGAGTAAAACTTCCATTTTTCTCACCAACAAATTAGCTTTGTGTTGGAACTAGCTTAGAAGTAACTGACACTAAATTTTTCAATGCCACTCTTTCTATTTGCTCTTCTTTTCCTCTACTTCCACATCAGTTTCTCTTTCTCCTCTTTCTTTTGAACACCACATCCCAATTCCTAGTTTTCAAATAACCATGTCTCTGTCACACTCCTCTCCCTCACTTTGACTAGAAAAACAACTTTCTCAGCCTTCCAAGCTGATTTAGAAAGGGTGGAGTTTCTTTCCCTTTTATGCCTGTGTACAGTCACACTACCATACTTAAGAACAATAAAATAATAATGCTTAACATATAGTGGCCTAAGCACTCACCTGTTGCCTAAGCAACAAATAAATGAACCTGCAACTTGATCCTCTTCATTCTGAGACATAGGGAACATACATTTCAAATCACCTAATGAAACACACTATGAAGAAAAGGACACTAAATGAAGGCACAGAATGTGAAAAAGACAAGGCAATGCCACATTTTCTGTATGAAATGAGAGCCTTACCATCCTGCTGGCCCTGGAGGTTCTGAGGACTTTGCATTCTCTCCTCCAGATTGGAGCTGAGGTCAGAGTTTACAGCTGACATCCTAGTGGAGTCACTCATATCGAACTCATCGCTTTCTATAGAGCTTTCATCCTGCACATGGAAAATTTCAGCGACATGTCAGCAAACATTGTACACTGGTCCCACTCTGTGTTCAGTTCACTCATTCCTGGTTGTTTCATTCACACCTGGTGTGCAGTGTAATCATGCTAAGTCTTTATTTAAGCAAACAAGCAGAGCACATAAAGAAGAGCAAGGGAAACTGTTTATGTGATATGACAATCTGACAGATGCAATTTGTTCAACTGAGGGTACTCCATGACTGCACTCTCCTAACTGTTTCCATAGTATCTGGCTAGAGAGGGTTGGTAACCAGAGACCCCATAACAAGCCCTTGCTATTCAAATTGGGCTAATGAGAGCTCTCCATGTTCCCTGCCTGCATTCTCTACCTCTCCCAAGTGAGGTCACTAACTCTGCAGTAAGACATTTCCAATGGCAACTTGACCTGATAGGAATCCACAACCACATTCCCCTGGCGTGCTGTCAACCCTCACACTGCTACTGTGTTTAAAGAAGCACCAGTGACAATGATGAAGCTTGTAAAAGTTCTGAGCATGTTCAAATGACAGACAATGGCAAACCAAAGTAACATAATCACATGAGAATCACTTCACCTTTATTCTGCCTTACACATCTTTAATATGATTTATCCATCAAGTTAATTACAGAGCACCTACTGGGGATGATAGCAGAAGGCAAAAGGTGAATGTCCCAATCAAATATTGTGTCCCCATTTATAAAAGCAAAGCACTTTTCAAATGTTCAAATACAGGTTTACTTCACTTGTTTCAGTCCCACTGAAGTTCTTGTGTCCACTCAGAAATTAAAGACTCAGAAACTAACAACTCAGAAATTAATAACTAAGCAAGGGAGAGCACAAACCAACCTAAGGTGATCTATTTTCAGTAACAATTCTACTGAGATAATTGTTCCTGTTATGAAGAATAGCATTTAAAAGAAAACAGAGGGAAAGAGGACAAATAATTCTGTGCCACTAAGGATCAGTTTAAAATACTTTTCAAATTAATATAATATTTTAAAAATATTTAATCAAAACCAGAACTGACAGCATGCTGACTTGGGTTTGGGTTGCTCACCAAACCTAGAAAACCAGCAATTTTTGCAATATGATTTGCTCTGTACTTGCAAACTGCTTTCTACAGATACTAATACAGCTACTTCCTTTCTGAGTGCTTGGCCCTTACATCAGTTCCTCTCTTTGGTCTTAGTGATGTTTCCAGCTTGAATGAGTGCTTCTCTTTCTTCAGAAGGCAAGCTCCCTGCAGCCATGACTCTTGTTAAACTGGGATGAAGTACTGCAAGATGCCGCTCAGAAGTGAGAGTGGGACAAAACAGAGGATGATGCTGTTCTGCACTGTTACACCAGGATGATGACAAACAATAAAACAAACACACCTTGTTCTCAGAGTTTTAGAAAAGAGTGAAGGCTTCTCTAGCAAGCACCTGTCTGACTTGCCCAAGTAAGGTGGAAGCATCCCAGCTACAGCAGCAGCAAATACCTGGACTGCCCACACACCAGAACTGTGGTCCCACCTAGCCTCCTGCTCCAGACAGGCAGGGCTGGGGCACATGCTGAGCTGGTTCTGAGGTTTAGGGAAAAGGCACACTGCTTGTTCAAAGAGTAAGATCATAATACACACTCCTCAGCCCTTCTGGGAAGCTGTGCACAGTGACACTCATCATTGAATGCTGCATGAACCACCAAGGAGCAGCTACACTTCGGCCACAACACCCTCAAGCAGGGCTACAGGCTGGGGACAGAGTGGCTGGAGAGAAGCCTGGAAGAGAGGGACCTGGGGGTACTGGTAGAGAGTAGCTGAACATGAGCCAGCAGTGTGCCCANATGATTCTATGATTTACCAGTTCTGGGGTCTGGGCCAGAAAGGGATCCCTGGGTGTCCAGCACTTGCCTAAGTAAAAGCCAACACACATGGGCAGCCTGTGTGTCCCTACAGCACTCTGGGGGATAATTTCACCTCACTCCCTGAACTGTGTAAACATTTATCTGAATCTTTGGTCAGACAGGCATGGGGAGAGGAACTGGGAGCCACTGGCATCTCAGTGCCAGTTGCAGCACAGCTGTAAATGTGCATACAGTGCTGAGCTCTCCTTTAGGATGAAGCCTCTTTTCCCTTCATCAATGGCCTCAGCATAAAAAGAATGAATCAAGGATGAGAGAACTGGGAGGCTTTCAGTCACTGCGCTAGCTAGTTGTGGGATCCAAGTTTACTCCTTGCTCAACCCACTCTCTCCACAAGAACACAGATATGATTGATGAAACCTTGGAAACAGCCTTCCTACAAACCCAAGCAGGTTTTTTAAGTGCAAGAAACAGTTTGAATGTATGCATCAGAAAGCTGCTGCTTGGTACTACAGCATTTCCACTGCCGCTTCCTTCTCGGCGCAGCAAGTGCACAGCCTGGAGCAAAAAAGAAATTCTTAGCAAAATCCTGCTTTGAGAAAAGACATGAAAGTTACCCTGAGAACCTTCCTTGTGCCCATTCTGACCCAGAGGAGAAATTATTACTAGAACATAGAAAAAAATTACTTTTCATAAATCCAGTGGTGCAAGCATTTCACACACCGGAGCTGGAAAACCCATCTGGGCAGGGAGATCCCAAGCAGTGGAGCTTCCTGCTATCACTGTATGGTTGCCACTGCTGAAAAACTGGTTCAACAAAAATGTCAGTCATTGGACCAGCAAGACTACACCAAAACATTCAGGCTATAGAAGCACTGTGGCAAGTGTCCCCTGTCCAGTATGCATGCTTGACTCTGTTGTGGAAGGAGTAATTCTCAAAGGGAAGAAGTGGAAAAAACAAGAAGTTCTTTAACTCCTAAGGCTACTGCAAGGACAAAGCCTCTCTTCTCCTGCTGCTTGAAGGCCTGCTGCCAGACTCCTGAAAAGGGGCAGGATGTAAAGGGGAGGCTAAATAGGAGGGAAAGATGATCAGACTGTATTGGTGCATAAAGAATTCTGGATCAGAGATGTCTCCACACACTCTCCACAATAAAAAAATAAGAAAAAATACTTCTTAAAAAAAAAAAAAAAAGGGAGAGCAGAACAATAACTGTGGTATTTCAGTATTTCTGGAAGAGTGAGGAAATCCCCATTCTGTGGGGAGTTGAATAATTCATAAATCTCCACCAACAGCCCCTATCTACTCATTATGAAACCAAATCTTGCTGACCCTACAGAAGTCAAGAGCCACTCAGGATCTGTGACATAATCCAGCTGCTAACATTGTTCTTGAAGGTTTTCTTTATTAAAACCCCCTTGTATTCAGGCAGAAGGACACAGCATGCAAGGCTGCCTTTTGGCTGGCACATAGCTGGGCTTCTAACTATTTGGTAGGTCAAATGGTAAATGAACACATTTCTAGCAAAATGAGCTTACTACAAATAATTTGGGAGGCATTATCCAATTGATGAAGCACTTTGTAAGATCTGGAAAAATTCTGAATAAATCCTAGAAGGAAAATATGTAATTTTCAAGAAGAAATAAATAAAACACAGCTCCAGCTCTCTCTGAAGAAGCTTCATTCTCAGCCTATTTCTCTTCCTTTTTTTCTCTCTTTTTATTCAAAGTTTCAAAGGCAACCCCTACTCCTATTTACCAAGCTCTTCACCTTAAATATTTCAGCTGATGTTCCCACAGCTTCCACCTAGCTCACTATAATGTGTTTCATCCTGGCTGCTAACCTTGAGAGCTGATGGCATTCATTTCAGATGTTGATACTATTGCTGTCCAGAAGCAGACAATGAAAGTCACTACTGAGCCCAGTACTGTCTTCAGTGAAGTCACTGCCCTCATTACCCTTTGGGTTGGTCCAGATGGCAAAAGGACACCTTCAGGTCATTTGAAGCAGTCCAACATATTTCTCCCAACCATGGAAGGGTGGTAGGTCATGACATTTTACCTCAACTTTCCAACCTTCAAACAGCCTTGATTTGGTTTCAGACTCATGTGAAGATGAGATCAGCAGTCTCCAGTTCAGTTTCCTGGCTACCACACAGACAAATATCAAAGAACACAGGAGAACAGAAAAGCAAACTTGAAAGACTTCAGGGTTTACCTCATCTTGCTGTGAATTTAGTAGCTGCAGCTTCATGTGTTTCATATAAGCCATAGTAATTGGCATGTTGTAATCAATCATACTGGTCACTAGAGTTGGAGGTTTCCCATTATCTGCAATGAAAATATTTATTATATATTTTATGTTAATATACATTTTATGTTAATTGTGGAGGCTACTTTAGACTGCTTTGCAGTCAAAGTCAGACACCTATGTCAGCTGTTCTAACTCTGGCATTTTGAATCACCTGCAGGCTGTACAGGTGAAGTCTGCCATAGGAAAATGAAACTCAAAGTTCAAACCCTGAAAAGTGATGAGTTTGTCCAGCCCAAATGACAGCAGCACATGCACCCTATCCATTCCTTATGCTCCCATATAAACATTTCTACAGCAAAGGAAATCATTTCCTCCAGATAAAATCACCTTTCTCTTGAGGGTGCATGAGGTATTACACTCCATCCTCAACAGTGAAAGCAGAAGATTCACTACCTCCCAGCTTAAGCACATGAGCTGATCTGACTTACTGAACTGTTCCAATCTACCAAATTTTTATGAACCCTCACTTAAGCTAGGAAAATACAAATGGGTATTAGGAATAAAATGAATTTACATCTCACTATTTGACACTAAAACTACCTTTATGATCCGCTCCATCTGGGTTTAAATGCATTCTTTTCTGGCACTCTGAGCAGCTCATTAGAAACCGTGTCACCGCTTCTCTCGGTAGGAAGGCATAGGTCTCTGAAATCTGAAATGGATAACAAAATGTAGGTGTTATTATATAAACTAATTGGACATAGAATCATAGAATCATAGAATGG
>WBNM01004399.1:132621-153494 GCA_013399055.1 Ramphastos sulfuratus
CTCAGGGCTGCTCTCAGCCATTCACCACCCAGCCTGGATTGTGCCTACCCAGGTGCAGGACCTTACACCTGGCCTTAGCATGATTTAACAAAAACTGATCACTGTATTTCCAAATAAGGCATATTACTTTATAATGCCAGGAAGCACAATGAAATCATGTTCTGCATAGGATGTAGGATTTCAACCTGCCTGGTAATAACAGTCAACACCAAGGAAAGAAAACTTCACTTTGTCAAAAGTTTTGCTTTCTGTTTACTTTTTTTTTTCCTCTCCAAATTTCTATCAGCAAAAAGATTCATCCATAAAAAGCATCCCACTGAGGGATGTTTGCAAACAAACATAATTGAAAAGTGACTTTCTTCTTATAATCAATTCCCTGATGTGCTCTATTTATTTTATTCTAAGGAACAGACAGACACAGGACTCAGTGTGGTAGCAGCAGCGACAGACTCCTTAATAGTTGAACTTTGCATTTGAGCAGTCCTGTGGTTTAATGTTGAGGCTTAAACATGTTATTTTCACTAATAATTAGAGAATTTGTGACTCTCTTGGTTTGGAAGACTCTGCTGTACCTGGAGATACCCTGAAACAACAGCTTTGGGTTATTTCCTCACTTCAGCATTAATATTGTTTCCCATCACACACTCACAAGCAGGCATTAGAGGGACTTTCTTCCTCTCTTGAAAGGGGAGAGGAGGAAGCAGTTACTGCTCTTTCCAAAGACTGTATTCCCCCCACTCAAGGACACATATCTTTATAGACATTTTGCCTTGCTGAAAAGGACCTGGAGGTTGGTGCCAAGCTGAAAATGAGCCAGCAGCATACTCTGATCACAGATAAAGCACATCTCATACTGGCTACATTCAGACAGCAAATCAAGAAAAGTAATTATCCTCCTCTACTCAGTGTTGGTAAGAAAGTAGCTGGAATAAGGTGCCTGGGTTGCCCCACAGCAGCCCAAGAAAGCTGTTGAGAAGCAGGAAAGGGCTTTGCAGCAGGGCACCATAGCAGCTGGAGCCTGAAGGAGAGTTTGCAGTAAAGTTTGAGAGATGGATTTGTTTCATGTAGGTTGTGAGGCAGAGTGATATCTAACTGCAGCCTGTCACTGCCTGAAGTTGAAGTACTGTGGAGAGAGGAACTCTTCAGAGGCTATAACCAGGGAAAAGAGTCACCAGCTGTGGCTTGGGACATTCAAACTGGACATCAGCAGAAACTTCTTCAGCAAGAGGCCAGTGCACTGCAGCAGCTCGACCAGAGGGGTGTCTGGTGGATGTTTTCAAGACATCACAAGGCAAAGCCATGGCTTTTCTGTGATTCATTATATATGTTGATGTACATACACTGAACAGCACAAGTGGTGCAAGAAATCTCTACACCAGGCAATAGAGATAACCCTTAAAGAAGGCCAAAGTCCCAGCGAGAGAGATTAAAAGAGTCAAGTGATACCTGACTGTAAAACTAGAGCAGGATTTGATTTCCTGTTGAGCACTACATGGAAGTGCAGAGGGATGGAGGTGGTGTACATGGCAGTGTGGATACAGCAAGGGCAAGATAACTTTCTTTACCTGGATGCAAATGGGATTACATACTCTGCAACCACTCATGCTCCTCACAAGGGTGCTACAAGGAGGAGGAGGAATGGCCATTTTTAACTCTTACACTCTTCTCCTTGGCTTGTCACCTGCTTAACCTGTGTTGAAACATGATTCCTAAAGCTCCTCAGACCAAATCCATCAGTGACAACATTCTGGAAAACAGGTGCAGTTTAAAGCAAGGGCTGTTGATGAGACATAAGTCCTGAAAATGATGCATTGTAAAACAAGAATGTAAATGAGACTGTCCTGTTTATGGTATGGCTTTTCTAGGCTGTTTATTGGTGTTGTTTTCTTATATAACAGAAGCCTTATTTTAGGGGATAGAAGGGGATTAGTATAAAAGCAAAATTTATTATGTGATGAAAACTGGCAAAGATTCTCTCTGGGTCTGAAACCATTTATCTGCAAATGAAGGCACTAAATGAAGCCACTTTTAAATGGGAGATTCTACCAAAGATATTTTCATATTATTTTTCCTGGTTTTTATATACCACAGAACAGATGCTTATTTACCTTTCTAAATAAGAAAACATTGGTTATACTCATCCCTTATGGAATCTGAAGAAAGAACTCAAAACCAGTTAGAATTTAGCTTTAAGAAAATCAGCAAGTGCCTATGTGCAAGCAACCTCTCTCTGATAACATCTAACACACTTAGTACTGTATTGAAATTAATGGAGCTTACCCATGGATTCATTAGTGGCCTGCATTTGATAGGAATGCTCCATTTATTCTAATCAAGCATCTCTGTCAAAATTCCAGTTCTGCTCAAACCAGAGGAATCCTCTCCATGGAAAGCAAGAGAGCTAAGGCCTGGATTTGATAGGTATGCTCCACTGACTAGAAGGGAACTGGGGTTTAGATCTAAATTTGTCCACATAGCAGATGCTTATGTCTCCAACCTCCCACTGCAACACAGTTTTAAGGATGCCCTTCCCTAAATAACAGCAGTTTTCACCAACTTCCTCCCCTGTTTTGCTTTGCAACTTGAATCAGTCATATCCTAAGATTGCAGCCTGTAGAAATTGGCCTAACACAATAGATGTGACATGAAAAGAGACATGGAGAGGACATAACCCACAGCTTTCCTTATTCTTGCTGCCTGAATATACATTAGGAGACTTCTCCAGTTTTCAGCACCAGGAAGCTTACAACCCCCAGCCCAAACCTGACGTCCCAGCAGTGCAGACTCCTCTTTGTGTCCCTCATCAAAGAGGGCACAGGGACTCTGCGATGCAGGGCGCTGCTTGCTGGCTCTGCCCGCGCTCCGGACCAGCTGGCTGAGCACCAGCTGTAGCTGGGAAGCTCTCTAACTAAATTAGCACAAGGCCAAACACTAAATCTTGTATTTCACCCCTCAGTTGAGTTTAGCAGCTTGTGCACACTCTTGGGCTGATGTAACTCGTGGAGCTGGCTTGCATGTGAGTATCTGAGGGCACAACCTGGAGGCCTGTGACACTTTCCAAGTAACTGTACAGAAACAACTTAGTCAGTGGTCTGACTTCATCACAAAACATTGTTCTCTGTCCTCTATTCTATCTGAAAGAAAGCAACAATGACTCAGTCCTCCCTGATGCTGTATGTTCTCACTGCTTTCAGCAGCCCTGCTCCCACCTCTCTTCTCAAGGCTGTTTGCTAACAAGAAATACAGCCAGACAATCTCATTCAGTGCTGTGCTGCAAGAAAGCACTATTTGTTTAAACTTCAGTTTCACACACACACAGAGCAAGTGAACACTCTTCTAATTTTCAGGAAAAAATAAAGCCATGGGCAGCAATGTGCCTTGGTGGCCAAGAGGGCCAATGGGATCCTGGGGTGCATTAAGAAGGTNGCCAGAAAAGTGAACCCAAGTCGGGGGTAATGCATTATTTACATCTGAACACTGGCAATGCAGATCAGCATAGTTTTGGCATGATCTACAAAAAACTGCTCAGGCACATGCCTGTACCCATCAAAGAACAATCAGTGCTGATTTACCATACTGATAACATTACTTGGATTGCTTAAAAAACAAACCACCACAACAACAACTCTAAGTACACTTTGTTTTCAAATATGAAGCTTTAGAAGTATCTTTAGGGAATTCCTTATCCTTAGCAGCGGTTTTGTTGCACACTAACATATCTTCTGTCGCTTGCAGAAATGTGTTACCTTGTATCTGGATGTGTTCTGTAGCACAGACTAATCAGAAAATAAGCAGATTCTAGCAGGTTGGTGTTTGGGTGTTGTGTATTGGATATAGCTCCTGCAGCTGGATGCTTTTTAGATTGTAAAAGGGAAAAAAAAATAGAATCTGGGGCATTGAGCAGAAGTGCAAAAATTATCCAGTGTTTGCTTTACCCTCAGGAGTTACATGGTAAGAAGCAAACATTTCCTAACAATGCAGTCCATGCACGCCTCCACATGTTTAGTTGGAACTCAGAGGAAAAGAAGAGCTGACTTGAGCAGGTTCAGTGTCAAAACTTTTACAATCTCAAAAAAAGTCTCTGATATAAAAGATTTCAACACATATCAACCCATCCAAAACACTGCCCAACAACAAAGGCTTTCTAGACTCAGAACTGACCTGCATGCTGTTTGCTGGATCCCATGAAGAGCACAACTACCACAAGGCAAGCAGCCCAGCATCTGAGCATGTAATCTGATTTAGGCTGGAGCTAAGTGATGCATGCCCTCATTGCCTATCTATTGCATTGCTACTGCAGCGCTGCAGGCAGAGAAAACAGGCAAAGCCTCCTTTGTGTTCTCCAACAGTTGATTTCAGTGCAGGATGTGATGATACAGCTTTCAGAGCTACTTTTTTTTTTTTAATTTATTTGGAAAATTAACAAGCTCTAAACTGAAAGGCAGATTTTAGGACACATATGGTAGAGAAGGAAAGACAAGTGTGAGGAGAAGGAGTGAAATTTTGCAAGTGAACTCATTAACCCCTAAAGAATTAACATGGGGGATGTATGTGTAGTCTGGAAGATAAGACATGTCAGGAGAGAGATTTTCTTCTTATTATATGTGTATATTTTTTTAATTAAGGAGAGTGGGGTGGGGGGTGGGGGAGACAATCCAAGAGGAGAAAGAGAGAGATGGGGGGAAAGTGAAGATGGTAATCTGTCCTGGGCCCACAGCCATCAAACCAGGTGGCAGAAATTGGTTTCTTGATGACAGGAGGGCAAGCCTGCCACGGAAAGTCCTCTCCTTTCCTCAGCAAGAGGTCAGAAGAGAAGGCTGACATAGGAAAGCAGCTCTGTTACTGAAGGGAATTTTATCAAGAGCTCACTATCATGCTTGGGAAAATGCTGTTCCCTCCCATGCTAAACTTGTGCTCACAGCTCCCTTCCCTCCCCACGTAGCAGAAGCTGCTTTCTGCAAGGGAAGCGATGGGGAACACCTGCTGGTGGGACCACTGCCAGGACACTCAACACTTGCCCTTTGCAAAGAACCAAGAACAAGTCCACTGAAGAAAAGTGCACTTGGTTGAGCTGTTTTGGTGTGCACAGAGGAATGGTGTGGATGCAAGGATTTAAACACGTTAAGGCCCTGCACAAACCTCACATCCTTCTGCTTCCCCAAGGGCAAGGTCTGCCCTGGATGGAAATCAGCCAGACCCCAAACCTGATTTAACCTTGTTCAGTCAAAGAACTTGAACTGGAAGGAGACAGTGTTATTTCACAGGGCAACCTGTCAAAAAACCTCTTCCCTGAGGAAAACACACTCTCTGGGTTCTCTGAGAGGACCCAGGCACATTCCTGGTTTGGGAAATGAAGAGTCATACACCATGTTCCACAATCTGAGGAAAGTTTTCCTAAGGGAAACAGGAAAGAGGGAGGCTACAGCCTCATGCCAAACCCAGAGCTGCTGATTGCTGTCACTGGCATTACTGAAATGTAGCTCCCACAACTGGAGTGTGGGATTAGATGGGTACAAGCTCTTTGGGAAAGACCTCTTTAGGAAATACCAAAACTGTGATAGTTTTCTCCCCATCATTTCTCTGTTCAAATGTTTCATTTATCCAGTCAGAGAGCAGAAGCAAAATGCTCATCACATGCCAGGACTCACGAATAACAAATAGCAGTTGTAGCACACAGGTTGTGAACCTTCCTTCCTGCAAAATTCTTGACTCAAACTATTTGCTGAGTACTTATGCATGACAATTACATTCACAGATCTCAAGGATGATTCACTTTTGACACATGAATAAAGAAACAAGGCTAAATTAATCTGGTTCCCAATTCACTTAATAAAATTAAACCTCGCCAAATTATTTCTGTTTGATTTATAAAGCTTTTAGTGCATAATGCTTTGTGGCACAGCTAGCCAAGGTACTACCTCTTGCCTCCTACAGTGCCACTGAGGAGACAGCTACTGAGTGGTTTGCTGCAACAGCCTGATGCTGTAGCTCAGCATTTTCAGTAAGGCATTTTCATGGACAGGTCCAGTAAAGGAGCAGGTCTTTCCCCAGTCAGTTGGCAGAGTTTGAGGTCTGTTTACTTAACCTAATTCTCATGTTAAGATGTAGATGATATTAGGTTAGTTCTGGAGTCTTTGTCTTTTTTCCTTTTTTTTATCTATGGAGGTCTTTAAAAATTTTATATCTGAATCCTCTCCTTGGGAAACAGGACTCAATGGTCTTAATAAACTAATACCAACATGAAACAAATGCACAAATAGAATCATAGAATCATAGAATGGGAAGGTTGGAAGGGACCTCAAAGATCATCTAGTTCCAATCCCCTGCCATAGGCAGGGACACCTCCCACTAGAACAGGTCACTCAAGGCCTCGTCCAACCTGGCCTTGAACACCTCCAGGGAGGGAGCAGCCACAACCTCCCTGGGCAACCTGTGCCAGTGCCTCACCACCCTCACTGCAAACAACTTCCTCCTAACATCCAGTCTAAATCTCCCCTCTGCCAGTTTAAACCCATTGCCCCTTGTCCTGTCATTGCAAGACCTTGTCAATAGTCCCTCCCCAGCCTTCCTGTAGCCCCCTTCAGATACTGGAAGGCTACTCTAAGGTCTCCTGGAAGCCTTCTCTTCTCCAGGCTACAGAGCCCCAACTCTATCAGCCTGTCCTCATAGGAGAGCTGCTGCAGCCCTCTGATTATCTTCATGGCCCTGCTCTGGACGCTAACTATTGCAGACTCTGGTAACAGCACAAACTTATCCTCTGCTCCTAACAATGTAATTAAGCTCAGGTCTGGATTGCAATAAAAGCTGATATCAAATGAAACCACTGTGAGCCTACTGTGCAGGTTATTGAATCTGCACACATGGTTCTCCTCACAGAAGACACAGTAGCTGTCTTTCATGCTGTTCACAACACATAAATCTCTTCCCTGTCCCGGAATCATGGGATTCTTCTGGTAGTAAATATTATACTTGACGTCTATTTGTAAGATGATGACTTGGAAGTCTTATATTTACAGCTGGCAGCATTCCCAATACTTGTATATTATTCTACAAAGTTTCTGACCTATACCTTTGAGCAGCTTACTGAAGTAAAGCAAAGCAGGAAGGGAAAGGTCAGTAAAAAACATGACTTTTCTAACGCTTTCTAAAAGAGAAAGCATTAAAATATCTTTGTGGCCAAGGATTAAAGTGGTGAAGGTGACAGATGGAAATTAATTTAGACAGTTTGTGTTTGTTCACCTTTAAATAACACTCCAAGCCTTACAAAAGCACATCCAGTGACTGATGACTTACTTCATATATCTATCTTAAGGTCAATACCACCAGGAACAAATTATAAGGAATTTTGCCAAGGGCTTATCCTGCAACAAACTGTCTGAAATAGCCTATCAATAAAATATCTCTGAAGGGATTCGTAGATACATGGTAAAGATTATTATGTACCTGAAGGAAACAGTAATGGAAACATATTTTTTTCTTACAGCTACAGTTGAAGATGTGGGTGACAGAAACCTGGAGCTCCCCTCACATTTTGTTGACCTCTTATGAAAACTCTCTGCAGGTCGTGTGAAGAACACTGCAGTCAGCTCAGCTCAGGGCCCTCTGCACAGCCCCCTGCCAGCCTCACCCCACTGGGGCCATGAGGAGAGATACCACAGATGCTCTTATACCCTAGCCAGGGCTGTGGGATGGGCCCTGGCTGGGAGCCCCTGCCCTGCCACCCTGGAGAAGCCTCCAGTGCTTCAGCAACTGGAAACAGCTGGAAAGGTGGATCAGGATGAACAGGTACCACAGCCCTGCCATCCAAATCTGGGCAAGCAGATTCATTTGAAGCACCTTGGGAAAGTGCAGAAAATGTTTCATTAGCTCTCTGTAAGAAAAGAAAGTGGTGTAGTTGTGCCACTAACCACAAAAACTATCTAAAGCTCTTTTAAGGCAGTGGCTCTTTAGGTCAAGCATCCACATCCAATTAAAAATCTTTAAAATAATCATTTCTTTCTACTCATCCAGTTTATGCAGGTGTGAGAGTTGCCCTCTTCACAGTATCACAGTATTACAGTATAAGCAAGGTTGGAAGAGACCTCAAAGATCATCAAGTCCAACCCATTACCACAGACCTCGAGACTAGACCATGGCACCAAGTGCCACATCCAAATGTGCCTCTTGACACCTCTTGTACCTAGTATCTTTCTGACCTTTGGAATTTAGGATATTGACAAGTTTTTCATACCATTAAAACACTAAGTGTACTCAGGCTGCAGCAATAAACTCTAAGGCAATGTCATTGTGCTGGTTTGAGGCTAATTGGAATAATTTAATGAAAAAAATAGATTATAGGCTGTGAAAAGCAAACAATGGTGATGTCTACTTCACTCATAGGCTTGCTGAGATCTATAAAAACAAGGACACAACCATAGATAAGACAGAGTCTCTCTCTCTCTGTTGGAGCTGCTCTGTCTTCTCCCTGGGCTTTTGTGGCTGTGTAACCCAACTAATCAAACCTGCTTCTAACTCCCCTTGCCCATCCTCCAAACTCACCTCACACATAAGGCAGACCCTGGGATAACATAGAGGGGTGGAAAGAAGGTGGAAGGGTGCTTGGGAGCCCCTCCTGGGGTCTCTGATTTCTGGGATGGGAATTGTGTTTCTGTATTACCTTTAACTTGTGTATTTCTGTATATAGCTGTATATATTTTGTAAATATTGTAAATATCTGCTTGTATATTGTGCTAAGCTGTAAACAGAGTTTCAGTCCTTAACTTGCAGCCAGCTGAGTCTAGTCTGGGTGATTGAGGCCAATGACAAGCAGAGTCCCTCAGGGATCAGTCCTAGGACCAGTCTTGTGCAACATCTTTGTCAGTGCCATGGACAGAGGCATTGAGTGCAGGCTCAGCAAGTTTGCTGATGACACCAAGCTGTGTGGTGCAGCTGACAGGCTGGAGGGAAGGGATGGAGGGAAGGGATCCATTCTGAGGGACCTGGACAGGCTGCAGAGGTGGGCACAAGCCAACCTCATGAGGTTCAACAAGACCATGTGCAAGGTCCTGCAGCTGGGTGGAGGCAATCCTAAGCACAAATACAGGCTGGACAGGGACTGGCTGGAGAACAGCCCTGAGGAGAGGGATATGGGGGTGCTGGTGGATGAGAAGCTCAACGTGAGCCAGCAGTGTGCACTTGCAGCCCAGAAAACCAACCAGAGCCTGGGCTGTAGCAGGAGAAGTGTGGCCAGCAGGGTGAGGGAGGTGATTCTCCCCTCCTACTCCGCAGTGAGACCCCACCTGGAGTACTGCATCCAGTTCTGGAGCCCCTGGGACAAGAGGGATGTGGACATGCTGGAGAGTGTCCAGAGAAGGGCCACGAGGATGCTCAGAGGGCTGGAGCTGCTCTGCTGTGAGGACAGGCTGAGAGAGTTGGAGCTGTTCAGTCTGAAGAAGAGAGGGCTCCCAGGTGCCCTTATTGTGGCCTTCCAGTATCTGAAGGGGGCTACAAATAAGCTGGGGAGGAACTTTTAAGGCTATCAGGTAGTGACAGGATTAGGGGGAATGGAGCAAAGCTGGAGATGGGGAGATTCAGACTGGACATCAGGAGGAAGTTCTTCAGTATGAGAGTGGTGAGAGCCTGGAATGGGCTGCCCAGGGAGGTGGTGGAAGCCTCATCCCTGAAGGTGTTTAAGGCCAGGCTGGATGAGGCTCTGGCCAGCCTGATCTAGTGTGAGGTGTCCCTGCCCATGGCAGGGGGGTTGGAACCAGATGATCCTTGTGGTCCCTTCCAACCCTGACTGATTCTATGATTCTATGATTTTCAGAGAGGGGGGGAGCAGGTAACTCCCAAACCATCATAGTCATTCATATGCTGAAGTGCAGTGCCTCACTTAGCAAATTTGTGGCAATACTTTCTAAGTCTTCTTTAAGACTTTATCCACTTAATAATGATTAATCAACACAGTTATTAGAGAAAGTGTCAAATCTCTACAGAAAGAATAAATCCTCTGCTTGTAGCAAAGAGAAAATCTCTGTTGAAATCAAAGGATCTGTTCCTTATGACACAGAAAATGTGATTTCTAAACTCTCTGTTTTCATGCACAATGGAAAGATCTCTGAAACAACTTTGAGGGTGAAGGTTGCAGTACTAATCCAGTTGGAGGAAACACAAATTGCTAAGCCCGAATACTTCATGCTTTCAGAGGCTGATGTTCACTTTTGGTTGGGGTTTTTACTTACTGCTTTATATGTTCTCTTTTGTCCAGCATGTTTTCTGATTTGTTCTCCATTAGGCCCAGTTTCAACATGCATGGAATAGATAATGTCAAAGAAATCTTCTACGACGGCGACCCGCCGCAAAGACAGCTTCTCGTCTACACCTACTCCATCCTGAAAGGGAGAAAAAGAGAAAAGAAACAGTAAGGAGGATGGGACAAATAGATCAATTACTACAAACATGGGACACATTCTCCTTACAGCAGGGAATTTAAGACACTTCCACTGAGACCTGAAGATCACCCACCCTGTGAATGACAGAAGCGACATTACGGAAAAGATGCCTGATCCAAAGGGTCGTACAGAGCCTTGCAAGCAGTCCATTTAGCCAAGCCAGGGCATTTGGTCTCTTGATAAAAAAGTGATCTTTCACTCCAGTAGGTAAAGAACAAAACAAAAAGTAACTGTGCTTCCTTCTCCAGATGCACAAACAAGGTGCAAAGGCAGAAGCAGACCCAAACACATAGCACGGAAATGCATTATGCAGCTGTTTAATAACGGCAATAGCTCTTTCATCCTCTCACCCCCCTCCCAGTAAATCTGCACCTAGCACTTCATCAAGGCATTCAACAAAAGGGTTTAATTCACAGGTGACAGAGCTGATTGGAGCTATGAATACAAAAGGAGTTGTTACAAACAATTTACCCCACCAAAACCTGCTTGAAAATAAACTCCATGAATACATAGTGCAATGAGGGCGGGGGGGGAAGGATGTTATTTAAAATTTGTGATCACACAGATGTCTGCTTGGAACAAGTGACAGAAAAGTGAGGACACCTACCATATGATTTTCTAAAGTGACAGTGCTATGGTAGCTAAAGACTTCTAAGCAGACCCAGTCCCCAGTGTCTCTGCAGTTAATCAGTGCAGCTCAGTTCTGCCTTTAAATCCAACCATCCATAGGAGGGGTTTTTGTTCTACAGCTGTCTATGGGTTCAACCCTAACGATGGGAAAGGAAGTGGGACTCCTGTTTCTCCAGAGCAGGCATCTATCCAGCAGGCTGTGTTTGGTAACACAGCTTAAGCTTGTGAAGAATGAAATAAGAATGGTCAATTCCCTTGCAGTGCAACATGGTGTTTGAATTCAGACCTCTGGAGGTGGCAGTGTCACCTACCCTTCAATGTGTATTTTGAGTAGTAAGAGCACTCCAAAATGAACACATTTGATAACACTATTACTGCTGCTGTAACTCATGCCACAACAAAACCAATTTACACTGACCCTCTGGTGACAAAACACATGCAAGTTTTGCTGTGCTGACCAAATAAAGCCAGAACATGAAAACCAAAAAGGTTTATGATTCCCAGTTGCCATCCCCCTGCTCCTAAGTTGTTGCCAACCTGTTCCAGTAAGTTTGCTGGGTGTGGAAAACCACAATTTGTTTTTCTCACTGCCTCTATTTTCACTCCAGCCCACTCACTTTTGTTTTTCACAGAGCTCATGGGAAGAATCCAAATAATCCCAATGGCTCTAGAGAACCCCCCAGGGTGACACAGAGGAGCTCTGACACATTCCCAGTAGTAATGGAGAAAATGTCAGTGACTTTATAGCATAACTTTCTAAATCTCCATGACTCCAAATTATACTGGGTTAGGAGGTGTTGATAGCTACCAGCCAGACACGTTTTGTCCTTCCTGCTCCAGTACATCCAAACTTCTTACAAAGAGGTCCCTGCCCAAAGCTGGTCCCTTCCATCTGCACAGCAGGTTTCTGTCGCTCAAAGGAACAGTTCCAGCATCTCAGAAATCCTTAATGCTAAATACCAGATGCAGACAATCAAGCAGAACTGCTGTGGCCACAAAATGTAGGAAAGTTTAGTTTGATCGAACCTTAAGCTCAGATTCTTTATATTTTCCTGGGACATTCTAGTGTCTTGCACCTTCTGAAGCTCACTCTAGACAGATCACATTCATCATTATTCATTTTTAGCACTAAAAACCCAGAGAGGATTTACACTGCCTTTCCCAGAAAATGTGCCTCCTAACCCTCCAAGTGTACAAAGCAGAAACAGACCCCAAGCACCCAGGCCTCAACGAGAGAAAACAGAAAACAGTCTAACTTGATTTCCCTTTTTGGTGTCCTCCCTCTGTGCAGTTAGCTGCTTTAAGTTGGATTCCTGTTACCAGTGGTGTATACTAGTGGGAGGTGTCCCTGCCTATGGCAGGGGGTTGGAACTAGATGATCTTTGAGGTCCCTTCCAACCCTACCTTTCTATGATTCTATGATTCTATATGTGTGTAACAGGGCAGGCAGGCAGGTGTGGGCCAGAGGTTTGTGCCCTGCTGCACCAGGAGATGGCTGGGTCAGAGCAAAACTCCTGCACATGTGTGACAAGAAGGCTGTCACAGTTCTGACAGAAGTGATGGTGTTGTGGATCAGAGGAAGATGAGGAATCAGCAGTGCAGGTTAAAGCCTCAGACAGACCAGCTGGGAACAGTTGCTCTGAGCAAACAGCACAGCTCCCATGCCACCAAAAGTTCCTAGCATCTCACTAACCACCAGCTCCAAAGTTTTGTGGCATCGTGACAGGTTCTGCCACCAGGATCATTAAGGATTTGCTGAGTACTGCCTGTCACTGCTGCCCACTATTTAAATAAACAAAAAAAAAATGCTTTAAAGACAGAGCCAACAAAAAAATCCTGATCTTTGCAGCTTTCATCTCGGGGGGAATTCACAGAGGAGGTCTCTGGGGGGTCTCATCTTCAGTCATTATTTTCTCGGCACCCCAAGGGCATGGTGAGATCCCTAACGATTTCAAACACCCCTCTGGTGTCAGCAGCCTTATCTCACGCCCCTCTCCAAACACTCCCAAGTTTATAGTGTTGATTAACTGGTAAGGATTTAATCTGTTTATTACTAACAAGTTTCAGTTTAGGAAATTTCCAAGGGGGGAGCTCTCTGTTTTAATTACAGAGAAGCACATTACACAATATCACTTTACTGTCCGAGCTGTCACCTCACTGGAGCTGACACATGTGAACATTGGGAACACAGTCAAAGAACAAACTCAAAAAACCAAAACTCCTTTTGCTGGCCATAATGTAAAGTGCCCTTTTCTGATGGTCCTCCTACCCCCCTCCCAGGACACTGATGCCCGAAGGTAAGTAGCCAGGATGTAGATATGCTCTGCATTTCTCCGTCCTGCCGAAGAAAGCAGCAAGCTACTTCTGAAAATACAAAGAAGCAAGATCTGCACCAACTCTCTATCATGCCTCCTAACTGAAGTGCCAGAAAAATGAATACAAACTCTCCAAACCTTGTCAGCCAAAAAGAGCAGGGGGAAAAAATAGTTTACACAGAGTGGAAACTTCTGCAGGGGAAGACAGTACTGCTCTTGAACATCTATACTTGCAACTCCATCATAACTCACTCTGGTGGAGCCTGGACATGGCTAGGTGAGGCTTCATTCTGCTTGGTGGTGTACAAAGCAGTAAGGAAGCCCTCATTTCAGAAAGCCTGTAGTGCTGCTGAAGATGCTGCATGGCTGTGAGTAAGCTGCTGAGCCCACCTGGCATGCAGAGAACCTTAGCTGCACAGGCAGTACACCAGATGAGTAAGCTGAATAAGGTAGCTACTTACTGAGACTTTTGATGTCCCAATACTGACATCCCAAGAAGTAAAAAGCTGAGCAGATGATACAGCCCCAAATCTGCATTTAAAGCATGAAGGCTCTGAAGTGGACACAGTCGTATCAGGCTTTCCTGCCACATGACATTACACTATGCTTTTATCCTGAAATTGCTGTTTGATAGAGGCAATAACAAAGCTGCTCTACTTCATAAGCTGGCTTTGGGTAAAAATTTTCACAGTGCCTAAGGGGACAGGGCTTTTTTTTTAGCTTCAACTAAGGCTAAAAAGAGGCAAATGAAGGAATACATGATAATGCTATTCAGATGTCTGAAAGGCTATGAAATGTCCACAAGGGACAGGACAAGTAATAGGCTTAAACCACAGCATGGGAGATTTACATTAGACATTAGGAAAAACTCACTATTGATGTGGATGGTCACGTACAGTAACCGTTTGCCTGGGGAGGCTGTGGGATGTTTGTCACTGGAGGATTTTGAGAGTAGGTTAGACAAATATGCCAGGGATAGTTTAAGTAAATCCTGACTTGGACAGCCCAGCTATTAATTGAGTTCCTTCTTGATAACTCTATGACTGAGCAGCTTAAACGCCACTGTGAAAGTGACTTGGGTACTAACAGCTCTGGAATAGCAAGGAGGATATTTATAAATCACTGAGGTATTTTTAGGACTTTCACTCATTATGGCAAGAGTCCAAGCCCTACTTTCAAAAATCACTTTGGAACAGAAGCCTCACTGAATGTTTCATTTCAAAAATTGGACTTATTAGACTCTTAAATCTTTTAGGTCAAACTTCATCCCTCTTGTTTCAGCCATCACAGAGGTTTTGCCCCTATACTAAACGAGTTCTGATTCCTCTCTGGCCAACAGCACGACAGGCACTGCCAAGATACAATTCATCTTCACAGCTGCTGGAATGGTTTCAATCTCTACCAGTGAGAAATTACTTAATTTTACTCTTTGTATTGCAGGGTTTCCTGTTTACTCTTGTTTTTATGTTTATTCAATGCTCCTCCTACATTCTTCAGATACAACTAAAGAGATGTTTCTTTTCATTTTCAGCCTTACAAATTCTATTTACACTCTGAGATTGAAGTTGTTTCTTTGTTTGTTTTTAGACATTGACACAAAGAATAAATTTCTGGACAGAAGTGACTTTAAGAGAGGCTTGTGCTAAGGATCCCTTTGACCAAGGATGCTTGAGGAGGGAGTCAGCCTCTTTTCTTGAGGTGGAACCTACAGGGCTAGTGGGAGTGAAGAAGGAAAAAAAAGTTTGCCAGTGAATTGAACAGATGAAAACCTTTTTCAAGACAGCAAAGAAATCTGTATAATGAAAGGCTGTCATTTTTACAGTTACTTTGAAGAGGAGAAAACAAAATTTAACACAAGCTTTTAAAATTAAAGCCATTAAAAGAAAAGTGCTTGCAATTCCTTGCTTGAGAATAGCTGGACCATCTCATGTGAAATTTCTTAGGACAAACAGGTCTCATAAAACCCCCTCCTGATTCACGAATGAATAAAAAACCTATAAGCATATTTACAATGGTTTAAAAGAATTCCTATAAACACAGAATAGACTGAAGAGGAAAATAAAAGTAAAGGCTTGGTTGGTGGTTTTATAGAGAACGTTCAGGTCTATAACAACCTCTTGTAAAAGCATCAAAGCATCTACAAAACATTAGGAGTAGATGAAAATAAATGTCGACCTAAATATTTCACAAAATAACATAAATCACATGTAACTGTAGGATTTCTGCTTTACATGCAGAAATATGACCTCTAACATTTTCCTGAGCAGCCAGCTCAGACAACAGCAGAGTTCAAGCACATTTTGGTCACCACGGCTCTGTTGACTTTTTGCAGCCTCGAGGATGCATTTCCTCTGCATGGGAAGCAAAGTCTTTTGGGGGTAAAACACTGCTCTGGAAGAACTACATCCTCACCAAAAGTTTTGCACATAAACCCCCACCTTGTTAGCTTGTACATGATGAGCTCCTAACAAGACTGTAGGCATTTTACTCCCTTTGGATTCAACCTTGGAAAATTTTGCACTGGAACTGTTAGGAGGAACCAGGAGTAGTTTGTGGAGAATGAGAGAAACATGGATCAGGTTGGAAGGGACCCTTGAGATCATCTGCTTCAACCTCCCCACCATGGGCAAGGACACCTCTCAGCTAGACTCAGTTGCTCAAGACCTCATCCAAGACCTCCACAACCTCCCTGGGCAGCCTGTTCCAGAGTCTCACCACCCTCATACTGAAGAAAACCTCTTCCTCAGATCCAGTCTAAACCTACTCTTCCTCAGCTTCAAACCATTCCTCCTTGTCCCTCTCCAGCCTTCCTGTAGGATCCCTTCAGCTATTGGAAGGCAGCTCTAAGGTCTTCTCCAGGCTGAACAACCTCAGCTGCCTCAGCCTGTCCTTACAGCAGAGGTGTTTTAGCCCTTGGATCATCTTTGTGGCCCTCCTCTGAACTCTCTCCAACATCTCTGTGTCCTTCTTATATATTTGTCTGCAGGAATAAGTTCAACCAAACAATCAGTTATATGAGAATCCCAACTATATGTTATTTCCTTTATCTGCTTGCTCAGTAACTGTAAGAAGATTAATATTTTTAAAGAGTGATGACCATTTAAGAATGTCTCATTCCTTCCCTACAAATGAACAACTCTAGTTTCATCAGCATATTGATTTGAATTCCCAGGTTATTAGTACACCCATTTGATTATCTAAATATTTCTTGTCAGCACAGTATAGATTTACAACAGATCAAAAGTCCTAAGTATTTGGTAGCTGTTATTAAGCAGCCTAAAAATAAATAAATTGATCATTTCTATCCAGTTACAGAATCACAGAATGTCAGGACCTCGAAAGATCATCTAGTCCTAATGGGAAGTCTCCATAACAGCAAAAGCAGTAATTATTATTTGAAATTTATAGTTTCTGTTCCTCATTATATGATTTTGTTGGAACAGCAAATCTCACATTTTACCAGCAGATGGAGACAGGAAAAATCAGAGTTATGTTAAGGCAGAACCATTTCCAGCTGAGAAATCATCTCTCTGCAACCTTTAGAGCAGCAAACCCTAAAAAGACTAAAGCAATAAGCTAGGATATGGCAGCAATGAGTCAAACTGAACTAAATCATGAAAAATAAAGTGAAGTAAAATGCTAAATTAATATGCATTTAAGATGAGAGACTAAGACTGAACAACAGAAAGTTTAGGGATGTTATGAAAGCTGTAGGTAAGAAAAAGTCCTCTAGCTGTCTTGATAGGGGAGTTCAAGAGAGCAAATAAACAGCAAGACAGACCAAACCAATACTGAGAAAGGCTCTTTCTCTATCTCTTGGTCCAGTCCAGATGCTGGGAAACCACCAAAGCTAAATCTCTGTTCATAAACAGTAAGAGATGAGTGCTGAGTGCCATACACTTCTAAAAGATTCTGCCCAAAAGTATTATCCTACTGAGACCTTTCAAGTGAGGCCATCATCTGCTATCAACTTAAGCTCTAGCAATTAGAGATAATGGGTTTGAAATCCAACACGTTAAACTGCAAAAGGAAGCTCTGGCACTTTCTTTTCCTTAAGTGTAGTAAAGTGAGCCTGGAGGTTATCATACACTAGACAAGGTACCCTTGAATGTATTTTCAGCAGCCCCTTTGGTGAGAAGAGCAAAATAACCTGCCCAGTGGTCTCTGAGATAATTATGGAAAGCTCCTTCCACACTGGAGAAGGGCAGAAACATCCGAGAAGTGTGAGTGGATAGGCAGGGCTCTCACCAGTGTGGGTGCAGCAGAAGACCTCTGAAATGAATCATGGCCCATGTCTACTGACTCTTGTGTCTCCCACAGAAAATAAGCATGGACATGGGAAGCAAGAGGCAACTTCAAAAAGCTGTCTCAAGATCAGCTACACTCAGAGCCCCAGAGAAATGGCAAAGACGACTCCTGTGGGTCAGGCTGAGACTTGGTTGAAGTTCAGTCTTCACAGTTAAGAGTTAGTTCTAAACTGAGGTCTAAATGCTCTTTTTCCCTCAGTGCACTAACACCTGATCTTTTACTTTTTTTCTCTAGGTGTTCAAACATTGACACAACCACAATGAACAAAAAAGGGTCACAAGGCAGGCCACATTCTGCTCTTTGTGAAATCCATTGCTGCAGGCTAACCAAACACCATGAGCTGTATCTCCATGCCCAAGCTAGCACCACAGGAGCAGCAGATCTGTAGAGCAAAGCAGTTGATGCCATGGAGCTGACTCCACACTGTGTGTATTTCAGGCCAGCTCTAACCTGGTCCTCTGCACCAGACACCCACTTCTGGTTACAACCCAGCAGCTACACACCTGAACACCTCTTCTCACAGGTAATTGGTGACAGAGGAAACGGCCTCAAGCTGCAACTGGGCAGGTTTAGGACATTAGGGGGAAAAAAAATCACAGAAAGAGTAGTCAGCCATCGGAACAGGCTGCCCAGGGAGGTGGTAGAGTCCCTGGATGCATTTAAAGACCATTTGGATGTGGTGCTTGGGGATATGTTTTAGGACTGAATTTGTAGAGTAGGGTTAATAGTTGGACTTGACCCCAAGATCTTTTCCAACCAGAAGGACACTGTGACTCTGTGACAGTGCATACAAAACTTAACTTTCATCTCAAAATAGGTAGCTCTTTGTATCTAGGCAGTACTTGGGTGAGCATGAAAAGATTTGCTTTTCCCAAACAAGGTTACCAGGACAAACAACTAATGCTCTTTGGGTGTAGGGGATTCCAAAATGAATGGGTGTGAATCCTAGAGTGGACATGCTTAGCATATTTTGTGTTTTCCCCCAAATTGTAGTACCTGGTGTTGTCTTCAACAGAAAGAAACTGGAAAGCCACTAACTGTTAACTCTTAGCAGTCCTGCCACGTTCCACAACAGAGCAATCACCCACTTGTGTTTGAAAGTGTGCTGTACTTTGCAGGTATTGAAGCACTAGGGGAGTGCAACGTAGATCTATAATGCCACCTCTTTTCAGACTGATGAAATGCAACTACTGCATGCCACAAGTAACCTAACCCTCAAATGAAACTTAAATAAGGAGAACTCCTTGCCCCACAGTGCTACCTGTGAAATGAAATGTCTATTTTTGTATTGTATTCCAAATACTCAGGAGCGTCTGGTGGAAGGCTGCTTGCAGAGGGAGCTTTATTAATAAATAAGGTGATATGCAGGCACCAAGAGCTACAGACTGCAGTCACGTGCAGAGAGGATACCACACCACAGATCAACACAGCTCAGTGACAAAACTTCTATGAAGATAATAAATTGCTTCAAAACTCTAACTAATTACTTCCAAAAGTCAGAGCAACAGGATGGATTAGAAGGTCTAATGGGATACAGTGAGTTTGTGTCTAAATTTCCAGCTCCAACTCCAGCAAGGGTTTTGTTCCTTGAAGTTACTTCCACCTGCTGTCTGCTGCAAGGAACAGCCCTGTGGTGGCAGGGAGATCAGAGGAGCACAGGCTCACAGGATGTCAGGGGTTGGAAGGAACCCAAACTGACCATCAAGTCCAATCCCCCTGCCACAGCAGGACCAGACAATCTAGCTCAGGGCACACAGGAACACATCCAGGCAGGCCTTGAAAGGCTCCAGAGAAGGAGACTCCACAGCCTCTTTGGGGAGCCTGTACCAGTGCTCTGGGACCCTTACAGTAAAGAAGTTGCCCCTTGTGTTGAGCTGGAACCTCCTGTGCTGCAGCTTCCATCCATTGCTCCTTGTCCTATCCCAGGCAGCAAGTGAGCAGAGCCTGTCCCCGCCAAAACTCACCCCCAGCCCTCAGATATTTATAAACATTCATTAAATCTCCTCTCAGTCTTCTGTTCTGCAGACTAAGCAGCCCCAGGTCCCTCAGCCTCTCCTCATCAGGCAGTGCTCCAGTCCCCTCATCATCCTTGCTGGACTCTCTCCAGCAGATCCCTGTCCCTCTTAACCTGGGGAGCCCAAAACTGAAGGCAGTACTCAAGATGAGGTCTCACCAAGGCAGAGTAGAGGAGGAGGAGAACCTCCCTTGATCTGCTGAACACACTCTTCTTAATACACCCCAGGATCCCACTGACCTAATCTCTTCCACCCATGTTCCTGCAACAGCTGCTCCCTTGCTTATACAAAATGAGTTCATGGTCTCAGCACAGTTCCCAGCAGACAGCTGTCTCCATCACCAAAACTACTGCTGCAACAGACTATTAGGTGCCATTAATTGGTAACCTCATTAGCAACATCAGTAAAGACACTGGGGATCAGATTTTAAGCTGCACTGGTGCTATACAGGCAGCTTATGGTAGGGACAGATGAGAAAACGTTAGGGCCTTTGTATCACCCATCCAAAACCTTGGTGCAAAGCACAGAGTAATGACAACAGTTCCCAGCTCCAGTGCCAAAGGGGAAAGGAGTCTCCAAGGCACCCTGTGGCACATGTGTAGCCTGGATCTCTGACCACATTGCCAGTGTACTTCCCACACTGGAAGCAAGCTGTTTGCTGCAGGGAGCAAAGAGACTAAATATTCCTGGAGTATAAACTAACAGCCTCTAATGGAAGTTCCTCTGGATTTCTGCAGGCATAAATGGGCAGGGAATGAAAAGGGGCTTGATGTAATGGCACAGATAATGTTACCTGACCAGGGATACAGGCCTCTGGGTTCTCAGCACACAGACCAGTACAAAACTGAATGCATGAGTCTGTGCTTAGCACACTGACTTCTGCCTGTTGGGGTTACAGCCCTAATGGCCAAAGCAAAGCAAGAACTCCAGGGAGAATTAGGGTCTGTTCTCAGATGAAGCCACACAGTACCTAGAAAAACCAGGCAAAACACAATCTCTCCACCAGGTCTGAAAGAGAAGCTATAAATGTCATGTCAGATATTGGCAATAAGTTTTTAGGGTGCCCAGCAAATGCCATGAATAAGAATACCTAATGAAGTTCTTCAGGAAAATTCATTATGAGGGGTGTAAAAGTTATCCTTCCAATAATACATTTAAAAAAAAAAAAAAAAAAA
>WBNM01004400.1:5343-16879 GCA_013399055.1 Ramphastos sulfuratus
ACTAGCAGAGGGAAGATTTAGAGTAGATGTTAGGAGAAACTTCTTTGCAGTGAGGGTGGTGAGGTACTGGCACAGGTTGCCCAGGGAGGTTGTAGGTGCTCCCTCCCTGGAGGTGTTCAAAGCTAGGTTGGATGAGGCCTTGAGTAACCTGTACTAGTGGGAGGTGTCCCTGCCTATGGCAGGGGGTTGGAACTAGATGATCCTTGACGTCTCCTTCCAACCTTACTATTCTATGATTCTATGATTCTACTTTCATCTTCACAGATTCACTGATAAGCTTGGCAGTTGTTATGGCAGTTGGCTTGAAGTTCTTAATTTCCAATAATCCATTTATGCCTTTACTTCATACCTGTCTCATTCCAATTTGAATTTCAAGAGATTTAAACTAGAATATTTTTACCTCTTCAGTTGGGCCATTTAAAATACTTGCTGATAGTTTAAATCTGTAGATAATTTACTCTCCCAGTATTTCTAAGAACTAATTACCTGTGTGTATAAATGATGAAATCTCATTATATTTTCTTTAAAAAACTCACCATGCATTTCATTACATTATCCAATTACTGCTGTGCTTGTACAGTATTATGTTACTGCCCGATCACAGGCTACTTACTGTACAGATGTGTTGCTTTAATTAAACAAATGCAACCAGTCATACAGAGCAATATTTATGTGGAACAAAATTCTCAACACTGGCCGTTGGACCTGACTTTAGTCAATAGTAAACAGTGAATTCAAGGCTTTGATTTGCAGCAAGGTTGGTCTATCATTTTCCATATACATTTTGGCAACAGTGATTACCTGACGTTTCTTCAAATCAAAGTTAACAGCTTAAAGTTGAAAAGGGATTTTTGCCTCAAGATAAATACTGGAATAATACATATTTTAAATTGTCTTTATTATTTTTCTATTTGTAGCTGTGAAATCATGAAGCAGAGACATCTGAACAAAGATGAAGAATTGGAAGGGAGAAAGGGAGAGAAAAAAATGACAAAATGAGTTGCTCAAGGTTCCCCAGTAATTCAGTTACGCAAGATGTGGACCTCAATTGTCCAGAGGACCAGAATAGTGTTGGATCCTCTTGACCAACCTGAAAACTTAAAATAATCACTTCATCAACTGGGAAAATGGCATTGACTTTCAAGAGGATTCTCTGCTGTGAAATAAATGAGAAATTCAGCAATAATAATTATCTGGGGAAAAGAAAAATTAAGCGATTGATTAAACAATGTCACACATGTTCCTCTTGCAGGTCTTAGTCTTGCAGCTTGTCACAGAATCACAGGAACATTCTGGTTGGAAAAGATGCCCAGGATCACCAAGTGCAACTGCTATTCCTACTGTACAAAGTTCACCCTTAAACCATATCCCCAAGCGTCACATCCAAACGGCTTTTAAACACATCCATATCCCTTTATGTAATTCTGCGTTAACTTTGAAAAGCTATGATGGAAAAAACCGCTTCCTTAGCTGATTGTCACAGCTCCCCACAAAGAAACTGCAGGAAAGATCTAAGGGTGATGCAGCATTTCTAAAAAGAGAAACTTGCCACTACTTTAATGGTGTTGGGAACTCCTGAGGCTGTGTGTGAGTGCCATCTGCTGACCCCTGCCATGGGAAAACAGAGCAAAACCCACTGATCTCGCAATTCTTGTGGATCTGCAGATGCTCCTTGCCATATTGAGAGCAAACCTGTTACACTTCACCATAATGTAACACATTCTTTAAGGCAGCTCCTTTCCTAGTTGTTCCCACTGGGACAATAGTCTTACATGAAGACCTCACAACAGTACAATCATGCAACCATGCTGATCTGCATGTGCATTTTAATCTAAAAGCCTATTCCAACATCCATCCTCCACCTGCCATGGTAAGTATATGAGTCTGAAGTCTTCTTTAGGTCCTATGAATACAATGTGTTCTAGAACATTCTACAGTTAGGACATACCTTCTTGGTAGTGTGTCTTCCTCGAGCATGCAGGAAAAAATGTTGCATAGTGGCACACCAAAATCTATACATCCTTTAAATTTTGCTCATGTAATATATAAAAGATGTTACAGTAATAATCCTGCCTCCTCTACATGTCCTAATTTTGCTGTAGTTTGCTTGTGTGACATTGGGTTTGCAATTGAATCATTTAGTGACTTGAGTCTCTATCTCTAAAAAGAAGATAAGAATATTCTGTCTGTTTGTCTGATCTGAATGGATTGTGAGCTTGTTAAGGCAGGCACTATTTGGTTTTACTTGTTTCTTACGCAATCTACCAGAGCATGTTCCCTCTGTTGTTTTGAGGACTGCACAGCTGCAGTACATATCAAAATACGGTAACATTAGTTTAAAACTCCTTGAAGACTTGCATAATGATAGTTTTGGAAGTTCTTTGGGTTTTTTTGAAGGCTTCTTTGAAGGGGAAATTTCATGCAGAAAGAACAATAGAGACCAAATAAAACTGAGACCATTGGGAGAGATTCAACTATTTCAAGTAACTTTACTGATCTCTGCTTTCTTGATATCTATGTGCATGAGCTACAGTGGTACAGGACTGGCAGATCAGGAATAACAGAAAAGTTATCCTAATTTACAGAAATGGTAGCATCCTACCTTGCTCACAGTCTTTCTTGTCAAGGATAATACTTATTCGGATATCCTTAATTGTTGTATCCTCTAACCTCTTACCCAGAAAACTTAGGATCTAAACCAGAACAGGAATTTCCTAGCCTTGTTCCATGAACAGGAGATAAAGGCCACAGAACTGAAACCATGTGTCCAAGACTGCAAATACAGTCATGCTGTCAAGAATGGGAACTGAATCCAAGCCTCCTTTGGATTACACTGCAAAGAGACACACACACTCTCTGAGCCATCTGTTGGTCCTCTAATGCCATGTGATTCTGTTTGCATGGACTTGAGCCCTGTTTAATAGGCTGTGCCTGTTGGCTGGTCTCAAAAACTCAGCTATGCTGACATGTGAAGTGTAATTATAAAGGTCTTAGTTGGACCCGAACACACGCAGCAAGAATGCTTGATGCAGCTCTTGGTGTACAGCATCGGTGCATCCTAACCCTTAAATCAGCCAGAAAATCAGCTTTTTAAACAATTTTCTGTTTTAATTCTGAAGAGAAAGTTGAATCATATATTTATTCCGAGAAGACGCAGAACAAAGTGAGAAAGAAAAAAATCTAACACTTCCTCCCCCACCGCCTCCAAACAGCTTAAAATCCTCACCTCTGTATTTCCTGCCTTTAAATAAATAACAACAGCAAGACCAACCTTTCTGTCTCCCCTATGTAAGAGGAGAAACATTCTGGCTTTGCCACATGTCCTGTAATTATGGGTCGAACCCCTGTTCACAGGGGTATTGATCTGCTGCTAGCTGAGTCTAACTCATTAGGTATTCCTTCATTGTTTCCTATGCAAATTAAGTTAATGAGAATTAGGAACATAATGGAGCCCATTCACCGTTCTAGTTGGTGGAAAATGGGTTTGACTACCAATTTTCCATTACAGCTGTTTTGTAATTACTCTGGAGCACTCTGCATTCTAATGGAGATCCTGAGCTGATCTGACAGTGGCTTTTTTTTTTCTTTTCTTTTTTCCCCCTCTCTCTCTCCCATCTTCTTCCTCTCAGAAAAAAAAAAAAAAAAAAAATTCTATGAGATCTTGGGATTTGATTTTTATGAAAGTTAAGAAGAAACTAGAGCAAAACATTTTTTCCCTAGCCCATCCCATCCCTTTTTTCTTGCTCTTCTCCCTCCCCCCCCGCCCCCCCCCTTATTTTTCCCCTGAAGTCTGAGTTGTGGGTTACTCTGGTTTAAATACTAAAGTTAGTCTGCCCTGGGAAAAACACAGGGAAATTAAACTAAAAGCATCATGGATTTTATTCTTTTTTACCCTGATTTCTGGAGGAAATGAGGCTTATCATGGCCAAAAAGCACACATGTCTTTGCCTTTCTGTCTGTTTGTCTGATTACTTCAAAATTAGGTGAGGTTTGGAGGTGTCAAGGATGTTAAATTACTTCATGCTTCAGAGAAGAGGCATCTGAGTAGCAAGGAAACTATGAGCATGGTCCTTAAAGACAAGGTGCAGCATGAGCCTACTCCCATTAAACATGAAGGAACCATGATGGAGAACTGTTTTGAACATCTCAACTGCAAGATCAGGGTTTGCACCTTCCCTGACATGGCACAGTCCAACCATAAAAAGCCAGAGAAAGCCTTGGAAACTGTTTCTCTACAAAACCTATATTATTAATCATGTTAAGTACAATGGTGCCTGTGGGCCCATCAGATATGAGGCTCACTGTGCAATTAGGCTCTGAATAAACATTAAGTAGTAGCTGGTTCTTGCCCTGAAGATCTTCTTAGTCTCATCAAACAAGTCATATATGAGAACAGAGGGTCTTGGAAAAGTGTAGAGGGATGTGTCAGTGATAAGATCCTCATCAAAGTTGTATCTCATTTGTACTGAGGATGGGGTTACTTACTATCAAGTGTTCCTTTGTCCTACAGGATGTTAGTATGCTGGGAACATTCTGCATGTTATACAGCGAAGTTCCTTTTATTTTTGTACTTCAGAAGAAACTGTCTGGGGTGTGACCCTGAAATAAAATCAGTGTAAGTCTGAATCCCAAAATAGTAAGATGCCTTCTTACAGCTCTTTATGAAAAATTGGAAGTTGCTAACACCAAAAATATTTTTGCTATTAACAATAAACATTTTGGTTTTAGAACAAAGATCTTAAGAGTCTCTGGCAGGGTCTGACATGTTGCTGTGCTGAGAGATGGTTGATGGCTCCAGTTAGTGTAAGATACATAGCAGATCTGTTTGTAATAAAAAAATTAAAATCCCAGTCTTTCTTAATGAGAGTAGGGTAGGACTGAGAGTAAAGAGCCCAGCAGTTACACGGAAGGAGGAAACAGGCATACAGGTGGATACCTCTTGCAAGACCAAACGCACACAGTATGTTTTACAGCATTTGGATTTCAAGGCAGGTTTAACTGAAATGTACAAACCAAAAGGTCAAATTCATGCAAAATTTTAAGGCCATTTTTTTATTATTTGACATGGAACAAACTGTAATTTTATATTGCCTTTAGATGCTATTTTGTTCAATGAAATTAGATTAAGCTAAAATAACGCCCACCCTTTAAAGTGTTAAGATGAAATGTTATAACTTATTATGGATAGAAAAAGACTTTGATTTCTCAAACAAATACCAACAAAAATATTTGGTGGAAAGTACGGCCCTCTGCATTAATAGAGATGAGAATTATTAAGTTTAATTGATTAGCATATTTGTATGTACTGTAGGCACCACTTATTCAAAATAGACTGTGATTACTAATCAAAAGTACTAAATTTAAAAGCAGAACCTTTGAAGCATGATGCAAACAGAAGGATTTTACAAAGAAAATGGGAAGTGGATACCTCTTTCTTTCTTTCTTTCTTTCTCTTTCTTTCTTTCTTTCTTCTCTTTTATTTTATTTATCCACAAAAAATGACTTTAAATAATGTTACAAATGTCAGAAAGAAATGTCTGTTTGGGGAATAGTGAAAGAAAGTACTGTCAAGTGAAAAGAAAATCACAAATACAAGAGACACATAGTCTCTTATCGATATGACATTTGCATGTTAAAGCATTTTATCTTGATAATATTTTAAGACAATGGGAGATTTATTAGCCCTGCTTTCACATGAGACAAAGGTAAATGCAATTACTGCCTAAAACAATGAAGAATATTTGGAGTCAGAATTCAAATTCATCCATATATATATATATATAATCCATAAACATATACATGTGTTTAACATCTTTAATTTAGGCCCTATTTGATATCCCCCACTGACTAGATATTTTTTTTCTATTTATAATATCATGTACAACTCAGTCTAGTAAACCACTGCGGCACATAGTTTCAACTCTACATTATCAGGAGTATCTCAATAGTTCCACAAACTACTCATATTTGATGATTTCCTACATCCTAAATAGTTTGATGTGTCATCATGTAAAATATTGACGATTTATATATCCTTGCAATTTAATCTTCCATGAGTGTAATATAAGTGTTCATCTTTTCACTTTTTTTATATTTCATTGAAGATGGTTTCTATTTAACTCATTGTTTGACTTTCTTGGGTTTTGTTGTTGTTGCTGTTGTGGTTTTGGTTATTTTTTGTTTTGTTTTGTTTTGTTTTGTTTTTTCCCCCAGAACTCTGAAAATTTAAAAGCCCTTCATTTTTGCTCTGTTATGAAGTAGACGAAAAGTTGCTTCCGTGATGCCTGAATACACTTAAAGAATGGGATGTAGAGAAAAATTATTTTCTTTCCTCTTTCTCCTCTAATCATGGAATTACAGCACTTTGTAGGGACTTCTGAAGGTCATTTAGCCCAAGTCCTGCCAGAGTCGCTTCACCTGAGGCAAGTTGCATAGGATAGAATCCAGGCATTTTTTAATACTCCACCACCTCTATGGGCAGCCTGTTTCAGTGTTCCACCACCTTCAATGTAACAAAGTTCCTCCTTGTGCTTAGATGGAACTTCCTATTTTCAAGTCTGTGCCCATTACCTTTAGTATCGTTACTGAAAAAAAAAACTGACCCCATCTGTCATGGTGGACCAAAAATAGGCCTAATATGCATCCTGGCATGACCAGGCATCATCTCCTGCTCCTCCTACCCCTTCTGGAGTGGGGAGAGATGTGGGAAAGAGGACAAACAACCTGGATCAACTATCCAAGTAACTAGATGGTGACTACCACACCCCTGGGCAGCCCATTCCAATGGCAAATCATTGTGTGAAGAACTTCCTCCTAATGTCAAGCTTATACCTCCCCTAGCACAACTTAGTGCCATGGTCTAGTTGATTTGATAGGACCGGGTGATAGGTTGGACTGGATGATCTTGGAGNACCTACACATCAAGACTCTTACTCAAGACAATACTGATTCTGAGATTGATGAAATATATCTCTCTCTCTCGCACCCCTCTCTTTTCTCTTGATTTTCTTCTATTTGGTGTTTTTTCAATCTTTCTCAATGGATATCACTAGTTTGTTCTAAAGTAGTTGATAAATAAAAAATTCCTATGCCTAAATGTCTTTATCTACAATACTTGTTGATAGTTGTTAGGGGGGAAAAAAAAATTTAAAAACAACAACAACAAATAAACAAACAAAAATCACCAACAAGACCAACCAAGCAACTCCCCTCCCAAAAACCAAAACCAATATCCTATTTTGTATTTTTCCTCAGGGCTGTTTTCGTAACTGTACCACTGTTTTGGTCCCTCCTGAGAAGGGTAAATCTGTCTTTGCCCACTGATTTGGGCAAGGCATTAAACTTTAGTATTGTTCCTCAGAATCACTGGTGTTGCAGATTTACTGCTGTTGCAGCACTGCCAAGAAGATTTAGCCTATTCAGTGGATCACAAAGATTCACTTCCCTTGTCATCCACCAAATGGGATGACAGAAGCAAAAAAGGCATTCAGTAACTCCGCCTTCTCTGCATCTTCTATCACCTCAGCACCTGCCTCATTCAACAATAGACCCACATTTTCTCTAGTTTTTCCTTTTGCTTCTGATGTACTTCAAGAAACCTTTTGTACTGGCCTTGATGTCCCTTGATGGGTTTAATTCTAAGGAGGCCCTGGTTTTCCTCATTTCATCCCTGCATATGCTGACAGCATTCTTGTAATCTTCCCAAGACCAAGAAGGTCAGTCCCTTCTTCCATGTACTCTAAACTTTCTTCTTCTGCTTGAGCTTTTTCAGAAGTTCCTTGCTCAGCCATGCAGGTCTCCTGATTCCCTAGCCTGATTTCTTGCTCCTAGAGACGTAATGATTCTAAGTTTGGGGAAAGTGGTTCCTGAATATCAATCAGCTCTCTTAAGCCCCCCTACCTTGCAAAGCTCTAATGCATGGAACTTTTAAAAAGTAGTTTCTTGAAGACATCAAAGTTAGCTCTCCTGAAGTCTAAAGCTTCTTGTTTTGTGCCTAGTCACAGTTAATGTCTATGTTCAGCTGGAGTAGTCGCATAAAAGCAGCTATAAAAATTTCTTTGAGTGTGTGGGATGTTAGCACTACACTCTCTCAAGTCTTCCTTGTAAAGAACTAAGTAACGTTGCTGAACTTTCAATGCCAAAAATATTTTATACATCAATGAGATACTTTAAGTATCCTTCTGATTAAACACCTAGAATACAAGAATAGGAAGGTCTATTCAACAGCAAGCTCAGCATATTGACATACTAGTCACAAACTGAAATTTCAGATCTGATTGCTGAAATCTTAGTATTGTTTTAAACCTGTGATTTTACTGAAACTTGGGAACTTTCTGCTTTATACTTTCATTATTGCAAGGCAATAATTTCAACATTCAATTCTCTGTCACCACTGTTTCTCATTTGTTATTTTGATTACTAAAGAAAATAAAAATATTTTCACAAGACTACTGCAGATGCATTCAGCCATATAGATATGGCACGGTATCTATGGTTTGACCCTCAGATTTGTATTTTCACCTCTCATTTTTACAGTAGTTGTATTCAAATATGGAAGTTTCTAGCTGAAAGATTAGACCTCCAACTGTCAGCAAATTTGACTCTAATAGGATATTGGGCAAAATAATGACAGCAACAAGTAGTCCACTAGTGAATTTTCATGGTTCCACTTCTCTGCCTTACATTTCTCAAAAATGGATAAAATGCTGATACAGAATGTGAGAGCGAATCACTGAAAAATGCCTCAGTAGAAGTACTTCTTGGGCAAATCCTACCCCAGATGAGGAAAAAACAACTCACACTAAGAGAATTTCAATGAAAACCATAACATCAAGAGATGTTCAACACAGCTGTTGATGCTACATCTTCCAGTGCAAAGGGGAAAATTAAAAAAAAAAAAAAAAAAAAAATTGATAAGTATATATTAGACTGGATGTAACTAAAAACCTACAAGGATGCATGGTAAAAAGAAATTAGACAAAATGAAAGGGATGACTGTATACTGATCCTATTTTTGTAACATTTATACAAGTCAGTCTCAGATACCTTCTTCTTCACAACATTTCACAGGCATTATCATACTTATTTTGCATATATCAAGGCAGAGAAAAACATCCTGTATTCCAGCCTCCAGGCTTAAGCAGTGATGCATTTTTTTCCAGTAGAATTAGAGCTATCATTACCATCACAGACTTCTCAAAAACAGGAGGAAAGTTCCAAAACCTGGAAACTAGAAGCAGCCATGCATTTTGTAGAATTACTTTTTTGCTATGGAGACTTCAATGGAAGTTGTATGTGTGCAGAATCTTTGAGAATTTAACCTATCACTTTAAAAACAGACAGCATGAAGCTTATTTTCTCTTGTCCTCACTCACCCAGACTGTGCTTTGTTAAGAGCACTATAGCCAGAGAAAAAGATAGGTTGGATTTCGTACTCAAAAGGTGTAACTTCAATTTCTGAACTAATTGAATCAGATGAATGGTTTTCCCCTGGACCTTACTGGGATCAAAACTTGTCATTTTTCATTTCCATTAATGAGATACCACAGATATACAGTGGCAGCAATTCTAGTAAGAAAGAAAGTGGAAGAAAGAGCAAATGATCAGACTATCCATTTTAAACATAAACTCTGAAGGCTTTTAGGGAATTTTTTGTTCCTTGTCTTACTACAGCATATTTTTTTGCTTCTTTCTCTAAATAATCCAGTACTCATCAGAGAAAGAGTGCAGATGAAGAAACACAGCTCTGTTGCAGCATACTTTACAAAAGCTGCTAAACGCTAAACTTGTTTCCCAACTTTTTTTTTTTTTTTTTTTTTTTTTTTTCCCCCACACAGTAAGACAAACTCAGGTATGACCATTTTTAACAAAACTAAGTCTAGAATTTCTCATTAATTTTTAGCACTTTACAAGCAGAGCAAAGAAATTCCCAAGAGAAGCTAAAAAGGGCTAAAGCTTCAGATCAAAGACAAAAATACTGGTTTTGTTAGGAGGGCGGGAGGGGGCAGGAAAAGTACATTTGGAAATACAACTTCAATAGAGCCTCTGGGAGAGAAAACAGCTGGGTCTGGGGTTTTCTGTTTGTTTGCTTGCTTTTTGTTTTTTGTTTGTTTGTTTTTTGCTGTATTTTAAGGGGAAAATACATTACAACATTTTGATTTAGAGAAATTATTTGGAACACAATACAAAGGTCTGCTGGATAGATATGATGACTCTAAGAAATAAATTGGCACTTTGAAGTAAATTGGCACCAGACCAAGAAACCAGGAGATATTTTACCTTATATACCACTAGCAGGCCATCGAGCAGGAGTACTCTAAGTTGCCTTTAAAGGCCGTACTTGGAGGAGTGCAATTTCATACGGCAGCAGATGTGATGCCAATGGACAAAATCACATTGATTCTTAAAGAAGGAAACTCTCTAGGCTGAATTTATTGGAATGATTCAACAATTAAAAGCAGTACAGCCTAGTTGTGTTATAAGGTGCTTTGTCTTCCAAGGGTTTGTTTCATCTACGGAAAAGGCATAGTGAAGTTACGTACCATTTTCTAATGGAATCTTGCTATTTTCCACAAGCATTGCTGGTGAACAGTAATGACGTATCTCAAGTATTATAAAGTTTCACTTTCCCTTTTCGGCATGAGCTGGAGAAAGCAAAGTACCTATCTGTCCAATATTACTACTACTATTCCCTATAAGCAGAGCAAATATTCCTCCTACCATATGCTTTATGATTAGAATTATATTGGAGCTTCTTTAGGAATCAGACTTGGACTTTAGACACAACACCATCCATCACTACCCTTTTGCTGAGAGCCCTATTTAGTGCGGAGAGAAAGAGACAGTATTCCCTTCCCACATCTCTCTTACCAGCACAAAGGATGCATCTATTACCAGAGGTATACCAGTTCCTGCTTGAGTTTTTACTCTTCTGTGGTCAGTAATTTTCAAAGATAACCTGAAGGTGTACAAGTCCAAGGGGCCCAATGACATCTACCTATGCATCCTGAGGGAACTGGCAAATAAAGTTGACAAATAACTGTGCATCATATTTGAAAAGTCATGGCAATCTGGTGAAGTCTCCGCTGACTGGGAAAGGGGAAAAATAATCCCTATATTCAAAAAATGGGAAAAAGGAACACCCCAGAAACTATAGGCCAATAGTCTTACCTCTGCGCCTGGCAAGATCATGAAGCAGATTCTCCTGAAGGCCTTACTCAGCTATACAGAAAACAAAGATGTGAGGTTGTAACCAACATTCCTTCACCAAGGGCAAATCATACCTGATGAACTTGGTAGCTTTCTATGATGGAGTTACAGCTTCACTAGATGAGGGAAGAGCAACTGATGTTGTCTACCTGGACATGTACAAAGTGTTTGACACTGTTGTGTATGACATCCTGGTCACCAAATTGAAAAAAATCATGGACGTGAGGGGTGGGCCACTCTACAGATAAGGAATTGGCCACACTCAGAGACTTGCTGTTAATGGCTCAATGTTGAAATGGACACCAGTAACTAGTGGTGTCCCTCAGGG
>WBNM01004401.1:0-72151 GCA_013399055.1 Ramphastos sulfuratus
GCCTCAAACCAGCACATCCAGTTAACTCTCTCATACTGAGTATGCACTAACACTTAGGTTTCTACTAAAGTATCTGTTTATACAGAATATTACGTTCATAAATCTTACTTTAATTTTTGACCATGACAGTAAGAACCTGTTGCCTACCAAAATCCACTGGGCACAGCAACATTTACATGGAGATAGGAGTCTCTCCAGAGGGGAAACCAGATCATTTGAATGGTGACTTTGGTGGAAAAGGATTACATTAAATCATTCTGATGCTTCTCTTTCCTCATCCTTTTCTCTTTCTTTTGCTGTTAACAGCTACCACAAATGAGCACAGCTTCTTTCCTTAGCTCAGGGGGAGGGTTTGTTAAATGATCATCAGCAGGTCAAGTGCCTGTACCTGGTACATCAGGCTCCCAGGTGTGGGTTCTGTGTTGTGGGTGGGGTTGTTGCCTGGGGGCTGCTGCCTGTTACAGGGTGCACGAAATGACCACTTTTGGAGTTAGAGGCTGCTCTGAGATTGGCTGGCAAAGGTAAGGCAGCTTAACAAAGTTTATGTGGTGAATTTTTATTTTTTTAAATAAGGCCTTGGAACCTAAAATTGCAGAGGTACAGTGAATATGAACCCTACAGTGATTTTGCAAGTGAGAGTAAAGCAGTGTCCAATAATAGAAAGAAAAAAAGCTCTTGAACTGTCTTTATTCAACTTCTGTCTGAAGTAATGTACTAAGGCTAGATTGGAAGGCTGTGTGGACAGACCTAGCAGATGCTGAAACAGAGATTGCTCTAGCTAATGTTTGGAAAATATTTACAGCTCTTACACAATGGTGATATATAAGAGTAAACAGAATGTCAGATAAGCACTGCATTCCTTTATTTTCACACAAGACTCAGGAAAAAAATATATGCCTCTTTGGTAGCAGAGAGAGATGTTGGAGGGCAAACTGATGTGGGGAAAAATGTGCGTGTTAAGCAAAGCGAAGTATCAGCTTGGAAATCCTTGATAAATTCACATGTCAGAATATCTTCTCTCAAGTCTGTGCAAAAAATTGTTTTTGTGGAGTAGGAGCTTGGGTTATGGCTCAGTTTTTCTGTCCATTTCCATTTAACTTGCAATTAAAAATGAAAAGGTCATAATGACCTTCATCCTGATGGTGTTGGCAGGGACAGGTGTGTCTGTGCAGGCTCGGGTGAAGGGCAAACCACCCACAGGAGAGAGTTAAGGCTACACTTCCTTTCTTTGGCCAACAAGGTAATACCAAAGGATTTCTCATGGAAGCAAAAGTCTGAGAGACTGAAAGCAGCAGGGCTCAGTGTGTGGCAGCTCAGATAGGGGGATCAGACTGCAGCATGCAGCACTGAGCAGTGCCCCCAGCCCTTGTCCCTTGCAGCTGTGAGCTAAAGGACAGACTCAGATGCTGAGCTCATCTTCCAGAGCTGAGCCCGGCTGCTTTGGCTTAGATGTGGTTCCACTTTCCTGTGGTTTTATGCTATTCAGTGTTTTAATTGATACATAAATCTCCATTTTCCAGCTCCCAAAGCTCCACTCCTAGGGATTCCCTGGGAGCATCTCAAAGGAAAGTGCTCTGCCCTAGTGCCCGAGCAGTGACCAGGGCAAGAGCATCTCCGGGGTCATTGCTCAGGAGGAGAAAGGCAGGAGCATGCTGACAGTCCAAGTGGGATGCAGCACAGCTGGTGCTGACCATGCTCTGTCTTCCTGCAGTCAAAGCAATTCCAACAGGGTTACAGATGCAGGCTTGAGTTACCAGAGTTTGCTGTAGATTTATTGGTATGGAACAGGATGCAAATGGTTTCTCATCTAGCTCAAATGATGGAAGTCTGGACTGGTGATGCTTTTTTTAAATGTTAAAGCATAAAGGACAGCTGGCTTTCTAACACAGGGAGTGTTGCTAATATATAGGAAATTTAATATGTTACGCACTCAGTGAGGAAAAAATGCAACCTTAAACAACTGTGTTACTAAGATGAGATTAAAAAAAAGTTGGCTTGCGTAAAATATTGGTGGTTTGGAACAATGGCATTTAAAAATGGTGCTGATCTAAGAATTTTCTTTGACTTTTACTGCTGCTGTTTCTTTTGGATATGCTAAGTTGTTTATCCAAGCCACCCTGGTCTTTGAATGAGGTTTCAAGAGAAAAGGTAAATAGAGGAAAGAAACTAACACAAGCAAATACAAATAGCTTCTGTTAAAACAACTACACTTCTTTCATTTTGCAGTTCTAAAACTGTATTAAAACATATTGATTCAGTAAACTTTTCCATGTTTCTAAAACGAGCAGAGCTGAGGACGCTAATCCATTCCGAAATGCTTAGGAAGTACTGAAGATTTGTTAGTTTTGGCACAGGCCTGCAAAGGCAGTTGAACATCATCATGTTTGAAACGGGGATGGTGGCAAAGGGTGATTCAAGTGCAGCATAAACTTGGTTAATTTACAACATAATCTTGATTTTAATAAAAACCAGGGGAACTGGTATACAGTGCTGGCAGAAAGTCTGAGGAGAGACCAGATTTATCTGTAGAGAAGAAGGAAGCATAGCCAATGGTTGTCATTGCTATCCTTGTTTATTGCTGCTTAAGCTTTTTAAGATGGCTTAATCTTTATTTTGGAGGTCTTTGTTTTGCTTGTTTGGGTTTTGGTGGTTTTTTGTTTTTTGGGTTTTTTTGTTTGTTTGGTTGGTTGGTTTTTTTGGGTGGGGGGGTTGGTGGGGTGGTTTTGGTTTTGGTAGGCTTGGGGGTGGTGGTGTTTGTTTTGTTGTTTGTTTTTGTTGTTGTTTTTTAAAGGCCACTGAAGTACTCTTTATATGGCCGTGGTGTCCTGCTCTGCTCTAAGTTCCTCTAACAAACTCACATCAGATCACTTGCTGCTTGGTTTTTGTTGTTGTTGTTGTTTAAAGGCCACTGAAGTACTTTTTATATGGCCATGGTGTCCTGCTCTGCTCTAAGTTGCACTGACAAACACATATCAGATCACTTGCTGCTTGGTGCTCGCTCACATCAGTGCCAAGTCCTTAAAGAACCAGCTGTGAATGCATCTGAGCTGTCTCTGATACAGCTCCAAGTCTGGAAAAACTAATTCCTCCTTCTCTGTGCAGACAGTATTGTGCAATTGCCTGAGCTCACTAAATACTTCTGTTGTACAATGGAAAATAACCTGGGTATGGCTTCTGCTTTAATGTCAACTGGCTTGTTAAGGCAATAGATATTTGTGGGGTTTATTTTGCAACCTGTGCTCTATTTCTACCTTTTTTTTTTTTTGGGTGGAGTTACAAGAGATTGGTATAACCATGCCACCTTGACCGCTCTTTCCATACTATTTTTGCCTGCTAAGCAGACCTGAGAGACATTGTTTTATGGCAGACCTCCGGGAATCAGGACAATTCTATCACTGCTATACACAGGAAACCAGCATTACAGAGTTTCTGTTATCTGCTTATGAACTGCTTTGAGGAAATATAAGATGGATTTAGTAAAGATGTCAAATGTTACCATGAACTAAGTGGCTAATTATTAAACCATACGGAAAATCAAACAATAAAGCAAGACAAACAACCCAGGCACTTTGGTATGTTGTATTTCCTGAAAGTGGTGAGCCTGGCTAGCAGATCTCTGTTGTCATCTTTTTCCTGTTATACCCTTAGCCCTTGGCTCTGCAGTGCTCCTGCAGGTGGTGTTTGTTGCAAAATGCATCTAACCCCCAAGGAATCTTGATGACTACTTCTCAACATACAGCATGCTATTTGTGCCAACGGATTTGTATTTCTGCTCTTGGAGTTAGAATTTTTCCATAGTTTTCAAGAGGTTTTTCCAGCTGCCTTAGTTGCTGGAAACACTTAGTTGCCTTAGTGTTTACAGATCTGCAGTTATTGACACCATTAAGAGTATTGTTTATTCCCTTCTGCAAGTGGACTGATGTTACACAGAAATATAATCTCACCCACTTGCCTGGCTTAGGACTCTAGCAAGCCGTGCAGTGTTCCTGAGATGTTTATTCTCTGTCCAGTATCAAAGACAAAGGTCCAAAATGAGGGCTGATGCATAAACGCAAATAATGAGTTCAAGTAGTACAGCATTTGTATTTGTGCTTCAACTTCACAAAATACTGACGTTAAGAGAAGAAAATGGCCACAAATGCAGTTTAGAACAGCACTGCACTTACAGCTTCCAACACCAGGAGGCTGCGCACTGATCTATCTTTGTGAGTAAAAGGACAGTCTATTTTCTGATCTTCTTTCCAGGAAATATAGCCTGTACTCAGGGCCAGGATAATCAACTCCCTGAGTTGGAAGAACTGCCCTAAGATTAGCAAGAACTGCACACTCGCAGCTGGGAACTTAGCTTGGGTTTGACAAGACTAATTATAAAGGCAAAAAAGAGCAGTAAGGACCAAGTCTTGAAAAAGCTCCACAGATCTAAGGCGATTTGTCTAAGACCAAGACCAGAGTTATAGTTAGGATACGAAGTGGATTATCTAAGAACTCCAGCCAGTGTGGAGGCAAAAAGTGGTTACCAAAGGAAAGGGTGGGCCACACAAGGCCTTTGTCGTTGACAGCTTAGAGAATGACTAATGGATGGCTTAGTGTTAAAAAAGAAACAAAGCCCAGGTAAACACTAACCTAAACTTGAACTTTAATTCAAGTCATGAGCTGAACCCTAATCCTTTACACCCAGTTGTGGCCCAGAGGAATAAAGTTCCAGGAATCAAATGTTTGCACAGCCTACCCTTCCCTTGGGCCACCCTTAGGTGCCCCCACCTGGTACTCCTTAGGACTTCTTGTTTACCCTAATACTGACTGAAGATGTTGGCTGATCAATCTATAATAATACCCAGTAATGGCCCAGACAAGTGAGGCAGGATTTATTTTTTGGTGTGGCAGACTGTCCTGGATTAAGAGGGCTCACTCTATTCTTTTGCCTGACCCCTAGCATTCTGGCCCTGCTCTGAGCTATGTCCCTCTCCTAATCTTAGGTATGCGGTGAACCTTAACACATGAACACCATGAATGGCCTAGAGACCATGGGTGAAACCTTTTTACAGCCCACCACTCAATTCAACAGCCCTTTTAAATCTCAAAGCAGCTGTTGCTATTCTTAAGTGGTGACTATCCATCATTATATATCCACTCATCGTACACGATTACATCATGTACCTAGCAACAAGTACGTTACAAAGAAAACATAAGATGAAAGGAGAAATGCCTCTTCTCCAGGCCTATCCTACTTGACAGCCAGCCAGCTGACCATATTGGTCTGTCCTGGTTCTTGTAGCAAGATTCTTGCAGCTGATTGTATAAAAATCAAGGCTAGGTACTGAGATTTATAGATCTCTACTGTGCTAACACAGATAAGAGATGTGCATATTCAACAGTCCAGTCACTGTTAAGGACTAGCAGACCACACTACCTAGCCTTGGACAAGGCAGATAAGATAATTAAGATATGGAAGGTCATTAGCTGCAACTTTTTGTAGCGTATAAAAATGCTAGAAACAAATGTTGATGTGAACAAGTAGATTTTGTTCAACCATTTTCCCTAGAACTTAGTGCACTGTTAATATTTTTGTCTGATAGTTTAAGAACCTTTATGAATCTCCGGAGCAAAACTGAAGAGTGGCCAATGTGGGCTTAAAACAGACTCTTAATCAGTCTCTTTCCCCACCTCCCATCCACCCCTTTCTACAGCAGAAAGTAAAGCTAATGGCATTTCTCCTCTGGGGGATTTCTGTCCATCAAAAAAGTTTTATGAAGAGCAGGTCTTCCGTATCTTAGCCTTCAAAGGAATTTTAGGTGTGAACAGTCTGTGATACTCTATTTCCAAAAGCAGTTCTCCAGGATAGCATGCAATTTAGTACATAAACTCTGTTTATGGCAGTCACTAATTTACTCCTTTGCTGATTTATATCCCCTTTGAGTGAATGTCTTGTACAAAAACTGATTGGTGGACTGTTGGTTGCCATTAACCTCTTATGTTGTTGAGGTCGTTGAGCCATTAGCAGTGCTGGGAAGCAGTACAAGTTAGGCAGGAGCTGGTACTTCATCATGTTGCTATGGCGGTATGACCTTGCTCACACCATCCTCAATGACGGACCTAGGCAGTTGGCCTTGGAGGAAGTCTTGTCTGTTTAAGGGCTAACATAACAAGAGGAAAGATAGCTGTCATGCCTCCAGACCATTTCTAACCAAGGGAAACAGACCACTGGACTGTTTTGCTAGTTAGGGTGGAAAGTGTGTTTGGTTTATGTCTCATATAAATAATAAGTAATAAAAAGACACAAATACCTCACCGTAAGTGAAGCGGTCAGAACAAACTGAAGAGAAAAACAAATAGCTGACTAAAGCTCATTAACCACTCAAACTGAAATTTGACTTCAGTCTGCAGTAAAAGGCTGTATTAACCTTAACACTTGATGTACTCAGTTGATTTAAGCACCCAGGTTTTTTTTCCTGCTTCTGGCAAAGCAAGAAGTGTTTAGGATAATTATGTCTATGAATGTCACTAGCTGGGGAGAAGAGGAAAGGGTGCTGGGACTCCTTTGCTTGTTCACTCTTGTTTCTGCCCAGGAGACCAGTCAGTGCTTGCTCTGTTAGGAGATGCTGGCAGAAGCGTGTGTTTCCTTGGCAGAAATGCAACTTGCTCTATTGAGAGGGAAAAAAAAAAAGTTAAAAAAAAATAGTAGTACACAATGTCCTTTTTCCTCAGTGGAAACGAGCATGATGCTGTTTTCGTGCTGAGAGAGCCAACTCTGCCTTCCAGCAAGTGCCATGCCCAGGTCCCAGCCCCCAGCTCCTCATGCCACTGGGTGGGCTGGGGCTCCAGCTTCCACAGCTGCAACCCGCCAGTGTCCCAATCTGGTATTTGTGCTCTGTTTCCAAGGGAACTGCTGAAGCCAAATAGTTCAGATTCAAATAGTCCAAGACTTGCCATCTGTCAGCCTGTATCCTGGGCAGTCGCTCCTGGTGTCTGTTTCTCCGAAATTCAGAGCTATTAAATTGGTACTTTATTTAGCCTGAATACAGTTTTCTGGTGTCTCATAGGTATGTGAAGGCTGTTGTCATCTCCTTTTGTGGAAGAGTTTTTTGGAAATGTTGCTTTTTTTAAAAGGTACTTGATCTTGAAATGTTTGGATATTTTTTTCTGCCTCTGCATCATTCACAAAGGTTTGCTTCATTCAGTGCTGAGGAAAACATTGTAGAAACCCTCTGGTGATACAGAATCATAGAATCATAGAATGGTAAGGTTGGAAGGAGACCTCAAGGGTCATCTAGTTCCACCCCCCTGCCATAGGCAGGGACCCCTCCCACTAGCACAGGTTACTCAAGGCCTCATCCAACCTGGCCTTGAACACCTCCAGGGAGGGAGCAGCCACAACCTCCCTGGGCAACCTGTTCCAGTGCCTCACCACCCTCACTGTAAAGAACTTCCTCCCAACATCTAGTCTAAATCTTCCCTCTGCCAGTTTAAACCCATTGCCCCTTGTCCTGTCATTGCAAGATCTTATAAATAGTCCCTCCCCAGCCTTCCTGTAGGACCCCTTCAATATATAAGCTGCCATTAGCAGAAGCCTGTCAAATACATCAGCAGACGACAGAGTTCATAATTGCTTAGGAAACATTATAGAAGCTATTGCACATATTTTAGTCATTACTACAATTCTGACCTTTGTTAGACAATTACTTCACACAAGAATACTCATAGAGCAGTGATGTTGCACCAGCCTGGCATGCAGGGACTGTTCGAACGCTGCCACCATGATTAGAGGGACAGAAAGGCAGAGGAGGGTACAGTGGAGCTACCTGTTTGCTCTAGGATAAAACATATTAAAATTTAAATCCCATCATTCATAAGCATTTGGTTGTGGAAGACACTAACTGGGTTGTCCATGGGAATGTGTTCATTTTCAGTCTGCAAGAATGTGATGGGAATGTGTTAATTTTCGGTCTGCAAGAATGTGATGGTTTGGGAGTTACCCCCACCCCCCCCCCCCCATACACAATGAATTCACCCAGACTAGACTCAGCCATCTGGGAGTGAAGGAATGAAGCTATATTTACAGCTTAGAACAATTTACAAGCATATAAATACCCAATATACACAAATATTTACACTTATATACAAGTTAAAAGTCATACAGAAACACAAAATCCCTCCAAAAACAATCAGGCTGCCAGGAGGCTCCTGACCCAAACCTTCTCCCCACTTCCCCCTCTTTCCCTCCCTTCAGAAATAACCAGATCAATCCTGTATATCTCACGTGATAAATCTGGAGAGATCTGAGGTGACATGTCATAACAAGATGACAAGAAAGTTAGAGGAAATAAAGGGTTAGGCCGGATTAGATTTAAGGCAGATGCTGCCATACAGACCACCAGAGAGAAGGAGAAGTAGTGAGAACTGAGAAGTGTTTAAGCAGTGAGTGCCTTATCTATATTTTGACTAGCTGTTTCTCAGAAGAAGAATGAATGATGTAGGTTACTGTCGCTTTTTTTCTTTCTTTTCACAGCTAAGGATTTAATTTCTCTCAGTAAAATATTACAATTAGCCTCCAACCAGCACAATCCACTCCTCTATATCACTCAGAGCTTTGCTGAGAACTATCTGTCTAATCTAAACCAATATTTACAATAGTGAATGGTACAAGTTCAGTTCATGTTTCGTTCCAGCTCTCTTGGATGTAGGTGACTCAAAAGCTCAGGAAAACAAGTTTGTCTCTTTATAGATGAGAACAAGGGCTTCCAGATGACATTGGGTTCATGCTCATGTACTGTAGATTGTCTTGTAGATTCTCTCTCTGGAGGCCAGATAGTACCTAGAACAGAAAACTTCTAACAGCTTGTGTTATACACTCTACATTTAACCTCTCTCAGCTAAGGTTAGATTTCTCTGTGGGATACACTGGATTTCACCATTCTCCTGCATTACCCAGTATGTATGACCAGGACCTTCAACAGAAACCACCCCTCGGACAGGTTTCCCTTTGCCCGAAGGCGAAAATACCCAAACCGTTTTTCCTAACAGGTTCTTTTCACATACAACAGGAACTTTATCACCATCCACTGTTTGTACCAAATCTGGTTGTCCAGGTCCTGCTCTGTTTACTGAATCCCTACTATTTACCAACCAGGTTGTTTGTGCTAAATGCCTGTCCCAGTTTTTCAAAGTTCCACCCCGCTCCGGCTTTTAGGGTGGTTTTGAGCAAACCGTTGTAGCGCTCAATCTTTCCTGAAGCTGGTGCATAGTAGGGGATGTGGTAGATCCACTCAATACCGTGCTCTTTGGCCCAGTTTTTCACAAGATTGTTCTTGAAATGAGTGCCATTGTCTGATTCAATTCTCTCTGGTGCTCCATGTCTCCACATGATTTGTCTCCCCAAACCAAGAATGGCGTTACGGGCAGTAGCATGTGGAACTGGATAGGTTTCCAGCCATCCGGTGCTGGCCTCTACCATGGTTAGCACATACTGCTTGCCAGAACGAGAACGAGGCAAAGTGATGTAGTCAATCTGCCAGGCTTCACCATACTTGTACTTGGACCATCGCTCACCATACCATAAGGGCTTGATTCGCTTAGCCTGCTTAATAGCAGCACAAATATCACACAAGTCATACATGACTGTGACAAAGAACGAAAAAGCAAATCTCTTGGCCTGATGCATCATGTGCCAACTGGGTGATGCTGCAGGGTGCCTTGCTAGCTGTGGATGCTGAAGGAGAGAAAGCTGAGATCAAGCAGATTACCAGGCTTTGTCTGAAGACTTTTTTTTTCCAGATACCAGGAACTATAATCTTTCCTGGCTTTCTTGAAATGCTGAGTGCTAAAATTAAGTGCAGTAGATGGAAAAACTGATGGAGAACATGAAAACAACAGATCAAATGAAGACATAAACTTTCACATTTCAAGATTCCTGCAGAAATGCAGGATTAGATTAAGAAAGATGTAGATAGGAAAACAAAACATAAAATTTGGTGTGATGTGTATTATGCATGGCCCTTTTAAGTTTCAGGAGCAAAATCAGTTCTTCTAAATAGGGTAAGTCAGGTTTTCAGGACAAAAGGAAGAATTCTCGAAGTCTGAAGGAAGCAACAGTTCTGTGATTTGGAAGGCAGGGCCAGAGCAGAATGATGCAGCCTGGACAGAGCTTCCTTGGGACATGCATCTTGAACCACTGCTCTGTTAGCTGTTGCAGTTTTGCCAGGAATTTGCACGTGGAATTTTTCCAATGTATACTTTTTGGAGGTTATATTATAGTTGAATAGGCAAGTTCACTTAATATATGGTTATATTCAATTTTATATTATAAAACATAACCTGACATCATTTGCAGTGAAAGTGTTGCCTCCCTGGAGGTCAGTAGAAGCATGTAAGCTGGAGTTTCTCCAAATAAATGAGAGAGAGTCATCAGTGTGACTTCTTATGCTACACATGAGGTACTTGTTTTGGGAATGCACTGCTCCAAGAGCCTGCCTTACTAATTCCCCAAGTGCCCCACAAAGGCCATCTTCTCCCTTCTCTGCATAGCTTTTTGGAGGATGTGTGCCTGAGATGGGTTTGTTCACGGTGTAATTTGTAATTCTGTGGAGTGTGTGGGGTGTCTGACTGTATGTTAGAATTTTTTAAAACTACTAAAATTAAAAAAAAAAAAAGTGAAAAACTTAAACTCTAGAATGTCTCAGAGGAGTCCATTTAAGCAGCTAACTGTGGCCTGGGAATGCACAAGCTGTTGAGTCACCTCCCGCTCTGACATTCCTTCTTTTTCCCTCTTACCACAGCATGTTTCCCTCGTGGGGGGAACACTCTGTCAGCGCTTCATCCTAATTAGCTTGCTTGCGCCGGGCACGGCCCTTACGAGACAGCTTCGTGCTGCCTGGGTCTCAGGAGTGCGAATGACAGGCAGGAGTTGCGCACGGAAAATACAGAGACGTGGAGTTTGCAGAAAAGTGTGAACATTGTGTAAATAATCATCTGGGTCTGATGCATATATTTGGGGTAATGATTCATGCTAGAAGTTTACTTTGAAGTGAATAGGGAGAGAAGTATCAATGGCTTGAAACTGATAGCTGCTGAATGTTCTCAATTCCCTGTGGATAGGTTGGTTCCTGTTCCATATTACTCTTCTTCAGTCAATATTTCCCTGCATAGATTTACTGTATCTTTATTTATAGTCCTGTTTTTTGGTTGGGTTTTTGTTGGTGGTTGTTTTTTTGGGTTGGTTGGTTTTTTTTTTTTCCTAGGATGTAAAACCCTTTTTTATAAGAAAGACATGCATGCATGTTAAGTAGAAAGGCTGTGCACTCAGAAGGCCTGCAGTGAGTTTTAAGCAGAGCAGACAAGAGTGCCACTGCTGCCCTGACTGTAAAGTCCCATGCAGCAGGGGCAAACTGTTGTGCATGCAAGGCAGCTGTCTGGGGGAATATGATGTTTGCTTAATTTTAGTTCTGAACTTTTCTTGAGGGAAAATGGTGTTTGTCAGTATAAGATCAGCAAACTGTACTGAGGGAAAGTTAAAAATGAAGAACAGTTTCTCCTTTAATTTTAAGGGGACACAAATTTAACTTCAAAAGCAGAATCAACCCCTCAGTGCAGGGTTATCTCCCTTGGCACTGCATATTCTCTGCTCCCTTTGACTGTATTGCACTGTTCAAAATGTTAATGGTTTCGTGGCTTAACATCACTAATACTAATGAGAGCTGACAGTGCAACATCTCTCCCATTGAAAGCCTCTTTTAATAGCCTTGTGCAAAGCTCTCTAAAGGCAATGAAAATGTTCCAGCTGACCTCAGTGGGCAATGATTCAGGTAACACATCATGTCTGTCCTAGGCACCTGTGGATGTACATAAATAAAATGCTGTGGAAGGTGCTAAAGCTGTGCAGCATGACTCTTTAGTTTTGTAGAATGTATAAAAACCTTCCTTTTAAGTATCAGAATACAATGCAGTTTTGTTTTTTTTTTAAAGGAAAAACATATTAAAAATCCCCAAAATCCAAATCAAACAAACAAACTGAAACCAACTAACCAATAATTTTAAAAAAATCCTCAACAAAAATACCCCCAAACCCAGGAAAAAAATAACAACAACAACAGCAGCAACAACAAAAGCCCACAGCATCTGGAGAACTGTTGAGGGCAAATCCTGAAGGTCGGCTTTGAAGAGACACCCTTATTGTGTGGAAACTGGAGTCCAAATACTGTTCAAAGGAACTGTGATGTTAGAAGAAAACAATTTTCTGCTGGACTAAAGCACACTCAAGGAGCCTGTGGACCCCTGTATTTGGGAAGAACTGGTACATTAGCAAACAGACTGTAATTGCTTTGTGGACTTGCACTCTTTAGTGTTTCTAAACCGAAGTCAGCCCTCTGAGTAATAAACCCTTTTGTCAGTACAGATATTTATTCCTGTTAATGTTAGAAAGTGGATGTTACTACTAATTGGCATAGGATTTAGCTTTATCTGTTCCTAATGTGCTCTCAAGTATGAGTATTTTCTTGGTAACCTTAAAACTCTTCCTAAATTCATCCTTCTCTAGCAGTGGTGCAAAGTACCTCAAGATGCAGTAGCAGTACTTCAGTGTTTTCATGTGTTGGTTTAATAGTGTTGCATATAGACTGAAATGTAATTCATTCTGGAATCTGGGCCAAGTACCAGGAAAACTCTTGTCTGTGTTGCTTATAAAGTTTAAGATTAATTTAAAGTATCTTAAACTCTCCAAATTGGATGCTACTTTTAGTGCAGACCAGAGTAGAGTGCAGGTTTTTTTTGTTATTTTGTGGCCAAGAAAGGACTGGTCTGGTGCTTTACTTCTCCTGCAACATTCACTCTTTAAAACATAGTGCCTTTAACTTTATTTTAGTATCTTTAGCATTATTTCAGATTTATGGTGCAGAGATCCCATTTCGTAAGATACCTGTGAGTAGCAGTTCAAGAATCAGAGAATCACAGAAACATCCAGGTTGGAAAAGACCCTCAGGATCACCACATTCAGTCTATAACCCTACTCTACAAGATTCACTTTAAAACATATCCCTAAGCATCACATCCAAACAACCCTTAAACACATCCAGGGTTGGTGACTCAACCACCTCCCTGGGCAGCTCATTCCAGTGCCTGATCACTCTCTCCATGAAAAACTTTTTCCTAATGTCCAATTTAAACCTACCCAGTCTCAGCTTGAGGCCATTCCTCCTTGTTCTGTCTCCAATTACCTGTGAGAAGACAGCAGCAGCAGCCTCTCCACAATGTCCCTTCAGGTAGTTGTAGACAGCAATGAGGTTTCTGCTCAGCCTCCTCTTTTTCAAACTAACCATCCCCAGCTCCCTCAGTTGCTCCTCATAAGATTTATTCTCTAGGCCCTTCCCCAGCTTCATTGCCCTCCTCTGGACCTACTCCAGCACCTCCACATCACTCTCGTATTGTGGTGCCCCAAACTGAACACAATACTCAAGGTGTGGCCTCGAGTGATATTAGAGTGATGTCATCAGTCACCATTAGAGGTATCTATCTTGTGAACCTTTTGAGGTTATTCTGATTATTCTGGCAACTAAGAAGGCTGAGAGGCCAAAGGAGCAGCATCAGCCCTTTCTTTCAGCAGGAACTGAGCTCTGTTCCTACATATTAGCCCCTTACTTCAGACTTGCTTTCCTTCCACATGTTGCTGATCTCAAAAGACCTTCTCACTGGAGATACCCACTGAAGACTTAGTCTCTTTAAAACCTCTTTGCATGCTTTTTCTGTGCTGAAGTGGAAAACTTCACTAAATTGATGAGCGTGCTTTCCAAAACAAGCACATTTTTCTTTCAAACCTCTGCTGGGGGGTGGTGAGAGCTTACATTTTCTTCTGCTTTTATGGTTGAGTTTTGAGGCTATTTACTGAAATGGCTTGATTTGAGTGTCAGAAATTTACACATACTGAGTTCTGGTAATATGTACAAATATTTACAGATGGCAGCAACAGTTTGAAGTAATGTCCTGATAAATAATCCTCCTCACAGCAGTTAGCAGAGTTTCCAGTGAAAAATGAAACTACAAAAGGGTTTGCTAGGCACAAGCAACAAGAGAGAAGTAACCTGCTCAGTGGAGATGGCTGATCTCCATCATGGCTTTCAATTTGCTCTCATCATATTGTTAGCATCTTCTTAGTCTGCATTACTGGAGAGAAACAGTATCTGAACCAACTTTCTTCACTTCTGACATAGCCTTTTGCAGAGCAATTGCTTATACCCTCTGGATTAGACCAGCTCAGGCTTTGAGGAGAATTTCACATTTCATCTATTTCCTCCTGTTTTGCAAGCTTTCAATATGATAAAATGGACACTTACATGTACTCAGTGAAGCTGTTTCTCTTCACAGCTAAATGAGTATGTGCTTCTACACATTATGTCGTTCCCAGAAGAGAAAAACCTACAGGATTATTCTAAAGAGACTACCTCTGTTTCTGTCAAGAAAAATAATAACACTGGTAAAAAACCCTAAAGCAGATTCTCTTCCCTCTCCTCTTAGAAGTCTTCTGTTGCAGAGAACAGCACAGTCTCTATGGAGCCTGGGTCATGATGACACTGATGCTTTCATCAGGTTAAAGACTGCTACTGCAACTGGTGCAAACCTGCCCTTGTATTAATTCTTGCCCAAGCTCCAGGACTGGTTCATGGCTGCCTGGCAAATCAGACTAGAGACACATAACGCAAATGAAAAAAGAATCTTTGGGGGTAGAAAGAAGGAAAGGAAAAAGTTAATCATCAGCCAGAACATTTCCTTGATTTGTCTTATGGTTGCACTGTCATTGCTACTGGTAAAGGAACTGGAGAATATAAAATCAGCTCTTCTGACAGCAGCCTGCACTTGGGTCAGTGTAAGGCAGATGTAAAACTGCTGCCTGAACCCTAGTCTGTACAGCTCTCACATTTGGCAGGGGAATCAGAAACACAGTTCTCCAAAGCTTTTGCTTTCCCATTTAAAGCATCTGGTGTGCTCAAAAATAGTGAATGAAAATTTGTCCTGTCATTAGTTGCAATTATGCAGACCATGTGGTATGGAATTCATGCAAGATATTGATATTCAAAGCATCCTCAGACCTCATAAGGACTTAACATGACCTGAGGCTATAGGTGTATGCTGATATGATTAGAATATGTCCACAAAACCCATAAAGTGCCTCAAGTGAAACATCACAAATGCTACCTAATTCCATAGTGTATCTTTAAGGCCTTATCCCTTTGCCTCCCTGGAGATGGAGTTATGAGCAGATACTAGCAAGAGCCTGATTGCTACAACTTAAATGAGTCCTGAAAATATCTCTTTCTCAAAGCTGTAATCAGCTTCATAATAGCAGGTAGTTCAGTTCGTCAAGAGGGGGAAAGTGGGATGTTGAGATGACTGGTTATTGAGGTCTGCATACATTGCTGTTTATCTGGAAGCTTCTAAATCCCTTGTAGTGTGGTAGACCCAACGTCCATAGACATCCAAGCAGGGCCATGTGTCAGTTTGCTCCTTCTCTTTCTTTCCAAATCCTCCTTTGTTTGTCTCTTCCTTTGAGAAAGTCCTCTTCAAGTTACTCTATTCCTTTTGACCTCCAATATGCATGGGCCATCAGCTGTAATTGTCTCTTATCAGCACTCAAGTGTTTGCAGAGAAGACCATACCCTGCTCTCCCCTCATCTACTTATAAAATAAACACCCCAGTAACTGTGTAAACATTGAGTGTTCATAAATGATTGAGGAGCAGCTCCAATCCATCACAACAGGATCTTGATAAGGCTAAAGTTTGTCTATGTGAACCATTTGTAGCAGAGCTTCTTGACTGCACCCTATTTGTAAAGCGATTTTACCATCACCCTGACACAGATTTACTACATTATTTTTGTCACCTATACACTCTGAAACAGAAACTACCTTGCTAACATGAAATACAATAAAACACATTTAGTCTGATTGACTGGTTTAGGCTCTTGTGTGGGTTAAGTGCTCTCTGATTGTGTTCTTCTAGTTGTGAGTAGAGTTTAATATGTATTACCAGTTTTGTATGGCTTGTAATATTCAAATAAATAAAACAATTTGTTTGACAAATTGTTTGACTTTACAAGCCATACAAAAACCATATGTAAGGCTATGCTGCTTCTCTTCTGCATCTATTGTCTCTCACTGAAACCAGTATCTTGATGTGCAAAGGACAAATAATTGAGTTTCCATTTTTACAAAGACAAGCACTCTATAGAAAAAAAAAAATCCTAAATTCCTTCAGAACAGTCAAGCTGAAAACATTTATGGCTGGGTTAGTGCACTGTAGTCATGACCAATATCAGAGAGAAAAATGGTGCTGCATGGTGGGAGCTGGAGTTGTTCCATAAATGCTGTGTGCAGGTGGTGCTGTCTGAGGAGTACAGAATGCCCAAGTACTGCTGACTGGTAAATTCCAGAAGGCAGCATGCAGATGACTGCAGGATACATGATGCTGCCTTATTGCCTCTGCAAGGCTCTCTTGCCAGGATCTCCTTTGTTTTTGATAGGTACAAGTCACTTTGAGACGCTACATTTAGTACATGGGGAAGAGGTCCTCTTTGATGTCTGGGCAAAGAATGGAATTCACTGCTTCTAAGGAGCTTTCAGAGATCAAAAAATAGATTCTAAAGCAAGCTTTATGGAAATGCAATGATCAAACAAGAAGTGATGATGCTCTTCTCCACTCAGCACTTACCACTATGTTGCTGAAAGTGAATTCAGCTTTAAGATGTCCGTAGAAAAGTTTTTTCGAAGATCCCTGGTCCTTTGTCTCAGCAAATCCAGTCTTAACCAAACTATGCAAGAGTATTACTTAATCTAAAGATATCAAAAAATTATTTGTGTAGTGAGACTGAAAAGATGGAAGATTAAGTTCTGGCAAATAACCACATTAAATGAGGGTCAGGTTGCTCTCTTAATCAAATAACTTTGCCAAATATTTACTAAAATAGGACAGACTCTTGTAAAAGTATAAATAGTTTGATAGTTATTTAAATAAAAGGTCCTTACAAACCTTATTTGGTAGGATTCTTTGATAATGTTTATAAAGAGTATTTTATTAGTAGGATTTTCATTGTGATTTTTCACTAGTAAAAAACAAGTAACTTCTTTTTTTCTGGCAAAGTAGGTTTTCCCTATAAAATTTTGATAGAAAGCATACTACTTAGTAAATTATGATGTATGTTACAAACATGCCATACATTAACTGTACTGGTGGGAGGTGTCCCTGCCTATGGCAGGGGGTTGGAACTAGATGATCTTTGAGGTCCCTTCCAACCTTACCATTCTATGATTCTATTAAATAAATATTTAATTAGAAAGGATGTTACTAGCTGTGGAATTTGACTAGATATTTTGCTTCTGTACAGTAAATTGTAATCAGCAAATTCTGAATGCCTGATAAGAAAATACTTGGAAATGCAGGGAGAAGGGTGAATGCTCTGGAAAATAAAGCTTGCAGTCTTTTGCCCAGACATGTTCTTTGTGCATGCTTCTATTTTGCAGAATTGATGTGTTGAGAGCATAGAAGATAAAACTTTTTAGAAGGTAATATTAGAGAATATACATAAAATAATACAACATGAACACTGAGAGCAAATGGGCCCATTTTCAGCCTCCCTGCTCTTGCTGAGGTGGCAGTGCCTGTGTTTATGACTTATGACTGCTGTGTACCATTCACAATGCTCCTTTAAATAAAGGCTAAGAAGAAGTTAGAAAGTACAAATTACTGTTTTCTCAGTGTAGAAGTGTTGCATAAAGAAATACAAGCACTTACGAAGTGAAAAGTAAAGTGTGGTTACAGCTTGAACACTTTGTAATGTGTGGAAGAGAGCAGAATTACATGATCAGGTCTCAGTGCCACAGATTTTAACACCCCATATCCACTGTGATTACAAATGGGATGGAGATGGGAAAGAGGGAGAGGTTACCCAGTATGGATCAGTGGGATTCAGAAAGCATCGCAGATAAGCAGAGTAGGCAATGACTGTTCACCAGAAGGTTAATCTGAATCTTCTTCTCAGTTGTCCTCTGTCCAGTATGTCTCCAGATATAGCAACTTAAGGCCATGATCCATCTTCACTGAAAGAAAGGTTGCCTATGACAGAAGGCTGGGATGTATTGGGGGGAATTTAAAATAGAGATTCATCAGTATTTTAAGACACATTGTGTATGAAAAACAACTTGGCCCAAAATCTGGAAGACTGAACTGTCTGGCTGCAGATTTGAAAATAATTCTATGTCTATGTAAGTTTTGCTCCTATTTTTAGGATTCTGATTGTGTAATCTGTAATTGGTGAGCATATATATAGGTCATCTCTTTTACTTTGGTGGGAGTAGTCATGGGAACAAGATTGACTAGCATGATGAACTTCTGTGTTCTAGTTTTCCTATGTTTGTCCAACCTTGCTTGAGTCATTGATACAATGAAGTTGTATATTGTATTGAGGCATTGATCACAAGTATAAATATGAAAATGTCCTTCCCTGATGGGATTTTGACATAGGACTCCATAGTAAGTGCTGGAACTATTGGAAGTGGCTTAGTCCAAGAAAGGTTTGAGCTTGATGTTCTCGAGGCAAGATCAGAAAAGCAACTGGAGTCCCATCTGTAAGCCGCCAGAAGCTACAACCATAAAATAAAATGGTGGATGCATGTTTTATTTTACAAAGGCTCCATCCTGAGGTTTCGCCAGTCTGGACAACACGAGGACAAATAGAATATGAAATCACTTTCAGGTGAAGACAAAAAAGATCATCAATATGACCATAAAAAAATGTGGAGTAGATTACATTCCTAAAAAGACATTCAGTCACCCAACAGGGAAATAAAGCTAGCTAAGAGCAAACTGCCATCTAAGCATTATCTCCTGTTATACTGTTTTAGAAGTCTGGAAGTATTCCAGATTTGTAATCAGATAATCTGAGTCCAAATGATACATAAGAAAGTGAGGCAATAAAGAGATTAACCATAAATGAAGCAACTAAAAACAGGTCGAACAGCTGAAAAAAGACCAGTAAAAATGGAAAGAAATGTAAAGGGTACAAAACCATAGCAACAGTCAGTGTTGCTGGCTACAATAACCTTGTTTTAACTGGAAATAGAAATAAGAAATGCAAGGGATTGGGGGAAAAATACAAAGGCAGTTTCAGTCTTTTCTGTTGTAACCCATGCTATTAATGGAGGAATACAGCAGAAAGCAGTGCAGTTTAAACAAGCAAAGTAGAAAAATGGGAATAGACAAATCTGTGAATTCTACCTTTAAAACTCTCCGGTGAAACAAAACTCAAAGTGTTAGCAGTTTGTGCTTAATACTGAAAATACTGCTGATGCAAGCAGATTGCACAGGCTCTTTCCTGTAAACCAATGTCATGATTAAATGGCAGTCTTCCACCGGTGTCACTGCTTACAGGAAAAGCAATTCCAGTACTAAAGCAGTGTGAAATATAATGAATGGTAAGGTGAGGCACCTAAATTTTTAGTAGGAGAAAGGAGACACAAGCAATAGTAACAAACTTTCAATATTTTTAAAAGTGTTAAAACAAAACAAACCACCCTGAAGATAGACAACAGGAAAGAAAGTGAACAGCAAGATTGTGTAATTCTGCTAATGTGCTTCAAGGGCTTGGGAGTTTGCCAGCACAATGTACTATATGGCTTTGCTTCAGCAGATTTTAAAGCATGAATGTGCCTTATGCCATTAAGTTATTCTCAAAGAGTTGAGGTTGTGTGTGTGAAAATCCACTGGGTGCTGATGTAATGCTACAGGCTCCCTGCTCACAGGTTTCCTAGCACACTCATGGGTAGATTTCTTGCTGTCTTATGCTGTACTTTTATACCTGCTATAGATAATGCAACAAATGGGCAATGAATTTGTGTTTCTCTTCTATCTATGAATCAGCTGTAGAAAAATCTTAGAGGCTTCTACTCTTTAGCAGTTTTGGTAAAAAAGGTCCAAAGTGCTTTTGTGGGGGGGTAAACAAGTTACAGAGGTACAAACAGAGCAGTCACTAAAACCTTACTGTGGGAGACAGCTAAAAAAGTAAGGCCTGCTAATTAATGCAAGGAGAAATGTTCCAGCTGTTCCACTGAAGGGTGTGCTGAACTGAGTGAAAGAACATGTTGGGTAAGGGAATGAACGTCTGGGACTCATTTGATTGTGACACTCGAAGAAGCAGACAATAGCATCAGAATTTCTGCAAAGCCGAGAAATTCTCAGGAGAAATTCTCATCTGCTGACTTGAACGGAATAGTAGGAAGAATGGCATTGGCTACTTTAATTTAATCTAGATTTGCTCCAGCAAATACTATTTGATAAGGCAAATTCCAGCATATTGACTATAAATAAACTGTTTGTAGAGTGTCAGTTCCTTTCTTCTATTAGTGCTCTCCACCCAGTGTTCCACCAGGCACAAGTATTTGGACATATTATGTTTTGATGAAAAATTGCAGAAACACACCAATGCAACATGCTAAAATCTACGTTCTCTATATGGAATTGAGCCAGCACACACATGGCATTCTTGCATTTTGTTTGTTTGTTATGGACACAAATCACAGATACTGGGGACATATAGAAATGATAAGCCCCGAAACTAAGAAGTAGTGCTGTTAGAAGTTGTAGCAGCATTGCAGTGTCTTCCAACAGAGAAGATGCTTCTTGTGTATGTACTTTTATGTTGAAACTCTTACTATATAATTTAGGTAAAACTGCTTAGCAGCAGTTGGGAAGTCATTTTTCCCCTGTACTCAACAGTGGTTAGGCTACACCTTGTGTACTGTGTCCAGTTCTGGGCCACTCAATTTAAGAAAGATGTAGAGATGCTCAAATGTGTCCAAAGGGCATCAAGGCTGGTGAGGGGGCTGGAGCAGAAGCCCTGTGAGGAGAGGCTAAGGGAGCTGGGGTTGTTTAGCCCCGAGAAGAGGAGGCTCAGGGGAGACCTCATCGCTGTCTACAACCATCTGAAAGGAGGTTGTAGCCAGTTGGGGTCTGGTCTCTTCTCCCAGGCGACCAGTGACAGAATGAGAGGACACAGTCTCAAGCTGTTCCAGGGCAGGTTTAGGCTGGACATTAGGAAGAAGTTCGTCACAGAAAGAGTGATTAGCATTGGAATGGGCTGCCTGGGGAGGTGGTGGAATCACTGTCCCTGGAGGAGTTTAAAAAGAGACTGAATGTGACACTTGGTGCCATGGTTTAGTTGATTAGATAGTGTAGGGTGATAGGTTGGACTTGATGATCTCGAAGGTCTTTTCCAAGCTAATTCTGTGATTCTGTGAAATTATAATCTCCCTTTCTGATTTTTCTCTGCAAGACATTAGATATTAAATAATTTAGATTTTTTTTAATGTTGATGATTATAAAAAATAAAAGAAATTCAATTAATGCAAAGTGGTTTTTAAACTTCCAAATATGTTAACTAATTTTTTTAAGTGGCTATAATGTTGAATGCAAACTGTACTTCCAGAATTAGGCATACCAAATTTTGACATTGACTTTGAGTTCTTTTCTTTTCTTTGTTGTCTTTTGGGGATTTTTTTTATTAGAACATTTTTCAAAAAAAGTTCTTCCCTATGAGGATTTTTTTAGAAATCAGGATTTCTTTTTTCTCCCCTGAAATGAAAGCTTTCTACTGAGACATTAGCTAAAAATTCTCACTTTCAGGTTTTGGACTAGAGACTTGAGCTAGCCCTATCTAGTCTTACCAAATATCTGTCTGGTAGAATGCATCCTCAAAAGAATGCTCAAAAATGAAATTAAGGAAATTTAACTGAAGTAGTCCATTAAAAAAAAAATTTCTTGATTAAAGGATAAATTGTCAATGATAAGGAAAATCAGCCTTGAGGTTGTGCAAGCTATTTACAGGGAATATTTGTATGATACAAACAGATTTGGATTAAAACCCAGACATAGAACAGCTGTGTTGAGGGAAATTTGGGAGATCTTATTCTAAATATTTTAAGCCAACAGAAATGTCTTTTAAAATCTGCTGTGCTTCAAAATGGTCTCATGTGAGCAATCCTATTATCTTCAGGGAAATGAGGACTATTTAACTCTTGCTAGATCTTGTTCTTGACTGGTAATGCATATTTATTCCCAGTTCACATAGAAAAAAATGGAGAATTCTAGGGAACAGAGTTGAAGTTACTTGTGTCCCTTACAAAAATGATTTTGCAAAATACAAATTGCAACAGATCTGTGAACCTTTTGAGAGGATTTGATTTCTAACTTTAGCATAACCAACAGATCTAGCTGTTTCTTAGGGTTTTTAAAGGACTAAAACGTGGGAAGTGGTGGGCAGAGTAGCTTTGCATTTCACTTCCCACCATCTTAGCAATGGGAGGACCTCAGTTAGTAGGAGTTCCAAGGTGGTGGCTCCTGTCCAGGTTAAGGGAAAGTACCAGAATAGTGGATACAAGCTACTAGGGTCTGTGCGCTACATTTTGCTTACAGCAAACAGGTGACTCCTCTAAGAAAAAAAGGAAAATAAAAATGTTAGTTGTCAGTCATTGAGTTGTCATCAGTGCTGAGTAGAGATGCTGCATCTACCAATAACCTTCTGGGCGACACAGAGCAGATAAACCCTCAGACCATGAATAAATGATCATACCTTTGATCCTGCTACAAACACTTCAATTATGAAGAACTGGTTTTGATTCTAGCTCTTGGGGAAAGACATCTCTGCTTAGAGAGGCAGAAATGAAGAGGGTCACTAACGCATGCATGCGCAGTAACAGCTTCTGACAAGCAACAGTGGAGCACTCGCTTGGGTATGAGACAGGATGAAATTCAGAAAGCAATGGGATTTGGGAGGTCTGGTCTCTTGGGAACAGCAGGTATATGAATTCTGTCACCTACTGTAGGAATCTCCTTTGCAGGGATGTTTGTATGGGTTGTACACTTCTCTTCTGCTTCCTGTACTAGCTGCATTTACAAGAATGTACTGTTCTTGCAGTTTTGCTTGTAAAATTTATCCAAAAATATCCAGCTAGCCTCCACCTTCCAGAGTTCCCAAGGGTAGAGATAACACTGCCTTGCGCAGCCAGTATGAAACTTACTATCTCAGTTATACTTGAGTTTTTCTGCAAACTGTGAGCCACTTGGCTTGGGGTTGGGGAGAGTACACATGTTTCTGTGATCTCACTGAGAAATGTAGTCACTGGTGTTTCGGTGCAGCAGTTCAGCCCTGTTCCTTCAAAGGCAGGGGAGTCACAAATATCTGACATCTGTGAATTTAGTGTGTTACAGAGTCTGGCTTTGTTTAGCGTGCTCCGTTTCCACAGTGCAGGTATTCTGCCCAGGTCAATGGACAATTCTGGGCACCTGGAAGCAGTTGGAGAACTGGGTGCCAGAGCCTGAGAACAATCACCTCCCTGTAGATCCAGCACCCCCAGAAGTAAACCTGCTCTCTTTTTATTGTGCAGAGCAGCCAATGGAGTGGAAATGAAGCAGCTCAAAAATATTTGGGGCAAGGAGAAACTGGGATTGGAGTTATGGAGCAGGGTATGTTGACTCTTCTGAGTCATGTTCCATTGGGTTCCTGCTTTTCTACATTCTGCTGCAGCCCAGTGACCCACAGGCAATTTGATGACAGTGACCAGTTACTTGTACATGCAATACATTGTGCTGACCTACTTTAAAATACTTGGTTTCAACTGAGTCCTGCTCTGCAGACCCAGCAGTAGGCTTGCTTCAACGCCTGCTGTATTTTGCTTCCCAGACTAACTCTTTAGTGGAATAATTACTGTGCAAACTCCAAAGCCCAGTGAGATGCTCCACATTCCATTTCCACAGGAAGTAGAATCTGAGCTTGCCAAGTCTGCTCGTTCAGCTGCGGCTGCTCAGCATCCCAAATTCCTGAGCCCCTTAGCAGAGGGTTACGTAACAGACGCACGCTGGGGCTGGGGCTTTTTGGTGTGGGTTTTGTTGTTTTTTTTTTTCAGAAAACAAGAAATGAATGAGTGTGATGTGGCAGGAAGCAGATTGTATGAAAGGCACAAATAGAGATTGAAAGATGACAGTAATACATTGGCAGTACTAAGTTAAAGTGATGAAGCACTCACTTGAGCAGCAACTCCGAGGTCCCTTGAGGCTCCCTTCAAAAGGTATAAATGAAGCAAACCTCAAAAATTGCATAGTCAATTTATTTGACAGCATAAGCTTAAATTATCCTAACAACTGGTTTGAAAACAGTTCTCTTAAGAGAGGGATAGGGGTATTGAGGCAGCTGTCCTTCTTTTGGGTAACATGATGATAAAAGCAATAGGGTTACAACAGTAACCTCCTCCTGCAAGTAGATGAGCGGTTAAGGTTTGAACCACCCAAGTGCACTGCCAGCCTTGAGCAGCCTCCCCAGGGCCTGTGCTTCAGCTCAAGATTTTTATGTGTGTCTTTCTCCAGCTCTAGCCCTGCTGTCTGTCTGGGTCTTGGATCTGTGTTGTGTCCTTGTCTCCAGTTCCATATCCTTTTGCTACTGACTGGATCCTCTCCATAGACCTTGTACCCAGTTTATATCTCTTTTGCTTTATCAGGGACCGCAAAGGTGCCAGGACCCACCTCTACCTGTCCTGTTCACATTGCAAGATTGTCTCTGGTTAATGAGAAGTCTGTCTGCGCTGTGCTCATCAGCTCCTGGCTCACATTCTTTTACGGAGCAGCCCTGCTTCTGCTACTCCCTGGCATGCTACTCTTTGCTGGCTTTCAGTGGGTGTTTCTTTGCTGCTGAATTGCAGCTGATGGTTACACCGGGGGGTATTGGACAGCTGGCCCACAGCAACACACACCATCTCTGCAGCAGTGTGTCTGCCCAACTCTGCTGCACTTCATCAAACTGCTACCAGAAGCTAATGAAAATTAGCTTCATACTGAGGAGATTTGTGCTGTTCATGTATCTCAACGGGTAACAAAACTCCTTGAGGTGTCTGGCTGCATGTGTACTCAGAGCAAGTTTATTGCCAGCATGTTTCCTGACCTCTCCTTCCAGGTCATATTTTTTTCCTGTGTACTGGGGGCATTGATTATATCTCAGGATAAGCTCAGACTTTTGTTTAACAAATTTCCTGTTTGGGGAACCAGAGCAAGGACAGCACTCAGTTTCTTCAGTGTTCTTCCAGTAGTGTGTTGCCAGGCTTTGGGGCTTTTACTCCATGTCCAGACCTTGCTAATACTCATTGAGGAGTATTTTATAGCCTGTGGTGATATTTGGAGCCCTTCAGGGTTCAATAGCTGTAGTGCAGGTATCTTAGACTTAAGCAGATAGAACTCTGAACCAATATCGTTAAGTTCCCTGAAAAAAAGGAAATCATGGAAGGAGCAATCTTCTTTTTTCACCAAATACGTATGTTGGAGATGCCTGATCTCTGATGGATAGGGTTGGGACAGTTGTGATCTCCTCTGGCAGAATGCAAAAAGACAACTCCTGGCTACTTTCTCTGGCATGAACGACCTAAACATAAAAAAGTAATCCTGGCAAGCAAGCAGGACAGAGGGGCAGTACTGCAGTGAGGGTAAGGTCAGTGGTGTGGGTGCTAAGGAGCAGGCTGTACTGTACTAAAACCTGGTGTTGTACACGTTTCCTTCTCTCCTTCCCTCATACTGTCTGGCCCTCAGTGGCTCTGCCCCAGAAGTCAAAGCCTCCTCTGGCAGAGCCCACCTGAGCCTTAGTAATTCAGTGCTTACCTTCCAGGGTTGTGCTCACATATCGTAGGCAGGTAACCTTACCTGCACTGGGACCTACAGCTCCAGCAGCACAGCAATGGCTGGGCATCAGCTGGTGCTATCTAAAAGCAAAACTGTATTTCAAAAGGAATATGTAGACAAATCTTGCTAAGTATCGGTGAATTCTGCACTAGCTGTGAGATGGCCCATTCTAAAGACTGACTAGAAATAAGAGTGGGGAAGGGAAACAGTGTGCCTGTCCCGTGGTATTGGAATTGAAACACAAAAATGACAGAGGAGAATTGGGCCATAATTAATGTACCAGAATGCTATAGCTCTGATTTCACCGTGCTACAGTAATAACTAAATGAAAATCCAGATTGTGCCTGAGCACATGAAGAAATAAACAGTTCCCATGTATTTCAGAGAAATATGAATTTCACGTTGCTCAGTTTACTTAGAGATCATCATTATCAGGACAGTACATTCTTTAAAGATGAGCTAAACTTGTTTTTGTTTTGAAATGGCATACTTCTATCATCATCAACACCCTAAGCAAGGCACTTTGTAAACTTCTCTTTTATTGCAGTTTCACCCAGGCTAAAATTTAGATGGTCATGAGGTACTGGCCCTATCTTTTGGAGGTTAATTCTCTGTTTCCTTTGAAAGGATTGTTAAGTTGAATCTGGAGAATTCTAGTGCCTCAAGCAGTCCCCTGTCTGAGAGATCACTTAAAAACTATGGCTCTCCAGGGATGAGAAGAGGTATCTTGCACACTTCTAGCACTGCTTGTTATTATGAAAGCTAATGGAAAAAACAGATTTGGAAAATATATTATGCAGATTCTGTGCTACTAGAAATCCAGTAATATTATAAATAATTTTAATCCTCTCTGCTACATATCTCCTGTCCATTTCTTTGTGCTTTGCTGTGGGCTTTCTCTGTACAGAGGTGGTGGAATTTGAGTGAAAATCCAAGCAGGGCTTTGGTCCTTTGTGCAGCAAACACTTAAACAGGCTGTTGGCCATTTTCGGATCTGATTTTAAATTCCATAGAAGGAATTTTATAAACAATGTGAAATTTATCTTTTTATAATTCTGTTGCTGATGACAGTTTTTTTTAAAACTATAAATGAAGATGTTCCTTAGTATACTTAAATGCTCCATATTGCATTTGTTTCTGCCTGGGGCATATTCCTACTGTTTAGATTGCTTGTGCTTACACGTACGCATTCATCCCTATGCTGATCTTTCGTGAAGCTGAAGTTTTTGGGGAACTAATCTGTTTCACCAAATTCAGCCAGGTAGGAAAGGGAGAATCTGCACATATCACTCCAATTCTCACATGTGAAGGGAATACATTAATTTAACCTTATAAAATAAAAGGCTTTTTTCTGTTGATTTCTCAGAAATGGATCATTTAACTTGCTGCTTCACCATATTCTTCAGAAACTAGTAAAGACTGAAAAAAAATACTTTTTTTTTTCTTTCTTCTAACTGTGGCAAGCATCTTGTGACCCTCTTACCTCATCCTCCCAAAAGACATGTGAAACTTCAGATTTTTGAAAGGAAAGCTGTAAGAAAAAGGTATTTTCAGAGTAACATGATTAGCGAGTCAGTTGCTGTGTTTCTGGAGCACCAGCAAATGGTCTGTGTGCCAGTTTGTGGTCAGTAACACATTTGTTCACAGACTGCTTATGTACCTCTGACATAGGCTTTTTTTTTTAACCAGAAGATCTTGCAATCTATTTCACAACCACCCTTGCCTCCTGCATGTGTTGCATGCCAACTATAATTAATGGCCTGGGGTTTATAAGCAATGCATGAATGTGTTTTCTATATATGTCCTAATTCTGGGAAAAGTTGCATTACCCAGGCCTCACTATGAACTATATTTCTGTATGAAATCCTAGCATGTGTATCTGTATTGAGCAGATTGTTGAGATGGCTGTTGGAAGCTTATCTTTAAAGCTTTATTGAAATCCAGAATATTTTGAAACTTGGCATACTGTGTTTGGAGTGGGTGCAGTTCATGTAGTTAAAACTTGGTCTGTCTCCTGCTATCTTTTTATATCCCAGGTTCCCTAGTGCAGAGGGAAGTGCCTAATTGCAAGCTTGTCTTGCCAAGTACCTGGCAACTAGATCTTCCCCCTACAATGGAGTTTCTCCCTAAAGCAGATAACATCCATTGGGAATAGTTTGGGACTGTAGGCTTGAAAAGGGCAAAGAGTTTTGAACAACAGTTCAGAGATTAAGCTCAAGGCTGGGGAGGGACTATTTACAAGGTCTTGCAATGACAGGACAAGGGGCAATAGGTTTAAACTAGAAGAGGGGAGATTTAAACTGGATGTTAGGAAGAAGTTCTTTCCAGCGAGGGTGGTGAGACACTGGAACAGGTTGCCCAGGGAGGTTGTGGCTGCTCCCTCCCTGGAGGTGTTCAAGGCCAGGTTGGATGAGGCCTTGAGTGACCTGTACTAGTGGGAGGTGTCCCTGCCTATGCCGGGGGGTTGGAACTAGATGATTTTTGAGGTCCCTTCCAACCTTACCATTCTATGATTCTATTTGTAACATACTTATTTCTAGGCACTGTGTGTACAGTACTTTAACACATCACTAGTTGAAAAGAGTGTTCTGTAACAATTTTTGTTCTATATTTTTTCACCACCTTTTGCATTTTTGTCCTCATTATACTATTGGTATTTTAGGATACTTGGGTCAGTAATTGGGTTATGAAAACATTTTGTACCTATATAGCACACAAAAATATATATATATATATATACAATTTTCAAGAAATTTACATGCTTGATTTGAATCAACTGGATTGCTAAAGGTTTGTATATGTTACAGAAATATGGCATCTGAGTCAGTCTTTGCAATCTGTGCATACCAAGGAGCACATATCAGCAGAGCAGAGGTACCAGCAGAATTAAGGGCCTGCAGTTGCTGCTAGTCAGTCCTGTAAATCTGCAGTATTGCAGAATCAGCACAGGCTTCACTTGAGCAGAAAACTAAACATCTGTTTAACTTTAAGCATGTGCTTAAGCTTTTTTGATGTGAGCTGCTAAGTAAGGGTGTGGTTTTGGTTTTAATCACTATACTGAGTGCTTTACTTCACAAGATTGGACTTATGGATAACTCTTCAATCTGGATGGAATTTGTTCCCTAGCTTCAGCTTGCCTTTGCATAGTGAGGCAAGATGCAGTCATGCATTTCCAAAGTTTCTTTCTTCCTTTTCTTTCTGTCCATATGCTAGGTTTGGAGACAGGGGAACCTCGGGTACCCCAGCTTAAAAGAGAGCTTGCTCATCTAAGTCTCTGATCTGGAGAATCAAGAGATGGGTACTGCAGGGCTCCTGAGTGCACACCTGCCCCAGCATACCAAAGGCCTACAAAATGCTTGGTGTTCTCATTTTGCATTCAGGCAGTGTGATGTGTTCAGTAATACTTCAGTACATAGGCTGGCCATTATTCATGCAATTATCTGAGGGACTCTGGCTGTGAAAACTTGCAGTGGGCTTGTTCCTTTTAATCCTTCGAGCTATCAAAATAAATTGTTCTTCCTTTGGGATTTAATTCTACTCCCATTTAATTTTGTTGCTGCTCCTCCTGTGTGTTTCTCTCTCACCTATTTTCTGCTTTTTGCCTGTCCAGGTTCATTCTGTACTCATGCTGATTATTAGCTGGAAGAGTTTGTGTACATACATTCTATATATTATTCTATAGTAAAGTTCTGAATTAAAATCTTAATTGTCCTAGCTCTTAGGACAGCGCAGTCAAAGAAACCTTCTGAGAAGAACTGTTCTGAGAAGAACAGTTTCTGGCTGAAACTGTTTGGAGGAAATTACATACTTGCCCTGATTTTGATGTTATACCTGAAAAGCCACTGGCAAAATAGCACTATACTATTGAAAACTCTCAGTTGATCTCTGCTCTGCCAGATAGGGGCAACTGCTGCTTTGTTCCATTCAAATGAAGGAACTCAACTTGGAGGCCTCTTCCAATTCTTTGGTCACGAGCAAGATTGGAAAAGTTGTTAAAGATCCTCCCTGCGCTAAGGTCTGGTGCACTTCAATTACGTGTCATAAATTTCATAAACTCATTTTTTGGGAAGAAGAATGTGGAAGTCAAAGGAAGGAGGTGCGAAGGAAACACCTTTTGTTTATTGCTACTAAAGCGGCTTGATTCTGAACCAAGGGAAATGAGATTTAACAACAAAAGGTATGTTTCTGTTAATATACCAACAGGAGAAATCTCTGTCCAACTGAGTGGGGGATGTAAATAACTTGTTACAGCTTGATGGGAATTGGAATTTATTGTGGTATCTGGTAGCATCCATCTTTCAGTTCTTCATCTGTTTTGATAAGGAAAAAATCCTCTGCTGCTGTATCCAACTCCATTCCTCCTGATAAATAAGCTGCATATCTTTAAAAGCCATCTATCACTCTCTGTTTGTCAGTTTTATAAACTGGGAAAGATTAGTGGGAAGAGAAAGGGAGGGCTGCTGCTTGCTTTGGTGCACCGGGCCTCATGGCAGGCTGCTCCTGCTGAGTGGGAGGGCCAGGGAGGGTGGGGGCAGGGGTGCCCCACAGGGGCACTTACCTGCTGCTGCCTCTGCAGCTGTAGCTCCTTCCCCAAAACCTTGCAGGGCCGCAGGCATGAGGAAGTACCTGTGCGCACCTTTGTGATGTTCTGTAGTTCTAGGTAGCTGCTGGAGCTGATTATTTGAGCCAGTGTTACTTGTTGAAGAACAATTTCTTCTGCTGGGTGGTAAGTGGTGCCCTGGAAGAGCTACCTTCCTGGTAACCGCTGCCTCAAGAGCCTGTGTCCAGCAGAGCTCCTCCTCTGCATTTGCAGCTTCCTTGCTCAGTTATACAGGATGCATTTTAAGCTGTGCCAGCTGCAGTGCTGTTGAGACCATGTAGTTGCCACTACCCCAAACACAGAAACTATCAGAAGTAGCTTGGTACTATGTCTCTACTTTCCTCCATCCCTGCCTTAGCAGACTTCCAGAAAGTGATGGGCAAGGGATGCCAGTCATGCAGGCTTGTAAAGCCAAGAAAATGAGTACAGCCATTTAGAGTTGACAACCCAATATCAACACCTAGTAGTGCTTTTTGAAACACACACATGCACATGAATGAGGCCACAAAGCCATCTGAGGGCACTGCAGATTATGCTGTCCTGTTCTCTGCGAGGTGAGCACTCCTCTCCCACTGAATGTAGTAACTGCAGATGTGGTTCTTGCTGTGCTACCTGAATTTTCCTTTTGACCTCTTATTTAATGAAGTCCTAATTTTCATAAAAGCTTTTGTCATAATTTGCATTAAAATCATGTGGAGAAATAATTCTCCAAATTCCAGTTCCTTTCACTGGAAGATATAAAATGAACCTGCTGAGATAAACCCAAACAGCATGCACATGGCTGAATCACAGCACTGAATTTCTCCCCTGAATATTCTGAAATTTCTTTGAATATTCTGAATTAGCATTTTACTTAGGCTGATATTAGCAATAGTGGATGAGTGACATTAATATTCAAAAGTGGTAAATCTAATTTCAGGTTTGCATGCCAAAGCTTAGCATGTTCCAAGGCACTTAAAATTGATATATAGATGCTGTGGCTCAATTTAAATGTGTGGTTCATCTCAGCATTTCATGGCCCTGAGATACAAATATTGCAGGGTTAATACCAGCTAGTTGTATGTGGGGTGGTATGGCTGCCTCTCTTGAATCACTAGTACATAAAAGAATGAAACAATACCATCTTACAAACTGATTATGGTCAGTCAGCACTTGAAAAATAATTGGTTTGGTAGAGTAACTTTAATTGTTTATCTCAGATTTTACTGGAAGGCTGTAGGCAGAATGCAGCATGGCCTGATAGTACTCTCATCAGCAAGGATCAGTATGTAGTCCCAAAGATGGTATGAGAGCAGGAGCTGTGAAGCTCAGCATCAATTAACTGAAGTGGCACAGTAATGACCTACCAAATTCATTAGGATCCGAAATAGCTAGGAACAGTAGATTTTATTGATCAGCTTCATGTGATCTATAAAATTTATTGGTAATAGTGGGAATGTTTCAAGAAAGAATCATAGAATCATAGNACTCATAAGCTCTGAAAGAGGGCCAGTTAATTGCAGTTCTGGAGTACTGTTGGTCCACTATACTTACATCCATGACCAAAATAATTTACCAGAGCTTCTGCAGGCCTTGTTTTGCTCACTGTTAGAGATCTGCCATATCTAAGTCATAATGCATCAAACTAATGGAATGATTTATTTTTAGCAAATAAAAAGCATAGTAATTAGGAGGTAACTTGAACCTCTCTCTCATCCCAGAATGGGCAGCCTGTAAGTGAATATTCCATAGTAATGTGATTTTTACAAGGACTACAGGGGTAAATACCTATAAATTCAAACTACATTCTGTTTTTTTCATTAAGAAACTGTAATGAATGTGACTCAAGTTACAGAGCTAGTTGGAAGCAAATCTGCAGTGGGAAGCATGTGCCAGGTTGCATATGTGAAGGATCACAGCAGGTGGTAACTGCTTGGCTGTAAGCTATGTGCAGAACAATTCTGAGCTGTGGTGAATTGTCCATAGTAAACTACCCATTGAAACAAAAGTTACTAAAGGAACAAAAAGATCCCAAATCTTCAGTAAGTCAGCTATCATAGTGCCTTCAATTCTGGGGTGTGGAAAAAGCCCCCTGAGTAGCTCAGGCAGCCTATGGGAATGGGTTGGCAATCAGAAGGCAGAGTTTGGGATATTTTGAAAGCAACTTTGAAAACACTTTTATGAATTAACATGAATCTGGTGAAGGAAAAATATATTAATTTGTTTACGGAAGCAAGAAAAAGGCTAGCTATAGCTCTTTGTGTCCTCTGACTGCAGTGTTACTGCCTCACTTCAGACTTTCCTTCAGTGTAAGACAGACAGATGCATAGACAGGTAGTAGAAATTTCATCAGTTAGAGTTCCTCTTTCATTTAAAAATGAAATGCTATTCCCAGGTCAGATAAGACTACAGAGAAGAAAAATGAAAGGCTGCAGAGAACTCTAGAATTTCTACACTGCCATGTCTAAGTGAGAGGTTTTGATGAGGAAACTGATCTTTGAACCAAGCAAATAGTAGAACAGAAGCCAGACTCAGGACACATACAACACTTGGAAATAACTGGTGGTTTGCACATAACACACAGTAACAGTCAAAGCAGATAAAGAATCATTGAAGTCTTATACACAGATACAGAGTGCAGGAGTCTGATCCTCTGTCAGGTATGTTTGGTAGAGGTGATGAGAGGGCACAGGAATGGAAAGTACAAGAGAGATTTGATCAATGAGCTGCAGCCTGCTAGACAAAATCTGTGGCATTTACTTAAGTATATAATGGTTCATCATCAAAATTTAATTTTCTTCAAAAATCCCAGCTCTTAAGCTACAAGTTAGCTGCATCTAACAAGTTTTCCATGGGACAGCAATGTGCTCTTGTGGCCAAGAAGGCCAGTGGGATCCTGGGGTTCATTAGGAAGAGTGTGTCCAGCAGATCAAGGGAGGTTCTCCTCCCTCTCTACTCTGCCCTGGTGAGACCCCATCTTGAGTACCGCATTTGGTTTTGGGGTCCCCAGTTTAAGAGGGACAGGGATCTGCTGGAGAGGGTCCAGTGGAGGGTTACAAGGATGATTAGGGGTCTGGAGCACTGCCTTATGAGGAGAGGCTGAGGGACCTGGGGCTTTGTGATCTGGAAAAAAGACTGAGAGGGGATTTAATAATGGTATATAAATATCTGAGGGCTGGGTGTCAGGAGTGGGAGGACTTCTCACTTGCTCCCTGGGATAGGACAAGGAGCAATGGATGTAAGTTGCAGCACATAGAAGTTCCACTTCAACACAAAGGGAAACTTATTTACTGTAAGGGTCACAGAACACTGGAACAGGCTCCCCAGAGAGGCTGTGGAGTCTCCTTCTCTGGACACTTCCAAGGCCTGTCTGGACATGTTCCTCTGTGACCTGAGCTAGATTGTATGGTCCTGCTCTGGCAAAGGGGTTGGACTCGATGATCTCTTTGGGTCCCTTCCAGCCCCTGACATCCTGTGATCCTGTGATCTCTATCTTGACTTTAAGAAATAAACTAATTACACGTTGTTCCAAGTAGTTTGTTTGTGCCATATAAAGAAAATGGTATCAGATGAATATCTAAGGTAAAATGCTTCTTAACACTAGTATTGCTGAAATCAGGTTATAATTATGGCCTAGATTAAAATGTGACTCCTCTGAAAACCATGAATGACCTTTATGCACGAAACCAAATAGCATGTAACGAAACCACCCTCTTCCCTGCCATATCACCACAGGAGGATCTAAGTCTTTCTAGAAATGGAATAAACGATGCTCTGGGGATACTAAAAAATGTTTAACGTGGTTAGTTTTCAACATGATACAACAAAGCACTGTGTAGGGATAATATTCTTGCAGAGTCAAAGGAAGTGAAATTAAAAAGGGCTGAGTCATAAAGCAGCAGAGTCAAGAATTCAACAGGAAAATTTAAAAGGCCTTAGTTATCTGAGTTATGTTGCACCTTCCTGATGTAAAATACCCAGTTTACTGGCCCCTCACCTCAGTGGCACCAGAAAACTTTTGTTATTGGAGTAACAAATCTCTATATGCCACTGTTTGTAAGCATATGATGAAAGAGACTATCCAATTTCCACACACTGTGTGCAGGCTGCCAATTTAAATATTTACTACCCCTTGAACTGGCCAGCCAGGAATGCAGCAGCAGAAAAGAGTATGAAGCACATATGTACTGCCACTGACTTGGTACGTACTCTGTTTTCTGGAAAAAGTCTGAAAGGAATTTGAAGTAAATATGCTGTGACTACATTAGTAGAAAAATTTCCTACGTGCCTTAAAAAAAACCCACCTAAACATACAAAAACAAAACAAAAAGCACCAAAGCACCAAAAACACAAACAAAACCCACACCACCAAAAACAAACCAACCAACAAACCAAAACACATTTAAAACTCTGTTGCAGTAAAAATATTGCTTGAGTAATATAGTAAGGATGATTCTGCAAGATAAGCCAACCAATGGAGCTATGTTCTACTATAAAATAGGAATCCATTAAGACTTCAAGTATGCATTTCCTTAAAATACTGTCCTATTAAGTGCCTTCAATATCTTCCCATTGTATCCTTGAATTGTGGTGATAAACTGAACAAGTGGGAGAAAACTTTTGATTGTTGGTTTGGATTTTTTTTTTACCTTCTGTTGCTCTGTCTGCTCTGCCCTTCAGGAAGCTGGAAAATATCAGGTGTGCCCTGTTGAATGCAAAAACCTTTTACACATCAGCTAGTTCAGAAGAACATACCTTTTCATGACCAAACAATCTGAGACAAGCTCTAAAGATTTTTTCCTTTCATTTTGTTGACTCATAGAATGTAATGGTCAGAATGATGCTAGGAAAATAACATCTTTGGAAAGGAAATTGGGATTTTTTTTTTTCTTGGCAGTCATAGGCAAAGTAAGATGTTTCACTGCAGCCAGCCAGAGCAGATTACAAAGTCTACCGTGAGTTTGATGTGTGTTTTATTCCTCCACTATAATGCATGGATTGCTAGATCATGTCAGAAGGACCCTGGAATTAAATTCTCCTTCCTGTTCTACCTTTAGACCCAACATAGTTCCTGATCATAGGAACTTGGCTGGATATTGGTCAGATATGGAAACACTTTAGGATTCCATCATACCTGGTGGCCTCAAGAGGCCAGTCAAGGATTCAGGGGAATGTTTGCACCTGCACAGGAAGTCTTGGCTGCATATTGGTTGCACGTTTCTTTTATTTTCTGAAGAGCAGAGAATATGTAAACTTCTAGATATGGCAAATACAGAAAATAAGGTACTGAATATCCTCAGACTATTGATGCTTCACTTACACATAGTATTTTGCTTTAAATAGACACTTGAGTCTAATCCCAAAAGCGAGAGGACTGCAAACTCAATGGAATGTATCGTTTCATTTGCCTCCTATTATATTACCCAGCAAATATTGTTGCTTTTTTGCAGGCATTTCCTCCATCACACTTAGTAAGATGCCCACCTGTTTCCTAATTAAAATTTAAAAGTAGGAATGATATAATCAAGTTAACACATACCACAATTTCTTCACCTAGCCTGGCTTAGTACTGAGAATAAGCTAGATTTCCCTATGGTAGATACACCAACACATTCAGATTTGCTCCCAGCACTCTGTTCTCAGGATTCTAGCTACCAGTTTGTCTTAACTTTTCCCAGTGTGTGCTACTTTTTGTTGCCATTTTTGGGGTTTTTTTTTCCAATTTATTAATATCCTTATCAAAGCATGGTCTCCACAATTTAGTAATTGTGCAGCCTCGAGATTGTGGAATAGGTGTTGCAGCAATGTGGAGTTTCTTCTAATTGTGATTCTTCTGCTAGGAGATTCACATTCAGCTTATAAACATCTCAAATCATGTAATTAAATTTCAAAGGAAGCTTGGTACTTGTCTCTTACCTGTATCTTTGAGAGGTTCTTAGAACCACAGGAAATAGGAGCAAAAAAATTAGTGGCAACCATGGATCACCTCCAGTGTTTCCTTGCTGTTCTCCCTAATTCTTTTTGTTTTTCTTTGGGAGACCATTGCTTTTAATACTTCTGGTTTCTATTCTTTTGTAGAATGCTACAAACAGTAATTTGTAAGTGTATACTTGTTCAAACCATTTTTTCTTCTCACTTTACCTTTGCATTGAAATAAAGCTCTCCAAGTTTTAAGAAAGTAGCTGTCTGGAAGACAGAGTAACAGCTGGGGGGGAATCTAGCTTGTTATGGAATATACTGAGCTCGGAATAGCTCCTTACAGAATTTGATTTGCCCTTAATGTTTTGATAAAAAAATAGCAGCAATTTTCCCTTTTTTACTATTAAGCTTATGCAGTGGTTAATTGTTGCAGTGCCTGCTGCAAGGAGCTGCTCACTGCTGTGAGCTTAAGAAGTTGTTTAGAAAGTTCACAATAGATATTTGACATATTTTTGCTTGTTGTCAGCTGGTGCTCTCATAAGACCATAGACAGCATTAGTGAACGTAGGAGGAAACAATACATCTGCAGACGCTGGCAGACAGCATTGCTTGCCAAATTTGGCCACAGTTCCTTTAGATAAATAATTTCTCAGTGACATGCTGTGTTGAAATTACATAAACAGCAAAAATTACTAAGACCTGGGCCCCAGGGCCTTGTGGGTTTCAAGATTTTCTGCAATCAATATTCTAACATCTGCAATTTTTTTTTTCCTAACAGCTGATGCCAGGAACAGAGCAACATTACCATAATTTTCTGTGTACTCATGAATTTGAATATACTGAAATTGTGTCTCTTCAGCCTCAGCCCTAGTCAGGACCATTGCACTATCATAACCACCAACTTATACCAGAAGGCTTATTTAAAAGTTATCAAAGTAGCAATCTTTTCTGAGAATGCATTGTAACCTCCTGGAGCAGCAACTCCACTAGCATTTAAAGAAATACAGATGGAGAAACACTGTATTAAGTCTCAGTCTCTAGCGTTATCAAGGGTTTCAGAGTAACTTCTGCTGACTGTAATGTAACTTACTTAGCACAATGAATGTGTGAGGTTAGAGGTTATTAATGTTGTTTTGCCTACTTAGGGCCAGACAACAGCTGGCTTGTAACTCTGTGATAAGACCTCCTTAAGAATCAAGACACTTCCACTGTTACAGTTACATACGCTCTATGAAAAGTGTTTTCTGTCACTAAGGAATTCATGCAGGGAACAAACATGCATAATTCTTCTTGAACAGAAACATCCCATGGGAAAACCTTACCTGACTAATTTTTAACAAAGCATCTCTAGAAAATCTTCCTAAGTTATAAACCCAAATCCTTTATTTAACAGATATTCTTTTTAAAAAATACCAGTTTTCAGAACAGAAATCGAACTTATGTATGTCACACAATACATTCTGGAGGCAGCAGTTGTTTAATACTGACAGTTACCCATGGCACTGAGGAAACGTTAACTATACAAAATTAGTAACTACATTTATTACTATTGCCTAAGTAGGAGACCAGAGAAGAACAGGAATGTGCTGTTAAAACAGTCATGCTTTTCTTCTGATAGTTAAACCTCCAGCACCTGGCCCCTCCTCTAGTAACACTCCCAAAGTAATACTGTTCTCTGAAAATAGTCTGAACAAAATTAACACACTTTGCTCCATTTTTGGAACAAAGCAGAGATATGCAAGTATGGAAAAAAGTCACTCAAGCACTTTCTTATTTCAGTCATAGCTCAAGGCAAATTTGTGAGTTTTAAGGCAGCGTCTCGAGAATTAAGCACAGCGCTTGTGAAGCTGTTTTTCTTTGTAGTTTTTGATCAAAGTTAACTTTCTCAGAGAACAGGTATACACAGCAGTAACCCCTCAGAAGTGTCTTAGGATAAGACCATGTTAGAGATGTTTACATCTGAAAGCACGTCTTAAACTGACATTTGGAGTCCAACTGTACAAGGCAAAATTTCAGTAGTTCTGTGCACAATGTGATGGTATTTCAATGAGTGTAAATGTTGAGGGTAACAAGGTAAAACTACCTCATTTCCACATAAAACATATAAAAGCATGAACAGAAAACAGTGTCTCCTCAGGGTCTCATGTCTTTAAAAAAAGGATGCTGCATAGCCTCTTTTGCAGTTATTCTTGTTGCAGGATTTAAGTCTAGTAGCTTATCAAGTAGGTCATATGCTTCATCAGGAACCTGATCCCATCCTTTCATGTCTGCTGCTTTCATTTCCAAAGCACCATCACCTTCCTGAATGCTCTTTAAGTGTTGAATTTGTTTTCCAAGTGTCTCAGGAGCACTCAATTTGTCTCCTGCAGCTGGCAAAGTTGAGTCACTAACAGACTTGCTGGGCACTTCACCCTGGGATCTCTTAGAGCTGCTATTTGTTCCTCTTAGCTTCTCGCAGAGGGTTCTTAAGTTTTGTGCTGCAACAACTTGGGTACACAGAACTGATTTACCTAGGAAAAAACCCCACTTTACAGTAAGTGACATTTTATTAGACTTTCTAAGCAACTGTAACTTCTTTGTTATAGAGAAACTCCCTGTCGTGAAGTGTAACTAACATTAAAAGCAAACAAAAAACCAATAAACCCCAAACATATAGAAAAAACCCAAATCCAATCTCTCAACTCTTCCAAACCAGGCGTATCCTATAGCCCATATCCCAGCAAATCAGTCTGTTCAGAACAAAGCTGTTTGTGTTTGTTCATGAATGCATGCACTGACAGGTTGTCCCACACTCCATGTACCATCATTCTGCAGTCCACTGTCATTTAAATGGAACTGAAAAAAATTAGATACCCTGATTTTTTTTACACGCATATCTGGAGAATGAATGCTGTCAGTTACACTTCTGGGAAGCAAGTGCTGCAGCATTTGGCCTGCAAACAATTAGGGGAATGGTTATTTTAGAGTTTTGTGTGTGTTGTTGTGGTGGTTCTGTTTTCCAAACAGGCCATCTGTTGGGTTTTGGTTGTTTGGTTTTCGCTTGCTTGGGTTTTTCTTACTAGCTCTTTTTGAGGGAGGGGGAAAAAAAAGCAAAGTTTACATCATCTAAATATTATGTCATATTAACTGAAGCCTCGAGGGCAAATTTTGCAGGAATAGAAACATTGCCTCAAGAATTCTAATCAAATGCCAGCAGAAGGAAAACATTTAGTTGGTGTATTTCACCTCAAGTGGCCCTGCCTTAGTTAAAGGCAGTAGAAGGGGTGCAAAACCTACGGCATGAAGTACCCAATATACAAATTATAAGAGAGAGAAAAATACAAAACTCTGTACATATAGACTAGTATTTTTAATGTTTTACATGCAAAAAGTGTGATTTACCTCCAAAATTACTCCCAAACCTAATTTTTTATATATATATATTATAGATATGTATATATACACATATATAAAATAATCATAGATTGTCATTGCATTCAGTAGCAGCCCAAGCATACATTTCCCCCTTTTCTCTATAATTAAGGTTTGCATACCAAAAGTTTTAGCAGCCTGAATGGTTTCTCTGGATCCACGAACTGTCATTATTTGTGCCAAAGCAGTTAAATCATCACTGGCTTTGTAAAATGGATACCGTCCACTGAGCAGAGAAAGGAATATGATTCCTGCAGACCACATGTCAATTGCTGCAATCAAAAACAAACTTAGTAGTAACTAAACTCATACTTTCACCACAAACAAAACTGCAGCTTTCTTTATAATGAAATTAAGACCTGAAAAGTTTCGATCAGAAAAAACAATGTTCTGAAGTACTTACTGACTTTGGCCATATAGATAACGCTTCAGCAAACACACTGGAAACTACTATAATTAGAGGAATAATTTCCTGCTTTGATAGAGGGAGTGTTTAAGCTTTTCCACAGAATTTTTCACAAGTAATACCTTTAACTTGCTAAACTTAAAATGTACTAAAATAACATTAGAGATTGCTTTACTAAGAGAGGTGAGAGAGGAGAAAAAAATGGCTAGTTTTATACTTCATGTGTATAAACCCTTATATAAGGATCACAAATAAAAATAAATAAATAAGGATCTGAATTCTTCCTAGGATTGAGGCTGCCATACTTAGGCAGTACTAAAAAAAAAAAAATACCTTACTATGAACTTTGTTCCTCTAATATGAAATCACTTGACAAGATACACAATTTAAGAACTGTACTAGTTAGAAGTTATTCATTTTCGCTGCATTATGAAGAGTACAGAGAGTACTCAGGGGATAGATGCCAAAGCATGATGGAAACTTTAATACTGAAGTTATGAGAATACCTGTCTGCCATAATTTTTTGGCTCACTAAGGTGCACATTTTGAGAGATGGCAAGGAAAGTGAAGGCAAGAGTTTGAAGGATTCTCAAACTCTAAAGAGAAAAAATAGCAGTTGGGAAATAAACCCCTAGTTATTCTCTTCAAAAAACTAACTACCAAAATAGACAGCAATTAATTTATACATTTTAGTAAGAAAAACTATTAGCCCAGAACTTTTTTTTTTCTTTCAAAGTTATTAGGTTGACTTCAGTTGCAAAACTAGACTAAGTCCCTGCACTGTGAACCTGGGTCAGATGCACTAAGCGAGCTCTGGACAGTGTCAGCTGGATCCAGCTGGTAACTTGGTCTCAGCACAGAGACCAGAACTGGTAGTGCAACTGTCAGGAACACAAGATGATTACAGCAGTCCCAGATGGAAGTGGACAAAGATTTGTTAGTTCAAATACAACACAACTCATAAATATTAGTATTAGTGGACCAAACTCTTATTAGGGCCTTTGCTGACATGCTACAGGAGTTTGGCACCACTGACTCAGTACTTTTAGTGTCTGCGCCACACCCAGGAGTTTCCAGATTTACCCATATTTTCAGTTATTCTGCTCTCCATTACCCTAGAGAACAGCACATATCCAAGATTTCTTAGGTATGTCTTCTTTCTGGCTAAATTCTGTCTAGACTGATTCAGAGATTGTCTAAACTTGTCCTGGACCTCTGGATGTCTTGTAGCCCATAAAGCTGGTCATTACATAACAGGCACAGTGTAACTCCAAACAGGCTGCAGTATGCCATGAAATCCCAGTCATATCCAGAGCACAGATGTTATTTCAAACAACATTAAGCTACATAGGGATAAGTGCATACACACTTTACGTACTGAAAACTGCCAATTTTCGTAAAAGGCATTCAGCAAAAAAAGTAGCTAAACCCTGTTATTTTTAATCCAGTTTGGGGTAGGTCAAAACTCCTGGTCATACACCAAATGTTTAAAAAGTAACTTTGCTTTTCTTGGTTCTTCAGGTAGGCACCACCTCTCCCATCCTTCTTGCATGAGTTAACCATCTACTCTACTCTGCCCTGATATTTACCTAGACTACTGAAATTTATTACCTTGACAGTCTTTAATCCCGAGAAATTAAAAGCTCAATAAGAAAAAATCATTGTATTTACAGACTAGCTACTGAAAGGACTAGCAAAGAGGAAAAAAACCTGATAAAGTATTAATGCTTTCTAAAGCACATACATGATGATATCATTAACTGCCTACTACAACAGCAAACTCTGTGTGACAATCTGTCTAGAAAAAGTCTGAAGTATGTCCTCTCCCCAAGATTTATTCAAGATTTTACTTTTAATAAGTAATCCAGTAAGCCAAGAAACTTGATAATACAGTTTTGGGCTTTTTAAAAACTTACTGTATTCGATTTCTGCATATGGCACTAGCCCTCAAATTAATAAAGACATATTCAGATTTCAAACACAAGAAAAATATTCCTAACTTGTTCTTACTCTGAAAAGTAATTAAAATCAGGAAATGCTTGATAATGTTACAAGGGATGGTACAACAAATTCCACGTGTAGATAAAACTCTTCCCATAAAAAAAGGCAACAGAATACACATAAATGAGATGATTAAAGAGGTGAAAAAAGGCATTAATTTCAGTCTGGTGTGCTGTACCTGTGGTCTGAGTGGGGCACTTCGTTAATACTTCTGGTGCTCTGAATCCAGGTGTTCCTGCCCTGGGAGCGACTTGCTGACACCTTGTGATGAGGGACAAATACATTCAAAATATAAAAATTGATACATAAGTTCTAATTATAATAATGCTTAACAATGTATTTAGAATATATTTGTGTAAGAAGCATAAACAGCCTAACCCTGCCTTATTCAAGTTTTATAGAAGTCTGAGGCATCTTATAATTACATTGCATAAGACCGCATTATATTACCTATTCCATTTTTATTATACTGTCTATCATAATGGATTACCACAGAAATCCTTAGTGCTACACTCGCCATTGCTTTTTTAAGTTTCATTTAATAGCTGCATTATTTTTATTAAAAGCTTGTTTTCACTAAATGCTTTAAAGTTGAATCTCATTAACCCAAGGCAAAAAATGCACAAGATTCTTGAATGTGGATACTCTGGCTCTGCTTACAACAAACTAAGGTTTTACTATGTCTGAGTGTTGACAAGTATTTACTTTTTGCTAGATTAACTAAAAGATGTGATATCATCATTATGTTTAAAAAAAAAAACAACTTTCCAAACTTTCTTGTGTGGCTTAAAGTGCCTTCTTGAGTCGGGCATATTCCTCATATTTCTTACTTCTGAAATGAAGTGGGTATCAGCATATTCTGACACTCTGGAAAGACACAGACACCACAGTTTCTGCACTATGCCTAGTAAGCGGAATTCTCTGCATTGATCTGCATTCCTTAATGTGTGGATGAAAGGCTCACAACCAAAATTAACTGCAGAGGGATGGAGTTGAACTGAGATTCTCTAACCTGTTTATTATTGTAAAAACATATTTTAAATGAGCAAATACAAAACATTAATGATTCCTTATAATTCAACATTTCATGATTTTCAGAATTCACTGGCATAATTTAGGCCTGTTCTTATAACTACTAATCATAGACTGACCTATTGTCTTCTTTAAGTATAGTAATTAACCCAAGTGATTTTCTACAATGCATGTACGTAGATAATTAAATACAACCACAAAAAATCATTAACAGTGAATCTCTCTTGCTGCAGATAGCAGTGAACTAATTACTCCATGAATTCCATGAACCACTCTTATTTAAAAAGTGCACACTTGCTGTTTTATGGGTTGCACAGATCTAATGCCATCTTTCATCTATTAAATCAGCTGTCTAGTAAATCTAAGTTTCTGACCCTGCTTGACAGCATAGCTGACAATTTTACAACATTATTAAAGTGAATTACCTTGAAAGGCAAACACTGCAAACTTTATCTGTTGCGTAACAGTCACAGATCAGGTTTAAGGAACAACCACTGGCAGCTTTCCTGGCTGTCCCATTATTCAGTGCTTTAGTAGAAATTATTTTCTTCTTTGTTACTAATTTCCTAGAAGAAACATCTATCATCTTTGAATGTTTTATGACCTGCAATGTAAGGTGACATATTTAAGAATCTTCCTTTACATAATAGATAGGCCAGTTCCTAACATACTAAGACTGAACAGGTGAACAGAGAAGACAGCAAGCCTTTTTAACAGTATTATATCATCTATAAAACAGACACTGAAGCTTTCTAAAGATCTTGATTTCTTCAGTTTCAGAAAACATTTTCCAGTTTATTAAAAAACAGTATTTTGAAGCTACAAGACAAGTTTTTAAGTTAGTATACAGTTTCAAGAATTCTTTTTTGTTCAACGTGTATCTTAGTTGGACAGATACATATGTAGGAAAAAAGACTAATCTAGCATGCAGACAAGGTCAGCTAGGAAGATAGCTACAGAACCAGAACTGTAAGAGTTTCAAAAGAAAAAAAACATTCAAAACAGAAATGAAAAATTCTTTGTGTCTTGCAGCAAAGATGCACGTAATAATGTGCTGAAAAACATTTAGTTCCACAGCGTCCTGGAGTAGTGTCCAGTCTTACAGAACAACCAGTTCTACAGTTTTTCAAGTACGTAACAGATTGCTCTCGCTGATGAGTCATGCTGCTTACTTTTGTACTTGAGCTCTGCTGGTACGTGGAACTATATACATTGAAATTCCTCTCTCCAAAGACAGAGCGCTGGACAGAATGGTGCACAGAACCTTCCTACAACACCAAAAAGAAAGGACAGTAAGGATCCTATCCAACACACAGTCAGCTGGGTACTGACAGTTTGAAAAAGAAAGTGTGAAGTGACATAAAACAAGACAGCTGCATGGCAAGTCATTTTCAGGCATCGGTTTACTGTGGATGAAGAAAACACGGTCTAGACAGAACAGCAAACGTGCTTACAAAACGAATCACACCTCAGAAGTGTCCTGAGACAATCTGAATGTCATCTGTACTGTATTTGTTATGTAACTAAATATAGATGAATAATTATTGGCTTGGGGAGGAGTGCCATCGTACATCACTTAAAATAAGCCTTAAGGCTGTCTACGTAGTAACTTGTGATAAGAGTTTTATACAAATTTGGCATTATATTGTATCTAACAGATAATGATGATGCCAAGAGGCTTACGTAAAACTAGCCACTAATAAAAGAGCTGTGATTCTGTGCATCACATTAGGACTCTAAGCTACACATGCACACTTCTGCTCAGGTATTACATCTCCCCCTGTTGGATGAAGCAGGACACAGAACATGCAACAAAATTAATAAAAAAGACTGAGAACCTTTCCTTCTCTTCCTTCTTTAATCTGTATTTTTGAATGTGAGATGAACTTTTTATCAGATGGTTTTGAGGCTGACTGTTGCGCTATCTGTTTAGGTACTGTGACATTGACAGACACCCCATTTCCCAAGGGTATGGTGGGATTATTTTGCAAGCAACTTCCCTGCTGGTCTTCTGAGTAGGCAGTTTTGAGAAGTTCAATTTTTGTATCATGGGTTCCTTGTGCCAAGCCAAAATCTACCAAGGCATACCTGAAAGACACAAATTTAGAATCAGGAATTATAAAGTATCCATCAATCAATTCAATTTACTATTTACTGCTTGTTTACTTATTTTTCTTCTCTATTTTACTCAATATGTTCCTTACCTGTACTGTTGTCAGCCTCATAGTCCTATTTTCCTCCTTCCCTTGTCCTGTCTTAGCTCTCCCCTCAATATTTTTACCCTATATTCATCTTACTTCATAGCTTCTTGTCCCAAAATCTTTTCAAGTGCATCTTTCTTCCAATATTCCTATCTGCTCCTTTCTAGTGTCCTTCTAATCCTATAGCTCCAAACCTTCAGCCAACAGTCAAGTACAAGTGACTCGACCCTTGCAGGATTCCCACTGGTAGATGACGAATGCAGCAGTGAAGACAGACAACAGTAACAACGCTAAGAGTTTTGCCAGACTTCAAGCAATACTATTGAATTTACTTCAAATGGGTAAGACTACAGGTAAGACTACATTACTTCACACTTAGATCTGTCTTTAAAGAACCTTTTTTTTTTTTTTTTTGCTGCAACCAGTACAGACACATTTAAGTTGTTTCAGGGTTTTGAACAAACTCTAAACTCTGAGGCCTCCACACTCAGGTAGAGATTAAGGTCAAACAGATGCTGAAAGAGCAAAATGTCAACATGAATTTGTTTTCACAGATTAAGAAAAAAATAAATAAATCAGTATTTCTCAAAATGTCTCACACCTATTAAATACCTCCAGGGATGTTGACTTCACTGCTTCCCTAGGCAGGAAACCAATCTAAACCTCCTCTGGTGTAACTTTAGGCCATTTCTTCTCATCCTGTCACTTGTTACTTGGGAATAGAGACCAGCATCCCTCTTACTACAACCTCTCGGGTAGTTGTAGAGACCAATAAGGTCTTCCCTAAGCCTCTTTTTCTCCAACTAATCAACCCCAGTTCCCTCAGCTGCTCCTCATAAGATTTGTGATCTAGACCCTTCACCAGCTTTGTTGCCCTTCTCTGGACTCAATCCAGCAGCTCAATGTCTTTCTTATACACAGCACAATACTCACCAATATAGCTATAGGATTACTGGCACTGAAACTGTACCTTATTCTGTCCGTTCGTTTTTTCACTAAAAGCAGTGACTTGCTTTCTAAAGTCTTTAAATATTGTAACCTGCAGGCAAAAATCTCAACCCTACTAGTCACAAACATTAATTCAATGTAAGATGAAAACAGCCCAAGTCCAGCTATTATCAGTTTTCTCTATCCACAAGTAAAGATTCACAAGTACCAGTCTGCGTACAAGTCACTATTAGCTTTCCTATTAAAAAAACAAACCAAAGCAAAAAATACTATTCTCATTCTTATTTAAAAAAAATATAATACTCTGTAGTAAAATCTTTATTTTTTTTTCCAGGTACTTATGACTCTATAAGGCAGATATAACATTAAATATAGAAAAAAAAAAAAGTTACTTCCCTTCTCAAATCCCTGAACACTGAAAAGTTTTACAGATTAAAAAAACAATAATCTCTTTGAGCTTTATCATTTAAGCACATGTTGTGCAGCTGGAGGGGAAAAACCCAAAAGCCTAATTGACTCTGTTCTGCCAAGGTACACATCCCCAGATGAGATCACAATATGGTCATATGGACAGACTTACTCTTTTAGCTGCCTGTTGTAGAGGAAGTTACTGGGCTTGACGTCACGGTGAACAATACCGAAGTGATGAATGCGCCTCAATGCTTTAAACAGGTTAAACATGTATTCCCTCACTTCTTCAAAAGAAAGGGAATTCAAAATGTCCTGAAAGATTATTTGGATACTGTAATTATGAAACTACTTTTAATTAAAAATATTTATTTCACATAGAAAGTCTGGGACTCACCAAGAAGGATTCGTGTTCCAGATATGGCATAACGATAACCACGTGATCATTTTTCCTAAAGCAATATTTAACTCCCATAACGTTATCTTGCCCCCTAGAAGAAAAGTAATGCCACTGAATTAAAAAACAGAAGATGGATGTTTATTTTCCTTTATTTTTTCAAAACTTCAGTCAGGCTTTCTTTTACAATCTAATTTGTATTTTGACAGCAGTCTAATCAGCAGCCAGTAGCTATGCTGTTGCTTTTCACTGCAATATTCCCTTTGAGTATTGCAATTTGCAGTCAGGGCTCCAAAGATTATTTGTGGGGCCATAATTTGTAGTTACTGCTATAATTAAATATAGGACCTAACCTTCATGATGCCACTATTCAGCACACTTTAGCAACAAATATTCATTCCTAAACCTACATTTTCTGAGGAAGAGATTTATTTTTTCTAAACATTTCAGAATTGTAATTTTTTCTTATCACAGAGATACATCACAAAACCTCTCAGATGGATGATCCAATGCCATCCACAAACTGAGACTCACGGAAAAGGGCATTTGTTATTTGCTCTTGATAAAAAGAATGTTTCTGTGGTTAAAAAAAAAAAACAGAGTCCCAAGACTTAAATAAACACAGAACAGTGAGGCGATGTTCAGCAGTTCAGTCATGACAATCGTAATTTTTTTATGTACCCTGCTACTGTGAGGCACTGAAGTTCAGCAGCAATTCGCAGAGGGTGGCTTGTTGGAATCAAGTGTTTCAGAGCCATTTTTTCCTCATGTCCTGTTTGTAGTTGTGCTGTGGCCAAGTAAACAGAACTAAAAGTACCTGTGAGGAAGGGAGAAAAACACTGTCTTCAGCATTTTTAATTAGGTCAATCCAGAATTTTGTAGAAGTGATCTAACTGTTCACAATCCTGCAGCATACTTGATACATCAGAAGCAGCCTCTAGTAGAGAAAAATACAGTTCCTTTTTTCTACTACTGAATTCAGTCATCTTGTATACAAGTTTTTTATGTCAGTAAAAATGCAAATGTAACACTGTCTAACTTGCCTGGGACACAGAGCTCTTTGAATGTAAATTTCCTATCTTTGATTTGCTTTCTTGTTTAGGTAGCTTACTTTCATCTGACATCCAACTCTTCTCTCCCTATGATGTAAGTGGGCTATATAATGCTAACCTGCAAAGCGCTGCCTTTACTATTCAAAGCACTTCTGAAATGGCTACATTTTTCTTAATTCTGTTACCTTATCTATAAGTTAAGACTTATCACATGATGTGTAACTTTACTATTTGTATGCCCAGAGCATTACTGCATAGACAGAACAAGATAGACTCATTTGAGAAAGGGAGTATTCAGACTGTATGACAAACTTACGTAGCCATTTAAACGATAACCTGTTAGGATGTTAATTTATCCTAATGATCTGAGATATCTGAACATAGAAGCTGAAGCATTCTTCCATATGAATAAACAACATAAATTACTTTTGACTCCATTTTAAGTATCATGTTTGCACCATGTTAGTTCGAGTTTGTGTGTACATATATCAAAATAACAGCAAAAACTCTAAATACTTTCTGCCATCATAATAACCTAGAGTCCCATACATTCTGCAGAAATGAGTATAGCAACAAGAGTTGCCATGTTGAGCCAAGACATTAGTTTTGGTGGTGGTGATGAGAACTGCTAAAAGGAGCCATCCACTCTGGAGTCATTCTAAGTTGAAGTTTGTTTTCTCATAATGCTACAGAACTCTAAGTGGTATTTTTTAAAAGCATTGTTTGCTCTCAAGAGCGAAATCGGAATACCATTCAAGATATGAGAGGAACAAAGCTGATGAAAGGGCTAGAAGTCCCATGATGAGTGGTTAAGGATTTTGGCTTTGTCTAGTTTTGAGAAAAAGAGGGTGAGGTGTAGCCTCATTGCTCTCCAGAGCTTCCCAAGCAGGGGAAGTGAAGAGAGAGGTGTCAATTTCTGCAGAATCCAGTGACAGGGCACATAGGAACAAGTCAAAGGTACTCCAGGGGAGATTCAGACAGGATGTTAGGAGGCATTTTTTTGTAGTGGTCAAACACTGGAACAGGCTTCTTAGAGAGGTAGTCAATGCCCCAAGCTTGTCAGTGTGTAAGAGGCATTTGGACAATTACATTAATAACATACTTTAACTTTTGGTCAGGCAATTGAACTTGATGACCATTGTGGATTCCTTACAAATGAACATATTTTTTTTAAATATTGTATTGCTGTGGTGAATGGAGATGGAGGGTCCTGGGGGTGGATTTTTTTGTGGGGGAGATCAGACAAAAACTTTTAACCAACCAACTTTTAGCCAACACAGGTATTCCATCACAAAACTGTCATCAAACAATCCAGCTTCTCATCACCATCTTTGTGTACAACTGCAGAGTATCACAAAGCATTCAGAGGTAAGTGCGTATGGAATGGAGTGTTAATACTTATTTTCATCTGAATCTACCTCAGACATCTTTAGTTGTTGAATTTGGAATGCTGGGGATTTGGAAGGCTTTCATACAGCACAATTTCAAGAAAATATCTTTTAAATTAATACATGTATGCTCAGGCACATACTACAATTCTTAAAGACCAAGTAAACAAAAACTTCATTCAGCTTTAATTGCATGTATTGGAATCTTAGATTTATAAAATCGAAGTCATAAGCAATATAAATAAAACATTTACCTTCTCCAATTTTTTCCTTAATTTTGAACACATTTACAAGCTGTGGCACTGCTTCATAAAGTCTTTCAATATCTTTTTTCATTCCTGCTGTGGAAAGAATGGGGAAGGTAAGTTAGGAATTTTGTGTCTTGCCTTGGTATCTAATCTATATTTGAGATCACAAATCACATTTCACTTCATAGGACTGCAGATTCACATAAATGGGGAAAACCAACAGCCAGTTATCTATTCTTGTTGCCATTATGATCTACATATTTGACGTCATTGTTCTTCTCAGACTCCCTTATAAGTGCAGCATTTAATTTTAATTTGTCTTCTTTTACTTATCCAACTCCCCCACATAGAAAGCAAAAGATTTCTTACTAAATCATGAGATTATAGCTCACTGACAAATGCTCTCACAAGATTTGCAACATCAATTTCATAGAAGACAAACTTATAATAGTCATTTCTGTGGGCACAGAATTACATCCATTAGATGCAAATCACAAAACGTATGAAAAGAATTTATTTATTTAAGATCAATAATGCGATCTTTCACACCGTTATTTAAAACAGTAAACACCAAAAAAAGTCTGCTCTGCGTTTAAGTTGCTGCATTTTGTGCTGCGGTCACTAGATGGCAGGATGAGGATGTTGTACTGTAGGAGCTCAAAAATTACGTAGCTTTTCATCCAGCTCATGAATTCTTATAGTTTCAGTATTCTCTACATCCTGCGTAAGAATTCACTTCTTTTGAAGAGATAAAGTATGCAGGTGTCGTGATTAATTTCTGTAAAACACTGTAAATATCTGTAAAGAACTAAGCACAAGCTGGTATTTGGAAAGTCAGTCAAACTGAAGAGAAAATGCATATACATTTTTTCATTCTAAAAAAAAAAACCCAACCATAAATATAGACATTGCACTCTATACATAAAAATGTTCTATGCTATACCAGGACAGTAAGTCAACAGCAATGGGAGTTATTATCAAAATATTACTGATAGGCTAGAAACAAAGCATCCCAAATCTTCAATGTTAGCTCACTTTATACAGCAACAAAATCTGGTTTGCCTAAAGAACCCTTTATTCCTGATAAAAGCCAAAAAAAACTTAGTTGGCAATTCAAATTATAGTTAATTTTCTATTGTAATTTTTTTAATTTAAAAAATTTATCAAAACCAACCTACTAAAAATAGTTTTCAGAACTGAAGCCCATAGCCTTCTTACTATTCATTTACTTTCTTTTTTTCTTTCAAGTTGTTCCCCCTGCTTCTCCAATTTGTTTTGTATTAAGTCAATTCAGAGCTGGGAAGTTAATTTCAGCAATGAAAAAGACCCTCTATGCTAGACATTAGCATTCATTTGAGAAACATTTGCTCAACAAACACAAGTAAAAGGTTAATCAGTTCTGCTAGGAATCACATCTTTAAAACTAAAGATCTCCCTAGATAAAAATGACCAGATTCGTACTAATAGTCAAGGTGTACAGGACTGTGTGTCTAATAATTCCTGAAGGAGAACTTGTCAGCTGTGCAGTTATTCTGGTTATTCCTCAATATAAGAGTCAGGTTAAGTTGAACTCCTTGAAAAGCAGGCAACTGAAGGCTAGAAGTATTTCTTCATTCTCCTGTCAATGCAGTAAATATTTATGTTGAAAGTAACACTACAATTTGACATGTTACTACACACACTTTTTTTTTTTTAATGTATAGTATTCATACTGGCCACGTACTCACAACCTGATTACGAAATTATATATTACTGCTGTAATTCCTGTTGTCTTGTCACTATAAAAGGTTGTTGATAGAAAGCTTTATCATTTAAAAAATAGTATTTCTAGTTAGCTTGCACAGCAATTGCAACTTTTTTTTTTTTTTTAAACACAAATGCTTATGCATAATGTAAACTAAAGACATTTAAGAAAGCTTTCTGAAATCTTTTAAAAATGAGGGAAGTGGGAATGGCTGATATTTGTACCATGCTCTGTTTTCACCAGGAATAATCAAAAGATGTTATGAGATTAAACCATCTAGCAGATCTACAAAGAACTTAACATTGAAATGCTATTGCATCACTCAAAGCCATAGGCCTTTTCCCTCAGGCAGATAACCCTGTTATTGGGTTCTGAAACATCCTGCACAAACTTCATCCCAAGAGGTCAATAGCCACAGGACAGAGATAGAAAACTGTTTTCTAACAGACTCTGTTAGAACATTGATTAGAACTAGTTTGCTATCTAACCTGCTCCAAATAAAGCAACATGCAATTTTATTCCAGTGCTTGTATTTTAGTCAAACTTCTGATGAGAGATGCTTAAGCTTTAGTTTTTACTAAAAGGAAGTATACTGACAGTAACTTATGACACAAAATTTGCACTTCATTTTTTTCTATTAAAATTGCTTGGTTAGAAAATAATTTAATTGGCAAAAAAGCAGAACTCTTAACAAGGACTCAAAAGGCACATTTTTTAAGTCTTTAGAAACTAGCCGATTTCTGCTTTCCTTACAGTATTAGGTTCAGGATTGCTCGTGCCACCAGTCTAACAGTCCTAAGGTAGGTATTAACAGTCATGAAATAATCAATAACTGCTATAGAACCTGCCAAATACTCTGTTTTGTCTAAATCATCTTCTTGCCTGGAAAAAGTTTACTGCTCTAACAGTAATGGTGGGGTGACACAGTCTGCAGATTCTAGGTCTCTGTGCTTCCCAAAACACTAAGAGCCTTTCGTGACTCAGCACAGCTTCTCATATGGAAGACCTCACAAAGTGCTAGGAACAGTCAGTGACTATCCTTGTTAACAGCAATATAAACATCATCTATTCTCTTCTGGGGACCTGAATCCTCGCTTGAGTATAGAGAACACACATTGTACCATTAATGTACAATAATGACAATAATCAATGTTTTCTGCGAGCAGATTTTAAAAGTCATTACTTCCTAGAACAAAAAGCATTTGCAAAGTTTGACAATTAAATGCTATTCAGCATCACTTTATGAAATTCTTGACGTGGATGTGCTGGGGACTGAAAAAGGACTATATATTTGTAGTAAAACCACTCACCATTATATATACATACAGATACACATATATATAAAAGATGGCTGACCATCCACAATTACTGAGCACAGGCACGGTACAGAGACACAAAACCCAGCATTGCAACCACTACTGGAACATGTTTATAGTTCAGCTTACCTGGTAAGAGCAAGAATAATGTGTTTATGCACACAGAGACATCTAAAAATAATTGCTAGCCTTGCCCTTAGTCTTTTGCCTTTTAACATATATTTATTTTTGTGTGCTTGTCTGGTCACATAATTTTATACTCAAGGATTGCCATTTTTGAATTCTATTACGCCCTTATTATAACATATTATGGAATAAATAGTAGGGTTAGTGAATTGTGACAAACCAGTGCTGCTGAGGTTCTGTAACACATGATAGGCTGGAATCAACTTAAAATCAAAAGCCACTTCAAATGTTTTCATTTCATTAATTCTTTATACAATAGGATCATATACAGACAGGCTTATAACTGATGCTGAAACTTTCTGAAGCAGCAGCACATCAGGAACAAAACCTGTCAGCAATCCCTGCTTTGGCACATACCTGAAAGCTTGCTGTTCTGCTCAGGCTTCACATGGAAGTCTTCAACCTGATGAGGGTGCTGTTCATCACAGGGAGACTTCAACACTGTCTCCATCACAAAATAAACCCGAAGTGAAAAAAATCCAAGACTCTGATGACCACTTCTGGACACCTGGTGGGGCAAGCACATTTGGTAAGACAGTTCCTGGCATTGCACTTAGTTCCTCATTGTGAGATGAGATTTAGGGAGCCTGAGGATTTCCTCATCCCAGAAAAAAAAAAAAACAACCAAACAAACAAAAACTTAACCATAAACCCATTCTGTAAGAGCTAAAAAAGGGGGAGGGAAGGAAGATTGCTGCATAAACTTAGACACAAGTGATTTCTTTCATCTCTTGTGTGTTTCCTCATTCACATTAAAGCATTATTTTTTTCTCTGAAGTTTGCTTTGAAAGGCAAGGAACTGATGCACACACAAATAGCCATGCTATATACTGCAACACCCATACAAAGACAGAAAGCCTGAAAGAAATTCTAAGAGAAAAATAGTATCTTCTCAATACGAGGGATTTCTCTCTTCTAGGTAAGATCAACAAAAGGCATAGTTATTAGTTGCCCTCCCCCAATAACAAGAAATAATAGCACATGCTTTTTTTGAAATGCTTCCTCCTAAATCTTGGAAATATTGTAAATAAAACAATTAGTCAAAGTGTACTAATATTGTACAATTAAAAAAACCCTGATAAGCACACTTCATGAGGAAAAGGCAGAGCCCCACAGCAGGATAGGTGGTGATAAGTGAGTCAGGGAGCACAACCTTTTACCACCTCAGTGCTGGTTCCATTCAAACACATTCCCTGCCTGTAATTTTGCAAAGTGTTCAGATTTCTGTCTGAACTTTCCCACACAGGAGAAACATATTCTGAAAAACTTCAAATGAAAGGATTCATCTAGTTTAGCTACGGAGCTAGAAATACATATTTCCTCCTTAAAGAATTCGAGCTACCTTTAGTCTTGTCATCCTCATGTAACAGCACAGGGACAAGGCAATAGCCTCCTCTTTAAGGGAGCTTTGCTGTTGAGTGGGACTAAGAAACTAATGCAATGAAATCAAGAGATATTTCTAGTTTCTAACAGGTAGACACTCCCTCTGCTAGTGCTGAGTAGGCAGATAAGCCTGTTCCAAACTCAAAACAACACAGCCTCAGCAGCAGTATAAGAAATAGCAAATTTACATAGACAACCTCTGCCATTGCTTACTATAGCCTACTTCCTCCGATTCAGCCTCATGCTAGCCTAGGCTCTACAGCTCAAGGTTGGCCACAAATACCTTGTTTGGAAAAAGGGAACACATGTTTCTCTCTGCCTGCAAGCCATCATGGGTACATTTCATGACTTCTTGGCCATGAGAAGGGTGAAAGGGGCTCAATAATTCAAGATGTCATTTCCATTAATTTCTGTTAAAAAGTATCTGCAGAACCAAAAACTTCAAACATCTATTTTTAAAATGGTTTACTAATTTAGAATCGGATTTAACAGTTATGGACCATCAAAGGAAGTTTGACTCAGATATTTAGCTCTTACATTATAATGGTGCCTTGAGTGTTTTTTAGATAAAACATTAAGGAGACTAAAATGATAGTTTCAACTCAAGTAACTTTCTTGCAATTAAATCACATCTCCAACTTGAAAAAAAAAATGGTTTCCGGATTACCAAAATAAAAAAACCCAAACCAGATAGTGAGATTCAAACAGCCCACATAACTTCGGAGTCTTCTGAGTCAGCTATTTGAACTTTGCACGCAGAAATTAGTGATACTACCGCTGAATCCTTGACTAAAAGCAACTGCTAATAGGGACACAAGTCTGCTGCCACTAAAATGCGAAGTTCTAACTGGGATCTTGCAAGTAGACATCCCTGAAGAAAAGCTCAGCACGCCAAGAGTTGATATTAATATCTCTAATGCAAACGTTGTGGCTGGATTAAATCTTGCAAGAAGTTGATGTTTTCTATGAACACACAAGAAATGCATCTATTATGAGACAAGCAAGAGAAGTTACACATCCAGAACTCCTGTTGCGCTGCCAGCCACAAAGAAAACATCTGGAGCTGGTCGCAGCGGGTTGACTTTACAGGACAGTCCCTGACACCAAGACTCCCGGTCAAGCGCACGTCCCCGGCTACATTCGAACTGCAGCCCGAGAGGTCCCACAACGAATGGCAGAACTGGAGGCAGCGAGATGAGAACGGTTATAGCGAGGGCGGTGGGGCAGCCGCGCGGGTTTGCCGGCGGCCGTAGAGCGGAGTGGGGTGAAACAACGTTTCGGCTCCCCGCGAGAAGCCGCCCCCCAGCACCTCTCCGCCGGGCCAGGCGCCCGCTCCGACCGGCCCCACGGCGACTGCCTCGTCAGGGATCAGCCAGGCCTGAAGCGCGGGGAGCAGATCGGGGCCTCCCCACCGACGAGCAGGCCGCGCCGGGTCGGGTCTCACCTCCACACGGCCCCCACGGAGGGCCAGCGCGGGACCGGCGCTGCCGGGCAGCCGCAGCCCGCCGGGGCGAGGGGGGGTGTGATGCGGGCAGAACCGGGGCGGGGGGCGCGGCTGGAGCGGGAACTCACGCGAGGCGCGGGCTTCCGTAGCACCGGAGTTTTTCCTGCTGCCGCCTTTTGCCGAACGCGCCGCGGAAGCCGCGGCACGGGCCAATGGGACAGCCGGTCGGAGGAAGTCGCTTTGCTACTGGCCGGCAAGCGGGAAGAGGTCCGCCCAGAGAGGCGCTGGGCGGTGCGGCGGGCTCGTGTCCGGGCTCGCGCTTGGCTCTCGGCCTGCGGCCGTGGGGCAGCGGCGCGGGAGCGCAGCCCGTCCGCTGGCGCGGCGACAGGAAGGTCAGGCCCGGGCACGGCTGCAGCTCCGTTGCCTTGCGCAGCCGTGCTCCGGACGACGGGTGGGCAGCGCTGCCCGGCTCCTCCCGTTCGCCGCCGCTAACTGGACTCGTATCGAACGTCGTGTGGCGGGGACTGAGCGATCGTCGTTCAGCCGGGGCTGGTCGCTCTCCATCGTGCCCGCAGAGAGGTCGGGGGTGCCTCTGTGGGAGAAGGGGTGGGACGCAATTTGAGCGTGTTTTGTGACTCGGAATGGTTGAGTCCTGGACTGTTTCATATACTGGTGCTCTGTGCAATACTATCCATGTTTATGTGTGGTTATTGCAACATAGTTTACAGTCCCTGCATAAGACCTCGTCTTTTTAGCCTTGCTATAAATTCGGTTAAGTAGTCGAGAGGCCATGAAAAGTTTCTCCATTTACCCCAGTGTTAACGGAGAACATAGCTTGGCCTGCAGTTCTGTCTTTTTACCCAATTACATAACAAAAAGGACTACCCAGAATGCAAAATGAAAAATACACATTTTGAGCCTGATCTGCGCTGCAGCCGTTGATTAGCAATGAGCAGGACGAGAAAAAGAGACCGATTAATTGGAATTGGTTTGCTGTTACTTAAAGTGCTTGGGTTTTTACCAAAGTGAATGTGGCTGCCAGTTTCTAAGTAATAGAATTTAGTGCTCTGTGTCTTTTTTAATTTCAGAGTTTTTATATTTTTTTTAAAGATAAAATAGCATTGCTCTTGTTAGACTAGGCTCTCCTGCATTTGATAATGCATGTAGCTCGTTCATAAGGATACTCTATTCACAGAACCATAGAATGGTTGGGGGTTGCAAGGGACCTCTGAAGATCATTGAGTCTAACCCTGCTGCCAAAGCAGAGTCACATAGAGCAGGTCACACAGAAACACAGCCATGCAGCTCTTGAAAGTCTGCAGAGGAGACTCCACAACCTCTCTGGGCAGCCTGTTACAGCGCTCTGTCACCCTTAGAGATTTTTTTCCTCATTTTGAGGTGGAAGTTACCGTGTTCCAGTTTGTATCTATTGCCCCTTGTCATATCACAGGACACCACTGAAAAGAGACTAGCACCTTCTTGACATCCACCCTTCAGATAGTTATAAGCATTAATAAGATCTTCCCTCAGTCTTCTCTTTTCTGAACTAAACAGCCCCAGGTCTCTCAGCCTTTCCTCCAGTCCCTTAATTATCCTCATAGCTCTCCATTGGACATTCTAACATATATCCGTCCCTCTCTAACTGGGGAACCAAATCCTGTCCCTTATTTTACCATGTGATCATACAGAAGTTAGAAGCACAGCATAAATGTTGATGAACACAGGATTGCCCTAGTGCTAAAGACAGGCACTGTCATTCTAAATTAACCTCTTGGGACTATCGTATCTGCAGTCATATCTGAATACTGTATTGAGCCATGGATTACATTTCTAGATTAATACTTGCAAATAGCTGGTGGTTATTTATGGATTGCATATTTAGTTCCGCTGCCTCTTGGGCAGGTCAGGGGTTTCAGCCAACCTCCTGGGCCTCTGCTTTGGAGTTGTCATTATGTGGAATACTGAATCATCACCATTTCTATAGCTCACATTACTGGCATTTCTCTGACAATCATATCCATACTACCTTTCTCCCTATCACTTCAGTTGCATTCATACACAGCAAAAAATCTGTTTTGCTTTATCTTCTGATCTAGACCTTATCTAGCAGTGTTTTCTTTCCCTGAAATATTCAATTTATCTTGGTTCCAACACATAAAATAATTTTCATTTAGACCCAGGTCATTAATTTACCTTTATCACTTGTTCCTCTTCAGTGCCTCCTTTCCTATTGATTCAAACCAGTTGTGCTCTCTCATGCTGTCTTTCCAGTAGTTTTGGTTCTCCATCATGTCAAATTTACATTTTTTTTTTGTTCTCATAACTGCCTTTATAATAAAATCTAACATTTCCTCTTATTTTATTGTCCTACTCTTTTTTGTCTGCCAGAAATGTCAGCATTAGTGCTTCCCATCATTTATCTCACTAAAAAAGGCTTTTGACCTTCTTGCTTCTCTGTTTAAAGAGGAAGTTCACTTAAATTGACTACGACTTTCTCACATGAATATCTTCTCAAAAGTCACCTCTTCATCAAAGTCTTTCCTCATGTACATCTTCATAGGAGACTGACAGATTGTGTGCACTTTATTTCTCACTTTGTATCTGTCTTATTTTTGCTTTATTTAGAGTGAATGTAGAATAGTTAGAGACATAGCTTCTACTTTGCTTCTGCACAGCTCTGCCCGTGCTACAGCATGAGACACTCCTGTTGGCTTGGGTAATGAGAAAACCCTTCTTTACTGTTGGGGCAGAAGAGATAGGAAATTCTCAGAAGTAAAGAGAAGAAATGACATCAACTGAGAATGGCAAAGCAGAATGTCTAATGCTGCACTGTCTTCTCTTGTGGCTTTATGCAGGATCTGAAGGATGAGAAGCCAAATGACAAGCCAGGCCCATGCAGAATGTTCCTTTCAGCTGACAAGCTATTGCCAAAGCCCACCTCTGGAAGCTTGCCAAAAGAAGATCCAAGCATTGCTGTGTCATTGCATTCATTGCTGCCAGCATCTGCAGCTAAATCAAAGTTTTTGCATTTGCTTACAGATCTAAAGGAATCCATGTTAATTCTAGAACACATCTCTTAACCTTTTCCTAGGTTAATGAATCTATTCACAGAACCGCAGAGTTAACCAGGTTGGAAAAGAGCTCTAAAATTGTTGAGTCAAACCGATCACCTAACCCTTCTAATTAACTAAACCATGGCACTAAGTGCTTCATCCAGCCTCCTCTTAAACACCTCCAGGTATGGTCAGTCCACCACCTCCCCAGGCAGCCTGTTCCAATGGCCAATCACTCCTGTGAAGAACTTCGTCCTAACATCCAGCCTAAACCTCCCCTGGCGCAGTTTGAGACTGTGTCCTCTTGTTATGGCATTGGGTGCCTGGAAGAAACCAACCTCCGACTGTCTACAATCTACCTTCAGGTAGTTGTAGAGAGTGTTAAGGTCTCCCCTGAACCTTCTCTTCTCCAGGCTGTACAAACCCAGCTCCCTTAGCCTCTCCTTGTAGGGCTTGTGCTTCAGCCCCCTCACCAGCCTTGTTGCCCTTCTCTGGACACGTTCAAGCACCTCAACATCTTTCCTAAATTGAGTGGCCCAGAACTGGACACAGTACTCAAGGTGTGGCCTAACCACTGCTGAGTACAAGGACAGAATTAGAAGTCTCCCTGTGTTCGTACTGTCCTCTGGATTTGGGGGGGGGGGGGAAGGGCAAATCTAGAAGATAATTGATATTGTATCCAGCAGACAGAAGCAGGAGATCCTTATGTCCCCCTGCTGCCAAGAACATCTGCTTATAGATTAGAAACTTAGAATTAGCAATGAGAAATTACTTGGAAATGGACAAATAAAGATGGTCATTGCTCTGGCAGTATTTTATATATATATACACACAAAATCCAATTATAATGATAATATAGACTTGTAAATTTCTTATTCGGTCTTCGTTAACTTAAAACACCACATGCTTTCCAACTTTTAATTCTTTTTGTTAAGCAATATGATTCTATGGCAAAAATTTGCTCTCTTTAGCACCAGGTTGAGACAAATCTCTTCATGCTATTGTGCCCTTTAGGAATACTGTCAAATTCAATCATTCAGGACTCGTGAGTCTTGCACTAACATGAAGAGATTGATTTGAAAACCATGGGAGTAAAGTCCTTTTTTCTATGTTTCATTTTCCATTTCCATACCTTAACCATTTTACAGGAAAGCTGAGATTGCCAGCTTTGCTCTCACATGTAAATGAGCACTTCCCGATGCTACAGAGTCCTACAATAATGCACTCAGATGTGGCAGTGCCTGTCTCTGACAGTATTTTCTGATCAGTTATATCTGAAATGTCAAGAATTATTGTGGTGTCAGAAAACATACCAGAATGTAGCAGGCTCTACAGCCTATTTAAAGGAAGTTAAAAATAGATATAAAAATGACCTTGGGCAAAGATGCAGAGGAATTCTTGACCTTCTATAAACTGGGTCTCATCCAAGCAATGTTTTAATAAAATAGTAGAAGACATATACCTAAGAACAAGGAATACAGGCTCACCTATACAATGGAGAAGTTTAAAAAGGAATGATTCAGCTGATGGATTTGCTGTAGCAAAAAAGGTTCATGCAACACTTGCCATATAGACAGAGTGCAGGTGTTAGTGGTGGCAACTTTTACCCATATGCACAAATGCCAGGAGTGATTAACGCAAGGTGTGCACAGTGCTTGTGTTCACATTGCAAGATGGATACCCAAAAAATGGAGCGAGAATAGGGAACAGCTACAAGAATGATTTGAAATCATGGCAGAGAACACAGGGAAAATGTCATACAGTTGGAGAACTAAAAATCTCAGCCTATCCACTGGATCAAAAAGATTGAAAGGTGAGTTGATAACACCTTTCAACTTACATATACATATATGCATATAAAAAAATGTTTAATGTAAGGGCCATTTGAACCTGCAATAGAGTTAAATAAGAAGGAATAATGCCTAGCAGCTGTAACCAAGCAAATTAAAATAGTCTTCAGCACCTAATTTAGTACCACTGACAATAAATCATCTTTGGAATAAACAGTTAAGGAATGTGGTTGATTGCTTGGTTCTTGATGTCTTTAGACAGCAACTCAGTGCCTTTCTGGAAAACGTAGGTTAGTGAAATACAGGCTATGCTGCATTTGAGTACACCAGGCTCAGTTCAGGGTGAAATACAGTTGTCTGTAATTTGCCGAAGATGAGATTATTTACTCTTATAGTCTCTCTTTTCTAGATTTCATAAATAAATTTCTATATTAACTTTACCTTAATAATTATTTAGGTAAATATTTTCCCCCTCTTACGCTAGGTTTAGCATTCATTTCCATGTATACTTCCTCTGTGTTTGACTATCTTGTCCCACTTGCACAGCACTGTGGCTAGAAAAATATCACACATAGTTAATGGTGAGATGGTGACACCCACTTCTTGTCCCAGCTGCTGAGAATGCTCAACATTTCTCAGGAGTTTCTTAAGCAGTGTACTTAGCCCTTGCTTTTACTTGTCCTTGAGGAGAATCCACTTCATCCAGTTCTGCTCCCTCTACAGCTGGTCTGGAGTTGTGCTTCAGACACTTTTTCAGCCAAAATAGACAAACACGACATTTTTCTCAGCAGCAACAATACATTTAGAGCCTAATGTTCTGCAGCTTCCATGATTGCTTACAGCCTAATAGGAATACTGGGCTTGGTCACACTGGTACCTGTTTAACTAAGGGGAAAACTGGCACCTAACACATTTTAGCTGAGTGCTTTTCCTTTCCCACTGTTGTACATTGTCTTTGGAGCATCTGCTATAGTTTCCTTTGTTGTTCTCGGTATTTTGCCAACATACAAAGTTGTTCTTGTGGTTAAGTAAGAGATTCTGTTCTCTTAATAGGTACATAGATAATGCTGTGCTTTTGCTCCACTTTTTGACATAAGGCTGAATCTGGTAACATCATTTACTGAATAATGGTGTTGTCACTGGGAATACTCGCACATGCAAAATAAGCAGGACTTGTCCCTTTGGTCATATTTTTGTAATAAAAGATAAAATGAGATTTTTAGGAAGATGCAACTTATGACCATAATATTTATGAGGCTGTCAGGAATGCACTGTAAAAATTTGTATTATTTAATTCTTCACTCTGACACTAAAGCATCATTTCATTTATATGCAAATACAAATGTACTCTACTGCTGTTTCTTCACTGAGGAAGCTGTTTGAATTATTCACATTTTATTAATAAAGCTTCATAAATAAGTATTTTTTTCTACTCAATTGGTAGTGGTCAGGGAAGAGAAACTATTTATCAGACTTTGTTATTATGAGCTTCATAACAAAATATTAAGATTTATGGAGTACATAATTAGATGTTATGTGATTGTAATAGAAACACTGCTTTATCCAGATGACATACTTTTTTCTTTATGCATTTCTCCTTGGTAGAGGCACTTTCTGGAAAATGGACTAAACCTATCCCCATCACTAAGTTCCAAGAAGTGCCTGTGAAAAGAACAGAGCAATTTAATACCTTTTAAAGTCATACACACTGAAATAATTTTGAACAATGAAAATATGCCTAAGGAAGTCTATAAGGAATGCCTGGGGGACACACATGGGGAAATTGCCGTACCTCCTCCAAGCAGAGGTGCTAGTCTACAGACTGAGGATTAATTAACTGCATATGTAACAGTGCAGTCCACAGCCTGAAACTGCTTGGCCTTTAAACCACTATTTAAGTGTCCAGCATTTGATGTGCCCTCCGGGTACAGATCATGGTCAGCATACTCCTGTGGTGAGCCCGGTTCTGCCTGTTCTATGAAAGACCCTGCCTATAGGGCCGAGCCCAACACTGAACCCTGGTTTGGGATAGCCAGGTTTGCCACCTCCTGATGGGTTTAGGCAGAACAGGGATGCCCTGAGGCTTTGGGCATCAGGCATCAGTCATCAGTCAAGGCATCAGGTTCTTCATGTGTACAGCAGGGGAGTTTAGGGACTTAGGTATTTTCTTGAGCAAAATCGGCACAAGCCAGAGACTGAAGTGGCTAAAAGCAGTTCCTGTGAATTGCTTTGGCCGAGTTAGGTCTGTATATTGCAGTTAAAAAGACACTTTTGGAAATACAGTATTGAATTCTCCCTGTGGAGCTGAAGTATGAGACATAGAGCAATGCAGTCATGAGATGTCCTGTGCTATTGCACAGCAGCACGTAGCTGCCTATAGCTAACTTAAAACAATGACAATTTAAAGGAAGAATGCTGGATGTGAAATACCTGCTGAGCATTACAGGTCAGCTCACTAAGTTTTATTACTGTATGACATAATCCAAAATGACCTTTAATCGCACCCACAGTATCTCTGAAATCCACTGCAGTAAAACTATTGTAAATTAGTAGTCAAGCACATCTAGGCTGAGGAAGAAGTTGTTGGCTGTATTTGGACACTACCAACTGATTTTAGTGTTTGTCTGGAAGCACAATCATGAAAACACACCTAATGAGAGTCTCTCAACACCTCAAAGATATCCAGAGTAAGAAATTAGCCTGTAGTTGTATACCTGACTGTTCTTGAACCCTTTTTTTTTTTTCTGTATGTGAAGTAAGGGTCTGTGAGCTGCTATACTGAGCTTCATCCAACTAAGCACTTTAAACATATGTAACCTTCTTGGAAGGCACTGAACTGGGCACATGCTAGATAGATTTTTAAAAAAAAATCTCTGAAAAGAGACTCGAATTCTAACCTCTAAGACATTGTATAAAGCTTTTTCTTTAAAAAAAAAATGTAAAAAGAGCAGAAAAAAAACTTGGAAGTTTGTGTTTGATTCCCCCAGCTGAAAACTGAAAATGTAATCATCTAGACGTATCATCTAGAAAGTAATTTAGTAGACCATTTGCAATATACTAGTAAGGTTAAAATTAAAATTACAGATAAGTAATAGTTTCACTTTGTGAATTCAGTCAATATTTCATCTGGAGGCAGGAGTTGTCACCTGCACATTACATCATTTTGTAAGCCTGAGTGGAAAGGATGCATTACTGATCAAAAAGTCATGAGCAGTTCCATTGTCTCCATTTCTGCTAGAGAACAGGTGCTAAATTTTACTACTGAAATGAAAGGGATTTTTACTCCTATGATGCACCCCCACACACACCCTTTTTCTTTGGAAGTGGTTACATTCAGATTTGTGAGGCCCCTGGGGGCACTGATGGAATGATGATCCTCACCTGGGGCTTCTCTCCACCTATTTCAGCCCAAAATGAGGCCATTAGCATGTGTTCTGATGATGCTGTAATAGTGTTGGTTTTTAGGTTCTACACAGCCTTACCTGGCTGTTTGCCAACTTGTGGGCTGGTGTCCTGGCCCACCTTGGGCTGTCCCTGTGCTCAGGGACATGGGTACTGGGAGATGTCCCTGCTTCCTCTGCCTGGCAACCTGGCTGAGGGCAGTGGAGTGAGCCCTGGTTGGCGAGGTTGTGTCTACCCTGTAGATTCCTCCCAGCATTGAGACCTGCCAGCCTTTGATGTGTTCTGGTAAGAATATTATTATAACAGGATTTTACCAAGGAAGAAATCTAACATTCATCATCTTGGTTCTCCATTAATTCTCTCTTCCATTACAGAGACATACAGGAGAAATTCTCTATGAACATCTTCCAGACAGGTAGGTTTTGACCTGTCTTTTTCCAGCCTGACAGCTTTCTTTACAAACTCTTTCATTTCAAGTTCTCAGGTTCTTTGGCCAAAGGTTGTAAAAGTCAAAATTTAAATCAAGAACCATATATCCTGGTCTATACAACTAAGTAATGTTTAGTAAAATTGAATGATTGCTAGGTCTAGGTTGTGATATACTTGTAGTTTACTTCTGTTGCCAGTTCAGTTTTCACTTGGGGCACCAAGATTAAAGTCTGAGTAAAGAAATGTCTTGCCATCTGCCTATTCTGAAAGCAGTCATACTTTGAAGTCAGCTGCCTCCAATGTAAAATTTATATTATCTTCCTATAGGGATAATTGGAATTGAACTTGGGGAGAAAATAATATGTCTTGGAAAGGCATTATTTAAAGTGTATATTGCTGCACTTCAGAGCTTGTTCTGTATTGAATTCCAAGGATGAATTCTGTTGTGAGTAGTTTGCTGTGACTTGACTATTTGTAAAGAAAACTGTCTTTTTTCCCCCTCTCCTTTTTTCCTTTGCTTTCAGTTATGGATAATGAAATGAAAACTAGCTTATGATATGCAAAACTGCAATGAGATGCCACCTTTTCATGTAATTAGAAAAGTCAACTTCTGTGAGCTGGTAGAGGAAAGTGTTGACATTCACTGTGGCTTCTTTTCCTTGCGACAGGTGTAGCTCTGTGTCAGGATACCGCAGAAAGCTCACCTCAGGGTCTAGCACAGGGAGGACAGTGATGTGATAGTGTGAAGGCTGTTCTGTTTCTTCTCCCCCCACCATGGGAAAGCATGCCATATTTTTAGTCTACTGTGATCTCTGGCAGATAAGTGGGAGCCACACTTCCCTCCTGCTTTCTGCTGTGGTATGTTTTTGCAGATTGGCATGTACTACATTGTTTTTTCCTAAAAGTCCTCCTACACATCACCATTTTTGGAGTTTGTGGATTTCTTTCATGTCCTCTGAGGAAATATTTCAGCCCTGTAATTTGGTGTGGGCATGCTCCAATTAGAGGGTTTGGCTACAAACAAGCTTTCCAGGGCAGAATTTTCATGACTGATTTCTGATTTTTGTTTTTGTTCTTCAGTCTGATGTCTGTAAGCCACAGGACCATATGGCACAGTTACAGAAATGTGTGAGCTGGTTATGCAACTGCTTCCTATAATAGCCACAAAATGCAGAAGTCATGGGTTAAATAGATCAAAAATAATGTCACTGTTCAAGAAAGCAGCAAGCCCCAAACACTTATCTGTGAAAATGGGAATACTCTTGTCCAACAGGCATTTCTAAAATATTTAGAAGACAGCTGAAAATTAATTTCACAAGTAACACAGGCAGGTACTCCAGTCCTTCTGCCTAACTGGATTTCCTACTAGCTTCTCCAAAACAGGGAATGAGGGAGGCAACAACAGCTGTTCATACTGTGTCCATTGGAGTTGTCAGCTACCTAGTGGCTAGCACATGTATTCCACAAACAGGTGTTGAGATGGTACAGTTTGGTACCAATGTGACAGTAAACTGGCGTTTCTGTCAGTCTATGTCCCTCTTCAGATGTTGCTTGTTGCCACAGCAATCTTTCTTTTTTATTCTTTTATCCCTCTGTTAATTGGAATTTGTAGGAAAATAACAGGACTCCCTCAGAAACTGGTATTGTACAAAGTTTGAAAACAAATGGGAAAGCAATAGGATTAGATGGAAGGATTGAAAAAAAGGGAGGGGGATCGGATAACAAGCAGCTTAGAAAAAGTTTTATAAACAATGTTGGTAAAACTGTAACACAGGACAGAATGTAGAATTAACGCTATTTGGGGGGGTGGAAAACTCTCAGGGGTTCAGCTTCACTTTGAAGCTGCTGGGGAAACCCAAGAAGTCTTCATGCTTGTTCTAGTTACAAGAATCTTAAAGCTGTTGTGGAAGCACACAGCATAGCAGAGTGTCTTCCTTCAGAGATGTACCAGTAAGAGAAAAGAGATAAGGCAACTGTAATGCCCTCTCCACTATGAACAGAGCCTTTCATGCCAGAAGAAAGGCTGAGAAGTTACTTCATCACAATTCATATTATAGTCAGTATTTCTGTAGCCACAGGCTTTGTGTCCTAACCATAGCCTCTCGCCTCTGAAAACTCAATTTCCTCTTGTTTTTATCCAAAATACACCCTTTGGACTTAGAGGCAGTCTGTATTGTAGATGGTCTGTTTACCTCAGGGCATCCTGGCATAATACTGACCAATGAGATTTTATTCTCCAATGAATTTATCTGTGTTTGTATATACACAACACAAAGCTGTGTGTAATACAGTCTTACCTGACAGCATTTGGTACTCAGGCAGCTCTGATGAAAGTAACTTCCTAAGCAGAAACAGAATGTAAAACCAAGCCTTTAGATGAAAATGTAGTCTGGAGAAAATCCATGAAGGAAAAGAGACATCTTGAACAGATCCTGAAAACAATGAAGATCTAGTGAGCATAGCTAAAGAATAAAATGGTCATATTTTTATATTAAAATTTGTCTGAAGTGGGTTAACTTTAATGTTTCTGCTTGATGCTTATATGGAGAGCCATTAAGGTTAAAATATGAGCATTTGAAATTAGGAAAGCAAATAGCTTCAATGATTAGATTTCTTAATGTGGAATTTATGGTGGAAAAATAAATGGCTAAAGCAATGAGAATAGTAATACACAGCCACAGGAGGTACAGGGAGAGGAAGAAAGCCAGCCTCAAGGATGAAGTCAGCATCACAGACAACAGAGACAACCATTAGGTCAGAATGGAGCAAAACCAAAGAGCTTCAGCAGCACATGTATAATATATGTGATAGGCAGGGCCAAATTCTGACCCAACATATATCAGTAGAACTTTATTGTCTGAATCCTCTTAACAATATCACTTTCAACAGGATCTAACAACGTATGTGCAGGGTTTTATTTAAATAAATGCATAGGGATAAATTTTCCAGCCTCTTATGCTGTTTCTGGGCAATTTTAACTTCATGTTTTCCCCTGCTGTTACTATTACAGTCCTTTAGATACTGCTGATTTTTTTTTTCCTGTGCATCTTCTATGAGTAAACATTTACCCCTTCCACGTCTGCTTTAGCAAAACAAAGTTCTTCAAATTAAGACAATTTTAGGAAATCATGATACTGTACACTATTAACAGTATACCAGTCTATGCACACTTTAAAACTATGAGTTCTGTGTACATTCTATCCCTGAATGCTCAATTTAAAATATTTAGGTGTTTTGGTATTTTTAAAATGTTAGTATTCACATTTTCCATATTTTGGCATTAGTGGTGTAAAAAGAAGTGATGAAGAGGAGAATCAGCTCCCACAGTTAATAAGCATACAGCATTTGTATTAGTTTCTAAGTTGTCACTTATGTGAGAACAGTTTTATTTTAATCTAACACTTGGGTTTGCATACCAGTAAAACTGTACCCACTTATTTGCTATTACAGTTTATGCACGTGTGTGTGCATGCAAGGCCTAACTACTCTAACCCTAGAAGAAACTATAGGTATTTGTTTTTAAACTCTAGCTCTTTTATTCTTGTTTGGCAGAAACCCCCTACAGATGATTTTACAAACTGCCAAGCAAACCCAGCAACTCTAAGCTTACCACTTCCACAGAAAAAGTGACTGGTGTGGTTTCAGTCTTTGCCCCCACTCACAGGAAACTTTGCCTCTAACTTCTACAGTTTAAAATTTAAAAAAAAAAAAAAAAATTAGATCTCAAAAAGCTACCAACTCCCTGCCCTGAAACTCCAGGCTTCAGCTACTCTTTTTTTTTCTTTTTTTAAAAAAATCTTATTTCAGTATCATAGACAAGGCTGTATTTACTCCCTATTTACATCAGTGTAACAGAGGTGTAATTAACCTCTGGGTTCACTGACTAATGAAGAGTAGCATTGGTACCGTCTGGTCTTTTCCATATGTCTACCACACTTTCGGTTCTGAAAAGCTACCAACACGAGAACAAAGAACCGCAGTTCATAAGAAAACTGCTGTGTGCCCACGCACAGAAGAAGAAAGCAATACATATGAAGAAACCTGCCGTACCCTGCACGGCAGCATCCCAAGCGGAGGAGTGCAGGGTCCCGGCGGGCTGAGGCAAGTGGTTCACAGCCCCCACCAGACAGCAGCGCTGGGGCATCTAGACCAAAGCAGTCCATCAAAGAGAGAAATTTTACACTGAAAGTAAAGTAATACATATATCACTTAAGGCATCTAGCTTAAAATATTAAAAAGGAGGACAGAACTATGGAAAGGGGGGTTCTTTTAGAAAACTGCCTGTGGACTGTGTTTTCATGTTCTGAAGCTGTTCCCTCAAGCTATTTTACACAATACCCAGTTTTCTCAAGTTTCAGAAGTACTAATGATTCAATGGATGCAGAATCACAGAAAGCTCCTGAAGTCATCTTATGCTCCCTTCCACTGCCTTGAAGTCCTATTTCCAGCTAGTGTTTCAGAACTATAGAGCATTGCAAAGGGGCAAAATCCCCTCTGGAGTGTTAAGTGTTGCCTTCTTTAAAAGGAATTAATTTTAAACCAGAGTAGTTGGTTGTATATGATTGAAATATTTTATCTCTTTTTCTTGAGAATTGGTAGATTATTAACCTACAAGCTTGCTTTAGTGCACCAGTTACAGTAACAAAATGTAGCACCATCTTTTGTGTTTGCTATCAGGTTTTTTCCTCTTTTTTTTTTTTTCCCAATATTTCTGTAGAAATTTCCTGTAGGTTTTGATTGTTAAAATAGCATTTATTTGAAATGTCATAGATATTGAATAAAAAATTGGTAAGTAGCAAGCCCCTCTTCCTAATTTAATGAAGACAATGCCTTTTATTTCCTTCCAAACAGATAATCAGCAGTTCTCCATATAATGTCAAAATATAACATAAAAATACCATTTCATTCAAGTTTCAACTGCATATGATTTCAAATACATGCTGCATACTGTCTAGCTATATAAATTGTCATGGTAAACATGACTTGTTTTTATGGCAGCAGCAAATAACATTGACAAAATTTCCACTATTAAAACTAGATAATGCAAAATTTCATTTTTCTACAAGACTCTTCTGAATTAATTAGAAATTGCTGAAACATTGTTGAAGCAAAACTATATTCTGCTGAAATTTCACCATAGTAACAATATTCCTTTGCCCAAGGATGACTTTGATGGAAGTCTCAAAACAACTAGATATTTTAAAAGTGAAGCAGTCTTAAGTATTAAAATCTTACCAGGATGAAAAATCTGTTTTTCTACTAGCTCTAGGTGGAAATTAATTTCATATTCCTTCATTCTGCTGTTTTAATTCCTGTGTCATGGTAACTGTGATCATAGTATTTCACTAGCTTTTACTTACCTGTCCTCTGTCAACAATGAAAGCTGTCTTCTTGCTCTGTAGAATAGACCTGATTAAGTCCTGCTCCACCACACTGTCTGAAATGGTCTTCAACAGAAAGGTAAGTTTTAACAAAATAAAGCACAATGTTATTACAATAAATTTCTTAAGCATCACCTTGAATCCATACCAAACTGTCCAATATAAAGACAAAGCCAACCAAACTGCCTATCATTAGTACCTTTTATCTTAGATCTTACACTTCTCTACTGTGATTATAATGCCTATGGACTTCCTAGAAATTAACAAAGGAATCAGTGGTTATAGTTAAAATAAAGCAATCGTTTACTAGATGTGAGGCAGCAGTTACTGGGAAATTAGTCTAAGACCTTGAAATTCCTTGTATTTCAGTAACATACTGTACAACTGCTTAATTAGCAGAAAAGTATTAATAGTTAAAACATTTTTTAGGCTGGGGATGCACCAACAGTGGTCTCATAGGGGTGGTTTTGCTGCTATCATGTTCCCCAAGATAATTACTGTATATTAGTTTTTGCTCTTAGAGCTAGTACATGTGTGTGCTTCTAGGTTTCTAATGTATGTTGGTCTGCATTTAGTGCTAGAGACATATTTTATGCTCTCAGTGTCAGATAGGAAGAATCAGGTAACACTTGGGATGTATTTTAAACCCTCTGAACGCACAATGCACACTCCATGAGTTAAGGACAAAGCAGAAGCTCTCTGTGAAACACCACTGCAAATTCCCTTTAGTCACGGAATCATAGAATGGTAAGGTTGGAAGGGACCTCAAGGACCATCTAGTTCCAACCCCCTGCCATACGCAGGGACACCTCCCACTACTACAGGTCACTCAAGGCCTCATCCAACTTGGCCTTGAACACCTCCAGGGAGGAAGCAGCAACAACCTTCCTGGGCAACCCATTCCAGTGCTTCACCACCCTCACTGTAAAGAACTTCCTCCTAACATCCAGTCTAAATCTCCCCTCTGCCAGGTTTACACCCATTGCCCCTTGTCCTGTCATTGCAAGATCTTATAAATAGTCCCTCCCCAGCCTTCCTGTAAGACCCCTTCAGATACTGGAAGGCTACTATAAGGTCTCCTCGAAGCCTTCTCTTCTCCAGGCTGAAGATCCCCAACTCTCTCAGCCTGTCCTCATAGGAGAGCTGCTCCAGCCCTCTGATCATCTTCGTGGCCCTCCTCTGGACCTGCTCCAACAGTTCCATGTCCTTCCTGTGCTGAGTGCTCCAGAACTGTACGCAGTACTCTAGATGGGGTCTGACGAGAGTCCTTGTGAAGCAGACAAGAAGAAGCAGTAGTAGTGACCCTGTCTTAAAAGCTTCTAATGCATTTGAAGAAATAAGAATTTACTTTTGAAACACTGAGTAAATTAAACCAGACCAAGGCAGGTGCTATCAAAGTTGGGTAGTCAGGATTCAGATGGCCCTTCCAGAAGTCTCAGCTACAAAGCTCATGTCCACTGTTTTATTGCATGGTTAGTATTGCAGTCATAGAATTCAGCTCTTTCATGGTAACTGCCTTGTGTCTCTTTGCTCTACTTTGGCATTTGAAAAGCAGTTGTTAGACATACATAGCAGAGCTGCCAGCTGCACTGTGCTGACTGGTAATGCAACAAATACGTTTTCTGAAGCTGCATGGAAACTGGGTTTATGTTTTAAAACTGTGGTACGTTTCTCTTGCTCACACTTTTTTTGTGTGTGTGTGTGTGAGTTTTTTGTACCTTATTTCTAGCAACTACTGTGAGTTTCAGTTAATTCTAAAGTTCTGTAGATTTATATTCTGTACCTTATTCTGTAATGGTGATTAAGATTCTTCCCCATACGTATGTAGTGGCTGGGAGGAATAGCTTGGCATTGTGAATTTTTTTTTTTTTTTTTAAATCAGATTTATCCTAACACTTTGTTTTCTCTAGTACTCCTGCTGTTGCCACTTCTCTTGCCCAAGGAAATGCTTCTGCCTCAAATCCCTCTGCTTCCAAAGTCTATGCACAAATCGTGAATACAGGCCAAAGGTCATACTTTGGAGAAAACAAAAAAGGATTAAGAGAAAATGAAAAGTTGCAGGTCTCAAAAAGGGGTTGACTTGGTGAAATTTAATGGCTTTTTACATGCAGGAACTCATGCTGGAGATGCTTATGGATTCTCTGCTCTTAAAACTGTGGCTAAAACCCAGAGAAAAACAAGAGCTAAAATAAGGTGACAGGAGATAGATAGCATTTTCCTAATATTCAGGTAGTAATTTAATTAGCTAAAAATATATGCAAGAAGAAATCTATCAGTGACTTCTTATGAAACAAAACTACACTTTCTTGTCACAGTGATTTTTTTATTTCCCCACCCACCCAC
>WBNM01004401.1:72194-93349 GCA_013399055.1 Ramphastos sulfuratus
ACCTTTTTCCCCACACTGGGTATTTTGCAGTAAGCTTGTGAGGACCAAATTTTAAAATCATTTGCCTAGATGTTGCAATTTTAGCATGTTCTACAGGGAAATAAGGTGCTTAAATGAGTATGAAGAAATAGTTGAATGATAACACTTGAAATCCACACTTTCTAGCATTTAGCAATGTTGAAGTAACAGTTTAGGTTAAGTAAGTGGTCTTACTAATTTTTTTCTAAGTTAGTCTGATTTGCAAGAGTGTTTTAAGTTGCAGGCTTTAAATCAGCTTCTTTCCTACTACAACACAACTAAAAACTTTTTTAAATGTTACATAAAATCCACTCTTGCAATTCAGCATTATTAGAATGTGCACATACTACACTTTCTACATTTAAATATCAATTTGACCTTTTGACTTTCCTTGCAAATGTGATCCAAATTTCACTGAGGTCACTGGAAATACTTTACTTGTTTATAGTGGGTATTTGGTAGGGTTCTTTTGCATGAACTATGTATTCGGATAAAAGTACACATGACTTTTTCTCTTTGTAGCCTAGGGCAAAGCAGTGATTTGGTTAGGGGTATGCGTGCCAACTCTTAGGTGATTTTCCTGAGCAATACAATCGTGTTGGCACATGGGCACTCTTTCTGCATAAGGTTTAATTATTCTATGCCATTTTAGATGGTTTTACCATGGAAGAGCTGAGGCAGGCAGGCCTGGCCCATAAACCCCCAATATCCGAGTGAGGGGAATTTTCACTCTGTAGGAGACATGGATGGGAATCACTTCATAAAAAGGGATATTGAATGCTGTAACTATAATGCTTTTTAAAAAAATTAGAAGGGAGGAGCCCAGCAGACTTTGGTGATTTACCAGATCATCTAAGTTTAAAATTCTTCCCCAGAATTGCATAGGAAGACAAGGCTTTCAATTTGCCACAGCAGATTCCAGTAAAACATGCATATGCCACATCCCAGCAAAAGACACACAAAATGGTCGAAAATATTATGGCCTCCTGAGTTCTTTTGCAGATACAGCCTCAGTCCACTGATCGCTCCAACTTTATGTATTTAAATATATATCCACTTTCCTGAATATCTTAAAAAAATTAGCTAGTATGGTCTGAATTAATACATGAAAGAACTGATTAGTGAATAGCTGGTCTAAGTATGCAAATTACAAAGTTTTCTTTATGGCTTTATATGACAAGATGCTTTAAAAACTTTATCAATGTCAATGTGTCTGCCTGCATTTCTCTGTGAAATCTTGAAGCTGCTCTTTCATCTATGTTGTAAACACATCAACAAGTATGTAGAATGTCTTGACTTTGAAATGCTGTCACCTACTTTCTGTATCGTTGTCAGTAGTCAGCTTGTTATAAAAGTGTTTCATATCTAACTGTTTCTTTTGGTAGTGTGTCGAAATACTGCATTTTTCAACTATGTTCCTTACTGGCTCTTCCATTTTTATCAAAACTTCTGTGTGACAGAAGTTTTTCTCTTTCTTTGCAAGATGTTGGTATCTCGGGTTCTCCACTGTCACCAAAGGAGTTGTGCTACTTTGAGGATAACTTGAGTCTGTGTAAACCATCTTCAGCATTTTGTGCCAAAATGCGGTGGGATTTTGATCTCAAATGTTTCTGTGATGGTGAGAAGTCCCCAGGCTTCAGTCACTGCCTTTACTTCTTAGTTTGGAAGTTTCCCAGAACACGTTCAATCTAACTCAATGCCTACTCCTGACATGCTTTGCAATGTGCAGATCAGAGTTTGCTTGGAACAAACCTGTCTGGTGATGGACAATTTCTTAAATGTCAGTGTACTCCGACTTTCTATACTACTACTTTTTGTGTAATTTTCTGTTTTGTTTTGGGTTTTATTTTCACAAGATAGCATGTCAGGAACTGGTACAATTGCCTCAAGTATCCCAAGTGAAAGCTGAACGCATGTACAAGTTACTGTATTGCAGGATGTAGGATACTTGGTATTTTCAAGTTTCGAATTACACCTGAAATTGCGAGATTGCTTATGCTTACAGAGGTACAAATTTGGTTAAATTGGGGAAAAAAAAAATCTGTTCAAATGTTTTCAGGACACTTACAACTGGATTTCTAGATCTGTGCATGAAGGTCAGTAAACCCAAGAACTATGAAGAAGTACTCAATAAATACTTGAATATTAGGTATTTGTATCATTCTTGTGTGTACTATAATGTCAACATCTTGTTCAATCTACAGCAGAACAGTTGCTTTCAAACACCTGCATCATATTAAGTTCCTAAATCAATACAGTCCAAGTGCTGTAAAATAGATGTTCTTGATATCCGATATGGAGTGTGGAGGGTTGGCTTATGTCCCTTCCATCATCTGCATGGACACATGCTACTTCTGCACTTCCTGCTGTTTATTACTTCTGCTGCCATTGCTCTGCTTGGGACGAGACTGTGCTTTGTAAGCTGGTACTAGACATGTGGTTTTTCACTTAACCTTTTTATGATGCAATCAGTAAAGTATTATCAAGTATCAAACTATTAATCACTAGGTTCAAGGCAACGTTCTTTATGGTCATAATAGTTAAAATATGTAAGTATAGGAGAAAATACACACTTTGAAGAATGTGTGCTTTTTACTTCAATGCAAAGAGAAGAAACTTCATCTCTGAAGAAAGATCACTGCACAAACTCTTTTCCCATCAGTAGAGATCATATTCCTGATACCTAACATATCATAAGGAAATATCTTCTAGTTACAGTATGTTTCAAAACCAGGTTGACATGAACCAGAGATCAAACAAAATCTGTATACACGGACCAACTTTGAAAAAGCTAAGGATCTGTAGGGTGTTCAGATCATATAGTCTGAAGAAATTTAATTGGCATATTGTTGCTGTTTAACTTCAAATGCACAGCGTAGCTACAGTACAGAAGATTACTAGAAATAACTGAGTAAGCAAGCTGCCATTCTAGGAAAGACAGTTTAAAATTATTAGAATTATCTCTAGAATATGTACATGCCTTAGTCCTGACTACATCAAGCTATTAATCATATTGGTTGGACCCCATTCACCTCACAGGTGGAACATGTGTTTTCTTTAAGTGTAGTTTATGTGGCTGAGTTGCTCTATTCCACCTTACACAAATTTAAGAATTAGGATGGGATGCGGGAACGAAGAGAGGGAGTGAGTAAGATGAGCTCTTCTAGGAACCCTTAGATAAATATTTCAAAGACAACCATAGCTAAAACATCTGCTTTTCTCTCTCTTATTTTTTTCCCCTAAATGGGAAAGGATGCAAACCCAAAAAAAAAAAAAAAATTAGTTTTAAGAAGCATCTGACCTATAGAAGTAGCCCCAGTGTCACAGAATCAAGGTCATCCTTGACCACTGTCAGCCAAAATAAACACTTCACCAGATGTAAACTCTCTTAAAAATGCTATGTGTAAACCAAAATATAGTCTAAAAATTCATTTTATATCAGACTCTTATTTTCAAAACACACATGTCTTTTCTGTCCTTTGAATGTGGACAAATACCTTAATCCAGCATATTAAGATTTCTGTATAAGCGACTTTTCCAAGATGAGAAACATCCTTTTTCCTGCGAATTAAATTTTCTGACTTACTGTAGACCTTTTCTTTCTATAATGTGTATTTTTTTTTTGCCAGTTGAATGAGCAGCAGCAAGTTAGCAGGCTTTTACTTACAATCCTAACTCAAAGTCAAGTGGTCTGTGAGTACTACTGATGAATATTTGTAGCACTGAGGATCTGGAAGATGAAAATTTTGGACTAATATTTATTCAGTGTTTCAAAGCGATATGGGAAGACTACTATGAGTAAATTTTTTACAAACTGCCAAAACTATAGACAAAATGAAATTCATAACCAGTGCATATTACTTCAAAACAGAGTCAGAAAAAGATTTCGTTTTCTCTAAGGAGCTAGTTTGAAAAAATAAAAAATAGGCCCATGCCGCAACAAGAAATCATTATCACCTAAGTTCCCTGTTCCTGCACAAAGCTCACCACAGAATTGGGGCTATTCACACCACGAATTTTTATTGAAACTGTTTATATGTTTACAAATTAGAATGTTATTCTATGAAAAATCTGTAGATTTTATAATATGCTTATCTCATAAAAAATAAGGCATCTACAAATTTATTCGTTTTCAGGGAGTTCTGAATAATTTTTCTCAGGGATAGAATTATAGTTTGCAATCCAAAACAAGAAATTATGCTGATAGGTTATCTTGTCAAAGCGAATGAACCATCAGAGGATCTGGAATTCAAATGTTAGACATTGTATAGTAGTAAATATATCTGTAATAATAAATGTTCTTATTAGCTTTATTAGTTAATTGTACTTCATATTTCTGTTAGATCTGACTTTAAAAAAAAAAAAAAAATCCATTCTCTTCCTCTCACTCCCTTTAAAAAAAGTACATTCCTGTAACTGACAAGATGAAAATAGTGAGCTAATTTTCCGGAAACAGTGGTTGCAAATGTAACCTTCAGGTTTATTTGTCATTTATTCAAAAGCAGGCTCCAGATACTGCATCAATGGGACATTTTTTATATTTAACAAATAGGGAAGCAGCAATGATTTGCCTTCGAGGAGGAATGCTCCAAGGAAGCAAATATTGCCATGCCATTAATATAATTTTCTTTCCTTCTGCATATGTCTCATTTTATTAACTAAGCCTATGATTTAAATATACGAGAGTTCAAAAATATCAGCTATATGCACCACAGGATCTATACTCATAATATTTGTCTGTGCAAAATTTGTATCTCTACATAGTATGTGACATAACGTGTTTGTACATGATGAGATTTGTTCAGGGTGGAGTTGTGAATGTGAAATGTGCTAGTTATGTTGATTTGAAGAATGATGCTGATATTACACATAGTGAAAATGGTTAGTCTATACTTGAGGGGTTCAGTGAGAGGAGTTCACCTCTTAAAAGACAAAATGTATGGGTAAGAAACTGAGAAAGAAAACAAAGGTTTAAAAGTACAGAAAATAATTTTTCTGTACCTCTCTCTGGAAAAAAAAAATGGTGTTAAATATATTTTACTGTAGTCACATGAAAACCAAAGTTCGAGAGCTAAACTTCCTCGGGAAGCATATGTTGGGGGCACGGCAAGAGCAGGCTGCTTGCTGCAGCCCTGGGGAGCAGTGCCTTGTATCAGGTCTGGGAGATTCCCTCCGGCTGACATGCAGAGCAGTATTGCAAAGTCCCGGCGGGAGCTGCGTTTAGCTCTCTTAAGACCCAATCTTGCAAACGCTTATGCACATGAGTAATTTCAGCTGCCACGAATCAAGTTATTCACCTGTTTTAAGTTTTTGCAAAGGTGGTGCAACGTTAGGCCCGCATCTGTACATCCATTTATCTAACAGAATAAAATGGAAGAAACTCCTCTTTTCCTCATCTAAACAACTTCGTTTTTCTTGTAGTTTTATTTCTCAGTTTTGACTGAAAAAAGTTACAGCTGGAAATAAATGAAATATACATATGTATATATCTCTTGAACCTTAGAATTTCTTTAATAAAAGTTGCAATGATTCAACCTCAAGAATATGGTGAATATCTTACAGTTCAGGGGTTGCCCATGATTTTAAGACCTTTTAATACTTTATAGTTATTTCTCTTACATGTAAAACACTTTTTAGAGACCAACAGTTTTGCTGCAATTGTGGATAAAGTCAAAAGAAACAGAGAGGATACCAATGATTGTCAATTCGCATCTTGATACTTTATTAAATTTGTTCATAGATTAAATTTTCTATTTTTAAGTCTGAAGACAACTCAGTCTTTCCACAGCTTTGTATTTGCTGAGTATTATTCTGTTATCATATGGATCACTGGCCAATGTCTGGTGTTTGTGCTTTTTCTAGTTGCATTGCTCCACAACATGCAGGTTTATGACTTAGTATGTGATCTCCAGTAGCTGGAAAGACTCGAAACATATGGCAGATCAGATGTGAGGCTTGGGGAAAATCAAAAATTAAACTGTCTCAGAGCAGTTGAGAGACTGCTTTGCTATATATTTTATGTGATTTGTGTGTGTGTGTGTGTTAAGGGAGATGTCACCTAGGGAAGGGAACTGAAGAAAAAAAATAGCTTTCAAAAATGAACTGTTTGTATTATGGCTTTAAACTTTCAAGTCTGGTCAGCTAAAAGCAGGTGTTGTGAACGAAGATGGAAATTTGCCTGAGGCCAGAATCAAAGAAGGCATTTTCTAATAGAAGTAAAAATGTTTTCTGGTTTTGGAATTTATTATAAGCATAAAATGAAAGCTTGTTCTATAAGCACAAACACTTCCCCATTTTTATTCAGATTATTGAATAAATACGGTGGTTTCAGAATTTAATTTCAGACAATGGGTTCATTAACGATCCTGATTGTAGTCTTAAGATCTTTATCATCAAATCTTTTGTTATTCTCTGCTGGCCAAGATCCTGTCATGTTGGCAGTAGAAATGAAGTGCTTCTTACCCTTGGCTGTCTGCCCAGTAATTAAATGGGGAGGTGGATTAAAACATCCAAACATGGTGTCAATTTTGGAATATTGTAATATGACACAGTTCTGATCCAAGTCAGTTTAAGGTAAGAATACCAAAGGAAGGATCTTATACACACAAAATTATAAAAATGAGCATAACCTTTACTGCATGTTTTTAATTGACCTGGGCTTGCAGAGTGTCATTACATAAACATACAATGTCTAAAAAATTTGAGAAGCAAAGTTAAAAATTAATAAATATTTTCACAAATGAAAAAAAAACTCAAGAAGTTGATTAAATAAAAATTATTTATGTTAAAATCAATCAATATTTGAAAAAAATATTCTGCCTCCTTTTCATCTATTTATGTATGAGCAAATACATATTTACAGTAGCTACTTCTATAGTATTTGTTGAATGGCATGTAGCTTTGAACCAGATTAAAATTTAGTCTTTCTGAGACAGTGCTACAATTTATTTTAAATTTACCAGTTCAAAAGCTATGCTCTAATGGGAAGACCAGAATTTTAAGTTGCAGTACCTCTGTGAGGAAAAAAAAAAAATTAAAAAAAAAAAAATATATGCACATATAAAAAAATATAGTAACCTACTTTTGCATTTTACGAATACTTTATAAGATATTGTTTCAAATATATGCACCGTTTGAGGCGGCTTTATTGCTTTAGTTCAGCAGCAAGGAAAAAAAAAAAATCAGGAAAATAGAAAATATTTTAAGACTCCAGAAAGTAAAAAGGTAATGTAAAGATCAGTGTTTTCAATGTATTTACTACTACTTGTAGGAATCACTTCGATAACACAGTAGTAATTGGCTGCCTTTTCTAATTTATATCAAGGTAGAAGTGAGTAAGGACTTCACAACAATGAAAGCAATTCCCAATAAATTCATGTTTGGACAAGCTCTAAATCTACCACCAGTGGAGTCTCTCCACGTTCGTTTTTTATCGTTTTAAGGTGAATTTTGCCCCCTCCTTTCCCACGGTTTCAGGATTTATGAGTGTAGTTTATTTGTTAGGTGCTAAGGACAGGCCGCGCCGCAGAGAGAAGGAAGCCGTAGGGGAGCCAGGCCCGCCTGCTCCACTGCGTGCTGATGAGAGCCCTCAAATCCCGCCGCGGCGAAGACGAGAGGGAGCCGGCCGCTCCGTTCCCACAAACTCCGGGAGGTGGCGCTCCTTTGGGGCGGTGCTAGGGAAGAACAGACGGCAATAGCCGCTTCCCGCTGGGTGGCTTGGCCCACCTAGCTGCGGGACGCTGCTCGCCCGGTGTCGCGGCCCACTGATCGCGGCGCTGTCGCCATTTTGCGTGGTGGTGGTCGAAAGGCGCTATTGGTGAGGTGGGAACAAAGCCTTGAGGTTCTTTTTCCTCAGTCGAGGGAGGAGGGCAAGAGAGCGAGCCTGACACTGAGTGAAGTTTCAGGGCTCCCCAGGAACGGAGCTGGAGTGCTGTGTGACGGGGGTGCCCTTTGCCTCTTCAAGGCACCTGGTGCACAGCTGGCAACGAGCAGTAGCAGTTTGAGCTGGCGTCCCTGAAGCAACAGGGTTCGCTTTGGGTCCCCTTGAGAGAGCACTGAGGCGAAATACAGAGGTCTGGGGAAAAGATTTCATTTTAGGGGGGGTGGGATAAAACAAAAAAATCCCGAAAACAGCAAAGGGGCTTCAAAACTGAACAAACGCTCATGTGTCCCGTAGTGTTTGTTAGTAAGACTGTAGTGAGCTGTTCCTAATTGCTTGGCTTACAGGAGTTATGAGAAATACCTGTAATTGTGACTCGGTGATCTCTGCTGCTTCTGGTAGTACCTGTTCCCTTCTTCTGGCGTCTTGAGTATGCATTTTTCTTGTGTTTCAAATAGCATTGAGAATATAACAAAGACCTTTGGTTGTTGCCTATCTTGGAGACATAATTTGCGTTCTCCCCCTCCCCCCAGCCCCTTAAAAGTCTGAAAGACTTTCCACTATTTCTCGGCAGGGCGTTTTGAGGCAGATGTCTCAGCTAGTAGCCAGTGAGTAGGTAGACGAATGCAGAACTGCATAAAGGTGTGTTGTGCCAGCGTTTTCTTTCCACTCTCCAGAATGACAGCGTCCATAATTCTTTCTTACATTTTCAAGCAATTGGAGTTAATGGAGCCAGTCAAAGAATACATGATGTTTAGAATGTGGGGGCCTGAAGGGCCTGGGAGATTGCATACTATGTATCAACACAGACTATGCAGGGATGGGAATTAATGAATCCAAATTGGTTGCATACATTTCTCACCTGAGGTATGAAAACTCTTTCATACTGCCATGAAATGAATGTAACTCCTTGGAGCTGATGAAGGTGGTGGTTATTGAGTTGGCAGTAGCAGATAATTGCTGCTTGAACAGCAGCAACTTGATAGTACTCATGACAGAAGCATTCTGATACCATTACCTACTGATACCTAAGCCTGAGAACTTGCTGTAGATTATTGGCATTAAAAGCATGCAAAACCAAGGTGTCTAAATTAACCACCTTTGTTAGATTTATTAATGTGAAGGAAAAGGCAAAATCTGGCAGTGGGGAAGTGGCAGAAATTGGCAGAAGTGGTGTTTGCAGGCTTAACTCTGAAAAGAAATGTGAAAAGGGCATTGACACATTACTTATTTGAAGTTCTAAAACCTATCTTCACTGTGTTCACAGACAGTTTTGATTACATGTTCTGTATTTTGCCAGCATTGTGAAATGTTTTCTGTTTTAAATTTGAAACATTTCTTTGGAATATTTGAAGTTTTACAGGTTCTGTGGAAGAAAAAAATATGGTTACAGTTTTTGATTTACAGATGACAGTATGCAATAATTAAGTAAACCTGAGTCCTATTTGCAAAACACTCTGAAAAAAAATCGTTTTATGTTACTAGTGAGACACCGGAGTACAAAAGAAGTATGGCCTTTAGTTTATCTCTGTAGGTAAAAAACATAGCTTTGCTTTATCACCAGATTTGGCTTTTATTTAGAGTTTTACAACTTACGTTGATTTGGTATTTTACCATTTGTTTCCGTTAATCTAAGATTTTTGACTCCTAAAATCCTTTCTGTGGTCTTCTGTTACTGAGATCTTTGCCTTTTAAACTTGATATTAAGCAGAATTAAGAGTTCTGAAATCTTTCGGCAAGAAGCACATAAAATATGTTTAATGCACAGAGTTGGTGCTAAGTGAAAAACAATTAACTGGAGTAATTTTAATACTGGTTTACATGATAAATTAGAAATCCTCTCCAGTCGTGGTATTTTAGAACAAAGCTGTTAACAACAATAAGGAGTTGGGCTCATACTCCGATTATCCAGGTAAGCAATTTGCATGCAGGTTAAAAAACAAATTGATATGCTTGTAAATAAAAATAAGTGTTGATATTTTTATGAAATACAATTTTATTTTCTGAAAATTGATAGATTTTTTTTATAAATAAAAAAAATTCTTAGCATTGTTATTAGAGATTTAAATAATTTAATGTAAACTTTATCTGGATTTTCACTCAATCATTTTCCCTCCTGACATGTCATGGTAATGTAAGGGTTGCTTGAAATTCAGTCTTAGAGGATTTTTTGATAGTATGTAATAGCAGCCATATTTTATCAGAAAAGAGGTTCTGTTTTTGAAGAGGAATTAAAGATGCAGACAAGAGCTCTTTAAGGAAAAAAAAAATATTGGCACTTTGAACTAACAAGGTTTCTATTGCTTACAGAGCAGTTCTGGTAATTTCAGTGCGACAGTTCCTTGTGTTGTCATCTGCAGATTGAGAGATTACACATTTGGTCTAAAAATGTTCAGCTCTACAGACATGGTCTTTTCATTGGATGATTTGTTTTATGAAAAACCAGATGCAAAACAAAGGTAATTCTTTACAGTTAAGTATTTATAAATATTTTGCACAATCTGCAGCATTTTACAGCAGTTTTTTTATAGTTCGCTCTTTTAGAATTTTCCAGGTTCTTAATCCAGATTTAGAAATGTTTTTCCAAGTGCACAGTAGTTTCAGTGATGCAGGTATACCTTAGGGCTACAAGAAATATGGGTTAGTGGAAGTCTTGCTGCTTACATTTTCTATGATTAAAAATCACACAAACAAAATTTTTTTTTTTTTTTTTAAACAGGAGAAACAGTAGATTATTTAATTAGTGATTTTGAACTAGATGTTTTTGAGGGTCCTTAAAGAATGCTTTTTCCTTAATATTCTGTGTTAAAAAATAGGTATCTAGAAAATGAAAAGTCTAAGGTTTGGTGTATCGCACCAGCTCCAGCTATTGCTGAAATTCCAGCTGCAGAGGAGTTACAGAGGGAACTGGAAGAAAACTCAGCCAATGCTCACATGGGTAAACTATCATAGATTCATCTAAGTTGGAGAAGACCTTTAAGATCATTGATTCGAACTGTAAACCTAACACTGCAAAGTCTTATTAAACCATAATATTTGACATTCAGTTCCAATAGCTTAACAAATAATTATCTTGACGGATAATTCCTTCTCTTTCCTTTAATACTTTGACGTACGAAATATTCTGGATATGCAAATACGGACAAAGATGTATTTTTGTTGACAGTGATGATCATACATATGTTTGGAGTATTAAGTCTGCTTTGGGCATATACAGGTTACATATTTACTTTGGGCAACATAAGTATGGTCAAAATTTCAGCTATTCCACATGGTGCCATGAAGAATCTTAAGACAATGGGAAGCATCTGTAAGAGCATAATGCAACACGTGAACCAGATGACCTGTCTCCCACCCAAGGAACAAAGAGTTTATATGAACCTAACTTTCTTCTTCCCTTTTGAGACTTTTATCAGATTACTGTGCAGGAGGCCAAATTTTAATCTATTCATGGACTGCTGCTAAGTGGATTAATCCTTCCATCTAAACATTCAGTATCACCTCAGGGAAATTTATTTTAAAGAACTTGGTTGCTTTCTCTGTCAACTTGATTTCCACATTTCTTAGCTGCTGTGTTGATTTATGGTATTTCCTGCTTAGGAATTACATTGTTAGAAGAGTTTATTTTCTACTTTATGAAAGAGAATTCCATTAAGATATACTCAAATAAGGTGTTTGGTGTTTGTAGAACTAGAACCACTGCTATTATACCACAAACAGACTGTTGTAATTCTAAGTTTCTAGATGGATAACACTGAAATTAATAGGCTGCAGAATAGAACTGTTCTGGACTCTTGTTTTATTGAATTGATTATTTCTGCTCTTGGCTGCCTTTTGCCATCAGCAATGCTTGGATAGTCTGCCAGATCAGGACACCCAGCTTTATTCTGAGACAGGTGAAAGAGTTACTGTCTTACAAAATACTCTGCAGTTCTGAGGAATAGTTTTGCTCCATTACTTCATATAGGAAGCATAGAAACTAACCCTATGTTTATGATATTTTAATTGACAACAGATGCATTCATCAGTATGAGTCGTAAAATACTCAAGTTCTCGCGATTAGAAATATCAGTTCATACAATATAGGTGAATTTTCCTCATTTTGTGTGAAAGATATTTAATAAAATTATTATGAACAGAAATAAGGAATATTAATATAAATAACAATGTGTTTTTATAGGAGGAAGAAACCACCAGAAATCTATAGAACAATGTAAAAGTAACATTGAGGAAGTAAATAAGTCAGCAGCACCTGTTCCTTTTGGCATAGACTCTGAAAAAGAAGTGCTGCTGTTAAGTATAGGACAAAGAGAGAAAATCAGTTTTCAGCCTGAAGGTCTGAAAATGGCTTCATGGTTTTTCTCTTCTGACCAAAATAAATCTCAAACAGGAACAGGGGCCTCTCAGCAAGCTGGTGCAAATTTTTCACAAAATAAAATAGTAAGTAATTTTCCAGAAAACAGTGATGATGAGAGTGTCCATTCAGCCTTCAGAAAAAGGTATGCATCTAGTTAATTCTGATAATTTATCAATTGTTAGAATTGTATTATTATTTTAAATATACTTGTTAAACACTAAGTTTTGGATCCTTCAATTGAAAGTACTTTAACAGAGCTCCAGACACTAATTCTTTTCAGTATTAAACAAAACCAAAATCAAACCAAAACAAACAAAAAAACCCCAACAAACAAAAAAAACCCCACAAAACAACAAAGGCAGCTTTTGATAATATTTTAGTGCTCTAGTTAAATAGTCCTGAGCTCAGCCTCTTATGAGAAAATTAAAGATGATGTTTGCTTCTTTTAAGAACTTGTTAGATGACAAGGATTTTTCAGAATGCTATTTTGAGTCCTTTATCCACGTGGTAATGAGCAAAAGCCCTTGCTTTTCAGAGCAGTGGTCAGCAAGCCAGAAATACCTTGAACAGTTCACAACATGATTTTATTGCTTGCCTTGGAGGAGAGCTTTTACAAATAAATTCCTCTTCTGTACCCAGCTCTTCTAATTCCTAAGATCCTGTATGTCTGCATTCTTTTCAATTATGCAGAGATTGACAGTTAATCTGCTATTGGGATACAGAGCCTTTCTGGACAGGCACTTTGTTCTTTCCCGTTTGCTTTTGGAATTAAAATGTATCTCAAAGAGTCTTTTTTTAATGATAGTGTGTCAGATAAAAAAAGGTTAAGTACAGTCTTTTCTTAAAATTGCACCTTACTAGTTCTGCTTCTAATACAAACACGTGTTTTTAAAATATTAGAGAAACTGTGCGACATTACAGCAAACTAATTAAAATCTGGGATCTTTTGCAGCTTATTTAAAGCATCCAATTATACATACAGAAATACAGAATTTAAAGATAGTTTTATGGAGGTGAAAGAAATTGATACCTTTTCAAATATACATGAAAACCTGAGAGAAGTAAGAAAAGAAAGTTTCTGGAAAAATGATCAATGTGCTTCAATAAATGAAGATTCACATTTTACTCTGAATAGACTAAATGGTGAGGACATTGCATCTAAAACTGGAATTAAAATAAATTCATTTTCTAATACTTCAGAGATTCTGAATATGACAGGTAATTACCATTGTTCTATTTCAAGAAAAATAATCTGTTCTCTGTCTTTGATATATAATAATCATGGATATCCATAATTTAAAGTAGAATGAAGAGTATTTTCCCACCAGCAAAAGGTGAGATAACTGGCTAAGCTTGGTAGAAAATACTGCAATGTTGTGGAATTTAATTGCATTGTTGTTTAATATAGGCTGAATAAACAACTTATGATGATGAGTCACATTTTCAAAAGTGCCAATTCACGTAAGTCTTTTTTAAAAAAAAATCAGTCCCCAAGCGAAAAAGAGCAACCCCATCCCTTTATGGAGTGGTCTTATCTTCACTTAAACCTGAAAAATGAAAATGTGATGTGGGTTTGTGATGGGGCTCATACTTACATCTTTGTAGAGTTAGATTTTAAATAGGAAAAAAATGGGGAAATGGAGGAAAACAGAATTCTGATGAAATTATGACATACTTGGTTTAGAAATGGTTTTTGGTTTCTTTTTGTAGTTAGTCAGTATCCATGGTTGGTTTCTCTATTTTAAGCTTTCTGGGACAGGGATTGATTTCAGCTGTGAATGTACCTTGTGTATCTGAATAACTGCTACAGAAATATGAAACAGAAAAATAGTTGTAGCCTAAAATTGTAAGGCAAAGCATTGGCTTAAAACAGGATTTGGGGCTGGTCAGGAAGAGAATTCAGATCACATTTTGCGCAATGGTGACTAGATTTGTGAATTTGAGGAAAGCAGTGGATATCATTAACTTCAGCAAGGATTTTCATACAATCAAAGAATGGTCAAGAAACATTATCTTCCACAGCATTGTAAGTTAGGACATTAGGAGTGGATGGACAACTGCATGGATAAAAAATATCTTTGTGTGTTCAGGCTCAGAGGGTGATGGGTAATGCCCACGCTTTCTACCATGAGCACTGCAAAGTTCTGTTCTAGAGGAGAGGGCTTCCAGGGATCTCATGGAATTCACCAATAACAAATGCAAAGTCCTACCTCATGGAAGGAGGAGAACCCCTGCAGTGGACTAGCTGAGGACAGTTCTGTGGAAAAGTGCCTAAAGTCTGGTGAACAGCTCACTGAGCTGAGCATGCAGACTGGCAGCATCCTGGGTATTGTTACCAGGAATTGTAGTGGAGGGGGTAATTAATTGTGAGATGATTTTTAAAGATTATTATTGTTTATTCAATATTCAGAACTCTCGCCACCTCGATCACTAATTTTAATAATAATCAGTTCTTTGCCTTGGTCATGGAAACTTTATACATGTAATAGCTGGATCTGGAAATAACTATTAATAATATAGAACAATTGAACTTGAGTGAGCTGGAAGAGAAGATTACTGTGGTTAGTGTACTGCTTGTGCTCAATATACCGCTTGCCCACTAGATGGACTTAAGGAGCTCCTTTCTGCTTGTGTCAGAAAGCATTTAGTGATTATAAGAGGCTTTACGTATTTACTCACAAAATGATCTCCCAACTTGCAGGGCCAGCTACAGCTTCAGACAGTACCCAAACACTTTCAGGGGACTCTGTACTATCTTGTCATCAGCTTAGAGTTCTGATTCCTCCCGGGCTGCTGGGGAAAGGAGGCAGACAATCTCTGACCTGGTCCTGATCTCCTCTGAATGATCTGTGTATCTCCAGGACTTCCCATCTTGGCAGGAGACTTTCAGGTGTAGGCAGAATGTCTTGCAATGTGCAGTCTTGGCATGATGTCACACTGGCCGAGCAGGCCAATGGTGTGGAGGCATTTTGAGCCTGTTCCTGGTAAACTCTTGGAAGGCAGTTTCCAGGCAGTTCACGATACAGTAAGGCAGTAAGCAAGCATGGATACAATGGCAGAGCATGGATAGAACATAAGAGCACGTTACGTTACCTGCTCATCTCCTTTTATCGATACAGCCCAAGACTAATGGGCTTTTGGACACAGAATAGCCTATCAGAATGGCAGCCAAGCTTGACCATATTAGGTGAAGCCATAGGCTTGCTTTACCCTTTTCAGGGCAGAACATAGGCCTTCCACAAGACATACACAAGCTGAGCGTGTGTACCTTGGTTACCACAGGATGCAAATAGCCAGGGGCCTTAGACTCAGTGGCTTCAGGTTCTTTGTCCTCTTTCCCGTGGTTTCTTCTCCACAAAACAGAAGGAGGGAGAGCAGAAAAACATGTCTGGGCAAGCCAGGACATGTATAAGCGTATTTTGGCCTGCTTAGACCTGCCATGACAGGAATGAAACCAGGAAGTTAAGGAAAGTGCCTCCTCCTTGGCACTTCTGAGACCATTTCTGGAACTGCATCAAGTTTTAAGCCTCTGGTACAGGCAAAACTTCCTTAAACAAGTGAAGCAGATTCATTAACGTTGGAAAAGAGCTTGAAGATGATCAAGTTTGATTGTCAGAACACCATAATGCCCACTAAACCATGTCCCAAAGTGCCATGTCGACACATTTTTTCTTAATAGCTTGAAGGACGGTGGCTCCACCACCTCACTGGGCAGCCTGCAGTAAAGAGATTTTTCCTGATAAGTAAACCTCTCCTGGCACAACTTCAGGCCATTTCCTTTTGTCCTATCACTAGTTACTTGAGAGAAGTACAACTCACCTCACTACAACCTCCTTTTGGTTACTTACAAAGAGAAATAAAGTCTCCCTTCAGCCTCATCCAGTTCCCTCAGTTCATCCTCATAGCAGAGAGCCACTAAAACGGTCCTTTCAAATGATGAGCTTGTGACTTCCCTGTCCTATCCTGTCAGCTCCTGTATCACCTGGGCCTTGTTATAGACTTGCAGCTTGGACACATAGCTTGGAGTTGGGAAGGTAGTTTTCATGGTTATTTGTCAAAAACAAATCTGATTTTAAGAATTTTCTACTTTCATTTCTTTAGGAGCTACAGGAAGAAAATTGGAAATTTTAAGGGCTGTTACAGAAATACGTATCCTTGCATTTGCTGTATCTGATTTACTGATTTTGTTACAATGCTTTTACATTTACAAAATTAGAGCATTTAATTCATAGCTGTAGGAACTCATGCATTATACTGTAGTAGTTTTGATTTGTAATGTCTTGCTGGGAATTGGATGACGAATAAGTGTTTACCCTTTAGACTTTAAAAACTAGAATGAAAATAGGACAGCTTGCAAATCATTCATTGCTAAGCAAATTTATTCTTATTTCAAATGTTCAAAAATTATCCTCAAAACCATTTATTTTTGAAATTTTTAGCTTGCATAGTGTATATGTCAGGCCAGATTTTCTATGCAAAGACACGTATACACATATATCCTCAAAGTAAAAATGAATCTTTTTGTCCCATTTTATCAGAAGAAAATAAACTCCACGTATTCCATATGGATATTTATTTATGTTCTGGTGTGCCTACAATATATTTCCATTCATTAATCAGATTTTAAAAGAAATTTTCTTTTTTTTTGCCCCTGCCTTGAACTCATACTATGATTAACCATCCATAAAACTTTTTTTTTTTCCTTCACCACTGTCTTTTCAGTATTTTGCTTCTAAATTTAGGCAACCTAAGTTCATGTGTTTCACTTTAGGAAACGTCTTTTCCAAAATGAGAAAGGACTCAGTTGTTCTGATGTTGCCAATTAGGTGGTCAACGTTTTGCATTTTGAAAATACATCACTTGTTTAGAGAGGTAGTTGTAGATAAATATTTTTGTTTAAAAAGTCCTTGTTTTATTTAGCCAAATATTACTTGCTTTATATTTAACTATTATTTCTTTGTTTACTCTTTTTTCTTTTCCTTTTTATTTATTTCTTTAACATCAATCTGATGCCTCAGCAGTTTCTTGTTTTTGTTACTGTTGGGTGTTATGTCTGATTGTGTGTGCATCCCCAGCCTGATCAGATGGTCAGTTTGTCTGCCTGTGTGGCTTCAGTGCAAGGCCAGACAAGGATGATCTTACTTGGATTTGTAATGTAACAGTGCTCTCTTTCCTCTTACTGGTATTTTAGATAAGAATGTTGCTGTCTGAAGAATACACAGTATTAGAAATGGAAAATATCTTTAAAATCGCTGTCAGCACAAGATTATAGGTGAATTTCTTTGGTACCGTTATGACTGGACTTACAATATTGTGCTAATTAATTTATGATATATAGATTTTAACTTTGCATTTAAATTCCAAGAAAGAGATATATTTAGAGTTCTAAAATTTGTGATTTCCGCTTGTTGTCAATTCCTTAACACTGTGAAGCAACCCAATTTAGAAGTATTTTTAAGGACTTCCCGTATTTTAACTACGCACAATCTAAAGCTTTGGATGATGTAAGTAGGAAACATTAGCTACAGCTATAGTACTTTGTTGATGAATTTAAATGATGCTTTAATATTCATAACTTTAAAAAGATTAGAAAATGGTAATTTATCTAGAACCTTTTCCTAGAATAATTGATCAGGCTCTTGGTACCTGAGAGAAGAGACCAGAAGATGTTAAAAAAAATGTTTCTCTCAGTTTTAAATACATTTGTCTGAGGATATAAATTATATATGTGTCTATGCATACAGATCAGTAATCTTTTTTTAATGACTTTCACAGGAATATTAAAACTTCAGAGAAGGTTGTCCTCTTGGACAAGTGATGTTTGTCCATGCTTTTTATCAGCTGCACTCTTTCTTTAAAGCTGAAACTTACTTTGAAAGCAGCCAATTTGAGAAAAATTGTATTATAGGTGTTAGAGAGAGTAGGTACAGGGTCCAGAGTCTTCAGAGCATTTGAAATTTTATTCAACTCTACAGAAAATCCCAGTGTCATTTGCAAACATTTCTAAGTGTGGTTTTTAAGCTACTTTTGATGTCGCAAATGCCTTTGTTTGAATTTCCTATCCACTAAGTAATATTTTATAAAGAGAAGATTCTGCTTATATGAGCAGAACAATCTTGTATTTAAATTATATGAGGACATGTATTTTTTCTTTAGTTTAATGCACCGATTTGGAGTATTTTTCCTTACATACAAAATTGTGCTTATATTGTGATGAGAGTTACACATCGTATTTGCCTGTTGAATAATACTGTGTGACTCATCGTTCATAGAATAATGGAAAACTGTAGCCATAAGCAAGATGTACTTTTGTTAGCAAAACCAGAGTTCTCAGGAGAATAGTCTGAAGAATAACCCAAACTTTTTTTCCTTTATTGGAATAGCTCATGTATTGGTACTCCTAAATATAAAATTGTTTTTAAGATACCAGGTTTGTTTATCACTTGTGTATAAGACAAGACATGTTAAAAATTTAAGAGAAATTTGGGTTAAAAAGATAACATTTAGTTAGGCAAAATTCTATTTGGTAGCAACTCTCCGTTTCGAGAAATAAAGTATAAGCATTCAATTTGATAGAATTTCTTTGGTTGATTTACAGTGAATGTTACAAAGGATTACTTTAACAAAATTGGGAAATTTTGTATACATGCTTTATTGATTTTTGTGAGCTTTGGAAATCTGGGAATGGTTCATGAACAATGGCACGTAATTCCTGCAACAGTTCAGCAGTACCACCAGCATTGGTCATTGCTATGCTTATAAATTAAGTACTAGGTGACTTCTGTTCATCCTTGTGAGCTCCTAACTCTCACAGTGCAGTAACAGCTACAAGGAAAGGGGGAAAAATGTTAAGATTAGTAAATTCATGAGAAGTTGGGAAGAAAGGAGGGAAATGAAGCTGCACAGAGCGTGCTGCTTGGAGAGAGGATGGGTTAATGACTCTGCAGAGGAGGAAGAAGGGTGGAGTCAACCTAAGCAGAGGAAAATGAGGGAACCTGACATGGACATACCTGTTTCCGAGGTGGTAGAGAATAAAATATGGGGAAACGAAGGAAGCATGTTCATACATAACCTACTTTTGGTCATTATTGAAAACTCGTTCTATTAATATATATTATTCAGTAATACTGGAATTTTGAAAGCAGATTGAATTACAGAAGAAAAGAAAACCACTTTTAGCACAAAATAGGTCTTTCTCCTGAGCCTACATCTAGTTACAGTTGGACATTGGCAGGGGTGCTGTATTAATGCAATCTACAGCTAGATACTGGTGTGTTGTTTTTTTTTTCCAAATAGTAGACTTCATTACATGATGAACAGTATCTCATTTATGTTTCCATGGCAGATGTGTAGCAGAAGATATTCTTTTGCAGTAACTTAAAGCTCACAACTAAGAATTTTTAGCAGATTACATTTATCAATCCAATAATAATTTCCTTGTGTTTTTTTTCCCCTAGACAATGCTTGTGGAATGTATGTGAACAGGTACAAAGAACAGCTGTGTTATATTTACTACTTTGCCATTCTTTTCTAGCTTCTTTATACAGATAGGAATTTTGTGATTTGTGCTCCAACTGGCTCTGGAAAAACTGTAATGTTCGAGCTAGCTATTACCAGATTACTCATGGAAGCCCCACTGCCTTGGTTAAATATTAAAGTTGTTTATAGTAAGTGTTACTCAGCTTTAAACGTTTTGGTGACAGCAGTAGAAAATGTCTTTCTTTAAATGTGGACATCTGATGTGAGTGCTTTAATAATACTGGAATCAAATATCTTAAGAAATTGTGACCTACCTTATTCTTTAAAAAGTTGAGTATTTTGATTTGTTTATTTGTGACACCAATGTGTTACCATTGTAACTATTGCTAGTGTTTAACAGCACTGCAATATTCAGCATTGCCTGTACAAATTTAAAAATCTTGTAAAGAGTTTGTCCTCTAAGAAGGCAAGATGTACATGAAAAGAGGAGGAAGAAGAAATGGAAACTAAACCAAATTCTTAGTAACAGAGACAGAAATCATGCCGTATCTTTGGTATGTCAGATGAGAATCAAGTTTTCCAGTATTCACTTACCTGGTGAAGTTCATGATTAACTGTTGCTTTATGTCTACTACTTCAGAGACAACAGAGATGTGATCTTCATGAAGTTAGTCACACCGTGAGAATTAATTCATATCATGTAAATAAGGTTAAACTGGTGGGTTTGTCCCAGTTTCAGTTAATTCAAACGGTGATATATTTGTAAGTCTTATTATAATTAATCTTTTTATTAACAAAAGTTTCAGCTTAATTTTTTTTAAAATCCAGTATGTTCAGATTCTGACAATAAAGCTAGTGTTGATTTAGAGTTTACTGTGCATTCCAAACAGATCTTGTGTAAACAGGCGTGCATTATAGTTTCTCTGTCAGTAGATCAAGGTGGATCACATTTCAGTGCGCAGTAATGCTTTTGATTACCTTGGTGTAATTGATAAAGATTGGCTGGTTGAACTTCTGGTAAGGAAGCAGTTACCTGCTGCTGAAATTAGATCTTCTGACCCTTAGAAGTTCAACAGTGATAGAGAAGGAGACATTCTGGTTTTCTGAATGCTGGAACAGAGAGAGGTGTTAATCAGATTACGTACTGCCAGAGTGTGCTGGTTCGTCAGTGGTCCAATCTATGTGAATTAACTTGCAATAGTGTAAACTACAGTTGTTTCCTAGTAGCTTTAACACATGTTAAGGATTGATGACTTAAGTTCTGGGAGTAATTACTAGAAAGAAAAATAAGAAAATAAATAGGTTATTTTAGGACCAACATCAGAACTGCTATTTGCTGTGTTAGCTGCTACTGACAGTATTAACTGCCTGATAGGATCCTAACTACACTTAACTGTACATTTGATTTAGATTTTTTTTTTT
>WBNM01004402.1:0-17780 GCA_013399055.1 Ramphastos sulfuratus
CCCCAACTTTATCAGCCTGTCTTGACAGGAGAGGTACTCCAGTTCTCTGGTCACTTTTGTGGTCCCTATCTTCCATTATGTTGTTTCTTGGGAAGTGCCTTAATCCAGAGGTCTAGGGCTTGGATATTAACCATATTGTGCTAGATAGTAAATTCTGGTTCAGACTGTAACCACTTCCCTGTGTGATTTTTTTCCCCTTGATTGAAAGGCAAGGATGCATTAGTGTTCTGCAGAAGGCATTTATCTTTGCGAGAGAGAACCCTTCTGTTTCTTCTCCGTGTAACTGTTGGCATGCCTTGGGTTTGTGAGAGGTGGCAGCTTTTTCAAGCACTGCTCTCTTGCTTTGGTTGTGTATTCCTTTCCCTCCCATCTTGGAATGTTTTGTAGTTCAGACTTCAGTAATTTTCCAAGCTTAGAACATCAAGGTAAGTGATGAGGACTCAGGATTTCCCCAGAAATAGAGAAAATTCCTATTCTTGTTCTGTGATCAGAGGTCAGTAACTTCTGTTCTCTCCCTCTGGAAAGAATTTCTCTTGGCTTATGACATACCTTGTTTTATGTAAACTATGCCTGGAGACATGTCTTAAATGTTGAGTTTGGTGATCTTGACAGCATTCTGAAGTAATTTTGGCCTTCCATGCACTAATGAAAAGGCTGGGAGAGCCTTTTTGCATTCCTTGAACTTAGCCCAGTCCTTCTGCTGTGAGGTGCTTTGTTTTTTTCCCTGTTCTTCTGCTTAGATGACTTAGGATGAACTCTACTTCAGAGATGATCACTGATTCTTTAGCCTTTAGACTTTGCTCCTGGCTGACACAGGAGAATTGCTATCCTTTGGAAGCTTGTCTTCTTCCTGCAGGGAAAGGGTGGAGATGAGAAGCAATGTTGCTGAGGTTATCTCTCTTACATGTTTATCAGTGGAAAATCAGAGGTTCTGCAGAGGCTTTGAATCAGTGAGCCTATATGCGCTTCAAAAATAAGTGTGCAGAACTTGCTGGAACAGCACTGGGGAATTGTTTCTTCAGTTTTGCATCTGTTGCTGCACACACAGAGGATGTTTCTGTCTCATCTCTTAAGCCCTTATCTTGATGCTCTACTGATTTTTATGATTGCTGCACTCTTTGTGCTTTTAAGTTCTTGTACAATACTGCACAAATTTTAGTCAGGCTTCACAGTTGTGTAAATCTTAGCTTGAAATTGTCTAGCAAATGATCCAAAGAGAAGAGTTGAGAGGGAGGAGTTTTGATAGTTGAGATATGTATCCAAGCACAAATACAAGCTGGGTGGTGAATGACTGAGAGCAGCCCTGAGGAAAAGGACCTGGGNATATGTGTTCTGATGAATTGTTGTACTGTGCTGACAGGGAGTGTTAGAGGTTTAGCTGCTTCTGGGATTGACATGGATCATGCAAGTAGCAGTAGATAGCATTGCCTGGGCACTGCCCTATGCCTGTTGCTGCATCAGCAGATGTGAAGGAAAATTAAGACGTTGTGGCCTTGCTGAAAGCACAGTGGCTGATTTATAACCATAGAGAGGTTTAAGTTGGAAGGGACAATAAAGATCATCTGATTCCAACCCCCTGCTGTGGGCAGGGACACCTTCCACTGGACCAGGTTGCTCAAGGCCTCATCCACCCTGCCCTTGAACATCTCTAGGGAGGGGGACGTCCGTGACCTCCCTGGGTGACCTGTTCCAGTTCATCACTTTTCTTGTCAACACATCAAAGTTGATCTTAAATCTCTCAATTGCATTGCTTTAGTAAACTGTTATGCTTAGTCAAGTGTCACTTTAGTGAAATTAGGCTTTTCTGATGGTTCCAGCAATATCTACTAGGATGCTACTGCTTCATAAAGAATTGATGGAGGTGCTTCTCTAACTCTCCACTTGTTTTTACTTCCCCCTGGATCAGAAGTACTCCACTGACTCCAATGACCTCCGTGAGCAGGACACCTGCTACTAGACCAGGTTGCTCAAGGCCTCATCCATCTTGGCTTTCAAGCACTTCCAGGATAGGAAGAGCTCTGGGCAGCTTGTTCCAGTGCCTCACCACCCATGTGGTATCGTTTATTTGATGTAATATTTTTTTAACATAAAGCAGATATAATACTCTAATCATGTGAAAAACTAAATTGACTCCTGAAAACTAGAAAGATGAGGCAAAATACTGTAGGAACTAAAATGTTTTACTTAGGTCAACAGATGATCTACAAATTTAGTATTAGAAAAATGGTGGTAGAGGTTTGCAGCATGCCATGAGGCTTTGATTACCTTAAATAACTATAGTAATAAATTGCACCCTGAAAGCTATGAGTTGTGATGGAGAATGTCAAGGGACAAATAACAGTGTAGAGTAAGTTAATAATCTGTTAATGGTCTGTTATGAAATTTAGTTATGTGGCAAGTTGAGACCTTAATGTATTCAGTTCTATTGCAGGCAACTGTAAAATGGACAGACTGTGGAAATGCCTGCAGCATGTCAGGTTTGTGTCACAGTCCAAGCATGGTGGGCGGTGGAAGGGACCCCTGCTGGTCATACAGTCATAGAATGGTTTGAGTTGAAAAGGACCTTAAAGATCATCTAGTTTCAGCCTCCTTGTCATGGGCAGGGACACTTCCCACTAGAACAGGTTGCTCAAGGCCTCATCCAACCTGGCCTTCAACATCTCCAGGGAGGGGGCATCCAAAACCTCCCTGCGCAACCTGTGTCAGTGTCTCACCAAGCTCACTGTAAAGAATTTCTTCCTAATCTTCAGGCTAAATCAGCCCTCTTCTAGCTTCAATCTATGCCCCACCTCATCATGTAACCTCAAGCCCTTGTTAAAAAGTCCTTTCCTGACTTTGTGGCCCTTTTCAGGTACTTCAGACGATCCAGTGCAACCTCCCTGCTAAAGCAAATTCACCCACAGCAGTTTGCCCATGATTGCAGTGTTCAGGTGGCTTTGGAATCCTTCCAGAGAAGATTTCATAGCTTCTCTAAGCAGCCTGCTGCAGGGCTCCAGCACCCTCACAGCAAAGAAGCTTTTCCTCACAGAGAAACTCCTGTTTCCAGAGTTCACTGCTAAAACCAGCTTGGCACACTGGAGTGAAAAAGGTATAAAAACATTTCTTCTTCAGGTACTGCATCCAGGACTTCACATCCAGGTTAGCAACTGTTTGTGTTGCCTCCAAGCTAGGTCTTTGATTGCCTTTAGTTGCTGAACTGATGTGCTATGTGAGAAACAAAGGAGAGTCTAATAGTTGTTAGTGTCTAGCTGTGAGATCAGTTATGTTTTCTGTACTGCATCTTGCTATTTCATCATGTTTGCTGCTTTGAAAGAACCATAAGCTGAAAGAATGCTCCTNGATGTAGTATTTTCCTTTAACATTTCTGACTATATACTTCTACCTAGAAGACCTGATGTTATAAAGAACCATTTAAAAGGAAAAGAGAGGACCTGAGGATCCTACCATGAAATTAGAAAGAGAAGTAGCAGCTTGAGCATTAATTAGGGGGGAAATAATCCTGTGTCATGTTACAGTCATCATTGAACTTTCAAATTGTTGCAGTGTTATATGTAATGAAATCCAACAAGGGCTAGTGTGAAGTCCTGCATCTGTGGACAAAGATAGGTTGGAACTGACCTGTTGGAGANCAGAGAAACTCCTGTTTCCAGAGTTCACTGCTAAAACCAGCTTGGCACACTGGAGTGAAAAAGGTATAAAAACATTTCTTCTTCAGGTACTGCATCCAGGACTTCACATCCAGGTTAGCAACTGTTTGTGTTGCCTCCAAGCTAGGTCTTTGATTGCCTTTAGTTGCTGAACTGATGTGCTATGTGAGAAACAAAGGAGAGTCTAATAGTTGTTAGTGTCTAGCTGTGAGATCAGTTATGTTTTCTGTACTGCATCTTGCTATTTCATCATGTTTGCTGCTTTGAAAGAACCATAAGCTGAAAGAATGCTCCTGGGGACCAATCTAGATGTGATTTGTTCTTCTGAGAAACGGGAAAGCTTCTGTGTAGAGGGAAAAAAAAATCTAGTTAACTGGGATGCTGGCAACCTGAATTGTTTTGGAATAAATCTGTTGTACTTGAACATGCAGGTCAGTGGAGGTACCAAGAGTGGAGTCTTGGAATCAAGGAGCTATTTCCTTGAGAGTGAGATAGAAGAACTGCTGGGATCTGAGAGGAAAAAGGGAGGTGACTTTTGTGGTTTTGTCTTAGCAACTTTTGATCCTAGAGTCATAGAATGGTTTAGGTTGGAAGGGACCTCAAAGATCATCTAGTTCCAAGCCCTCACCACAGGCAGGGACACTTCCCACTAGTACAGGTCACTCAAGGCCTCATCCAGCCTGGCCTTGAACACCTCCAGGGAGGGAGCATCCACAACCTCCCTGGGCAACCTGTGACAGTGTCTCACCACCCTCACTGCAAAGAACTTCTTCCTAACATCCAGTTTAAATCTTCCCTCTGCCAGTTTAAACACATTACTCCTCATCCTGTCATTGCAAGACCTTGTAAATAGTCCCTCCCCAGCCTTCCTGTAGGCCCCCTTCAGATACTGGAAGGCTACTGTAAGGTCTCCTGGAAGCCTTCTCTTCCCCAGGCTGAAGAGCCCCAACTCTTGTAACCTGTCCCCAGAAAGCTGCTGCAGCCCTCTGAGCATCGTCATGGCCTCCTCTGGACTCACTCCGACAGTTCCATCATCTCCTTGTGTTGGGGGGCTCCAGAACTGTACATAGTAATGATGTAGTATTTTCCTTTAACATTTCTGACTATATACTTCTACCTAGAAGACCTGATGTTATAAAGAACCATTTAAAAGGAAAAGAGAGGACCTGAGGATCCTACCATGAAATTAGAAAGAGAAGTAGCAGCTTGAGCATTAATTAGGGGGGAAATAATCCTGTGTCATGTTACAGTCATCATTGAACTTTCAAATTGTTGCAGTGTTATATGTAATGAAATCCAACAAGGGCTAGTGTGAAGTCCTGCATCTGTGGACAAAGATAGGTTGGAACTGACCTGTTGGAGAGCAGCACACAGGAGAGGGGCTTGGGGGTCTTGGTGGACAGAGGGATGCTCATGAACCAGCAATGTGCCCTTGTGGCCAAGAAGGGCAACAGCATCCTGGGGTGTATTAGAAGTGAAGTGGTTAGTAGGTCAAGAAAGATTTTTCGTGCCCCTCTACATTGCCCTGGTGAGGCCACATCTGGAATTTTGTGTCCAGTTCTGGGAGACGCAGTTAAAGGACCTCAGCAAACTGCTCGAAACAATCCAGCACAGAGTCATAAAGATGCTGAAGGCAGTGGAACACTGCCCTGTGTGGACAGGCTGAGGGAGCTGGGGCTCTTCAGCTTGGAGCAGAGGGACCATACTGAAATTTACAAAGATGCTAAGGGCAGTGTCAGGAGGATGGAGCCAGGCTCTGCTAAGTCATGTCCAATGATAGGACAATGGGCAGTGGGTGGAAGCTGGAGCAGAGGAGGTTCCATGGGAGCAGAAGGGAAAACATTTTCACTGCGAGGGTGCCAGAACCCTGGAACAGGCTGCTCCACTCCTGCTGTGGAGTCTTCTTCTCTGGAGACATGAAAAGTTCACTTGGATGTGCTCCTGTGTGACCTGCTGTAGGTGATTCTGTTCTGGCAGGGAGGATGGACTGGGTGATCTTGCGAGGCACCTTCCAACCCCTATTATTCTGTGACTCTGTGATGGTGGTTAACCAAACAGAAAACTGCTTTCTTGCCATGCCTTCCCTACAGTATCAAAACCCTGCAGTCCTCTTTCTTCTAAAACTATTGCACATGATGTTGTGGAGAGAGTGTTTTAGCTGGGTGCCACGAATGCCACAAGGACAGACTCAGTGCGTTGTATTCTCGGTGCTGTGTGGCTTGATACCTAGCAAGAAGTCTTTGGTCACCAAGCTGTGCTGCTGGAAGTTTGCCTACTCTGTTTTGGCTGTTTCTCTTAGATGGTAGAATTGGAAAATAATAGAATTGTTTTGGTTGGAAGAGAGGTTTAAGATTGCTGAGTCCAAAATGTTAACCCAGCACTGGCAAGTTATCACTAAACCATGTCTCTTGGCACCACATCTACATGGCTTTGAAACACTTTGAGGAATGGTGACTCCACTACTGTCCTGGACAGCCTTTTACAGGGCTTGATAACCCCATGGGGAGACATTTTTACCTATGTCCAACCTAAACCTCCCTTGAGGTCATTTGCTCTTGTTCTATCACTTGTTCCTTAGGAGAAGAGACAGACCCCTACCTCTCTCCCTTTAGCTTTCTTTTCTCTAGGCTAAGCAGCCCCAGGTCCCTCAGCTATTTCTCACGAGACTCATGCTCCAGATCTTTCTCCAGCTTTACTGCACTTCCCTGGACATGCTCCAGCACCTCAATGTCCTCCTTGCAGTGAAGGGCCCAAAAGTGAACCCAGTCTTCCAGCTGTGACCTCATCAGTGCTGAGTATGGGGAGACAGTTACTGCCCTGGTCCTGCTGGCCACGCTGTTACTGATCTAGGCTAGGATGCCGTTGGTGTTCTTGGCTACCTGAGCACACTGCTGGTTCATGTTCACCTGGTTGTCAACCAGCACCTTCAGGTCCTTTTCTGCTAGGCAGTTTTCTAGCCACTCTACCCCAAATGCTTGATGTTTAAGGTGCTGTAGTCACAGAAGACGACACAGCCAGTAGAAACAGATGCCTTGCTGTACTGGTCTAGCAGTTTGCTTATCTCCACTACCAACACACTAGTGGCCCTGTGAGCAGAGAAGGTGGTGGGTACCCTCTTACGCTTACATGAAGAGGGAAGCAGTGCAAAACATGCTTTGGGCATGCTGTGGAATGGACAGTTCTGTAGAAGTGTGAGGGTGTCAGCTTCCACATGTGATGGCATGAAAAGCTGATGTGGCTTAGCACAGAGGTTAGGCTGTCAAATACTCATGCTGAGTAATCTTTAGATCATGAAAACAACTTGCAGTAACCCTTTACCTCTCCTGAAGTAGTGAGGATAGAAGAGAAGCAGCTGTGGAACTGGCTGGTGGATGCTTCACAGGTATATCTTCTGTTACGAGAATTGGCTGAGGGACCTGGGCTTGTTCAGCCTGGAGAGAAGACTCCAGGGGACATTAGAGTTCCCTTCCAATACCTGAAGGGACCCTACGGGAAAGTTGGAGAGGGACTCTTCGTAAAGGGGTCGAGTGACAGACCAAGGTGGGATGGTTTTCAGTTGGGGGAGAGTAAGTTTAGACTGGATTTTGGGAAGAAGCTCTTCAGTACAAGGTGGTGAGATGCTGAAAAAGGTGGTTCTGGGAGGCTGTGGATGCCCCCTCCCTGGAAGTNCCTTCCCCGGGAATAAAAAAACCAACCTGTCACTTTCTTTTTCTACTGCCAAAATGTATTATGCTGTGCAGCTTGATTAATGGGCAGAGATTTCTTTGAGGCATAGGTACATAAAAGTGGCCGTAGTAAAAAGCAAGATGCAATCAGTAGTGGTCACAGTGGAATTGATGTGCTCTGCTTTCCAAGCCCTGTGCTGTCGTTAATTTTGTTCCATCGTGACTTGCACAGTAAGTCCTTTGTGCATGTCCTTAATTATAAATGCTGGTAGTAGTAATGATGGGAGGGGGAAGGGGAAGTTCAGTGGGACTGGGTGCTGCAGAGCAGGTGGGAAGAGCTGCTTCTGTAGTGTGCCTGTAGCAGGTGGGATGCCTGCCGAAGTGACCTGGGTTTGAATCTCCCTTCAGGGACGGGTGGAGGCTTGCTGCATTATTTATTGGGGAAAATGCGTAATCAGGACTGTTTGTCTATTTCTGTCTCAAAGCAACACCGCCGCAGTGAGGGCAACCTTTCAGAACATCAAATGCAGAATGAAACACGGCCGCTGCTTCCAAATTTGTTTGTTCTGAGCTTTGTGGGGTGCAGTTTTATTTACCCAAACCCCAGGGTTCACAGCTCTCCTACGGAAATATTTCTGTCCCTTAAAACATCCATTTCCTACTCCAGTGGCTGCAGTGGAAATCATTAAAGCATGGCACAAGTCTTCTCCTTAAAGAGAAGCTGAGTGGAGATGTTATTGATGCTGCCTGTCTTCTGATTTGTAGATTCCTTAAATTCCAGGGTTGACAGAAGCAGCTTGCTTGAAGTGAGCTCTATCAAGTCTAGTTGGCTCCATCTATTATAGAATCATGGAATAGCTTAGGTGGGAAGGGACCTTACAGATCACCTACTCCATTCCCCCTGCCATGGTCAGGGAAGTTCTCAGCTAGACTTGGTTGCCCAAGGCCTCATCCAATCTGTTCTTCAAGGACTCCAGGGAACGGGCATCCACAACCATTCTGGGCAGCCTATTCCAGAGTTTAGCCACCCTTCTACTGAAGAACTTCTTCCTAAGCTCCAGTCTAAACTTACTCTTCCTCTGCTTCAAACCATTCCCCCTTGTCCTGTCTCTACGCACCATTATGAAAAGTCCCTTTTCAGGCCTTCCTGTAGGTTTCCTTAAGCAATTGGTCCCCTTTCTTATGATGGGGACACCAGACCTGGATGCAGTGTTCAAGGCTGGGTCTCACAAGAGCATAATAAAGGTGAAGAATCATTGTACTATGTTGTGTGACACGGTTTAGCACCAGACTTAGTAGAGTTAGATAATGGTCTCAACCTTAAAGGTCTTTTTCAACCAAAATGATGGAGTGATTCTGAGTGGATTTAGAATAATTAACCATGGTATGAATTTTGGAAGCTGTATTGGGATTGACCATAGCTTGAAGCTGTAGGCTTTTAAGGACAGGACTTTTATCCTGCAGAGCCCAGAACATAATGCATCTGCTAAGCTGTCCTGGTTGCTGTGAGAGGAGATGTAAAGATTTGCTTCTTTATAAGCTGCTTAGATAACAGACAAACTGATGGGTTCATTGCTACCTTTATGTTTTGCCATATGCTGTTACTCTGCAGTGTTATTTGCTATTGGCATTTAAATAGAAATTACAAAAAAAATCCAAAATCTTTTTAATCATATTCAGAAAGGCATGGCTAATTGGGACAAGGAGCTTGAAATTAGCCCTTGCAAAGGGAAAAGGTGACTGTAATAGGAGAGATAATACAGCTATGTGAAGACAGAGAACTCTGTAGTCCGTAGGACAGAAGATCAAGAGGAGGTGGTATTAATGTTTAGATATATCTGAGGGTGGATGTCAAGAAGGTGACAATCTCTTTTCAGTGATTTCCTGTGATAGAAAGAGAGCAAATAGATACAAACTGGAACCCAGGGAGTTCCACCTCAACATAAGCAGAAACTTCTTTACTGTGAGTATGCTGGAGCCCTGGAACAGGCTGCCCAGAGATGACATTGAGTCCCTTTGTTTGCAGACTTTCAAGACTCATCTGGATTCATTCCTGAGTGATATGCCCTTGGTGATCCTGGGCATATCACTCTGACTCGGGGGTTGGATTCAATCTCCATAGGCTCCTTCCAACCCTTACCATTCTATGGTAAGAAAAATCATTATTTGACTTGGCAAGCAGCTGCCCAGCATAGCAATCTGGCTGCTACTATCTCTGACCCTATAGTGGTTTGTCTTGGACCGTGTCTGCCTGTTCCACGCTAGCAGTGTGCTTGGAGAGCCACGAATGAGTCCTTCTGGAGGTCAGGGATGCCTTCTGGTGGGAGCTTTTTGCACAATGCTAGGAAATTTTCAGCCTGGCTTTCAGTGTTCTTCTGAGCCACTAGCGAGCTGGAGAATGTCACAGGCAGAGGACTTGGATGGGTTTCAAAGCTTTAATGAAAAGAAAACTGAAATTTCAGTTTTGCTGACACTGCCTCATAATTTCAGACCATTAGAGTGATCAAATGGTCTAAGGAAGCAAACTGGAGACACAACTTTTGCTCAGCAGTGACAGATCTTGCCTAAGAGCAAACTGCAGAGTGCGATGTGCTGTGCAGTTTGTCTGTAACAGTGCACACACTGCTGTCTACCTGAAGATGTGGATTTCTGTTCCAGGGCTGGCATGAAAAAAGGGGGGAGCACAGCAGAAGTGAATTGCAGAGAGACAAGATGCTGGTTTGGAAGGGACCCCTAAGGATCATCTGGTCCAAACTTATTGTGTAGTTGCAATGAGACGGTCCAGCACCCTGCCGAGCTGAGTCTAGAACTGTCCAGTAGAGGGGAATCCACTGATTCCCTTGGTAGATGATTCTAGTGTCTGACTGTTGTCATGGGGACAAGCTTTCTTCTGCTGTCTCCCCAGGATTAACTTGTGTCTGTTACCCATTGTATTTTCCATGGGACTCCTTACAAAAAGGGAGTCTCCATTCTCGTGGTAGCCACCCTTTACACTGGTCCATGGTGATAAGGTCTCCCCTAGGCCTTCTTTTTTCATGACTGAACAAACTCAGACTGAGAAGGTTTACTCTGCCCAAGGCTGTTTTCTGTTCCATATATGAGTGGACACATATTTAAGAGGGACACTGTAACTTCAGGCTTTTGTAAAAAGTCCCTTCCCAGCTTCCTTGTAGCCCTCTTCAGGTGCCAGAAGGCTGCTCTAAGGTCTCCCCAGAGCCTTCTTTTCTCCAGAATGAACACCCATAACTCTGTCACCCTGTCCCCAGAGGGCAGGGTCTCCAGCCCTCTGATCACCATTGTGGCCCTCCTATGGACCTGCTCCAGCACCTCCACATCCCTCTTGTGCTGGGGACACTAGAAGTGGATGCATCACTTCAAGTGGAAAATGTCTCCTTCATTTTATTTTAGAAAAGAACAGTATAGGAAGTGATGCTTTCATGAATCTTCTGCCTGATGTGAAGGAACTGAGGTTAGTTAAGCCTCACAACAGGGAGTGAGATAAATTTGGAGATGGCTGCTTGTCTGAAATAGAGATGTCCTGATGGGATAATAAAACAGTGCAAGGTTCTGGTACAGCAAAGCTAGGAAATTGTGTGATGTAAAAATAGTCATAGAAGATGGAAACAAAGAGGAGATGTCTTTCTTGCCTGCTCATCAGAGTTCAGAGTTGAGCAGAAAACCCCCCAAAGATCTTTGAAAAGCTGCAAGATGTCTGGTAATTAGTTGGCTGGGGGATGCATTAGCTCTTTGTTGTGATTGAAATCTTTCTCCAGTGGCGCTCTCAGTTCAGCTCTGCTCAGTAAGGGAAAGTGCTTTTCTTTTAATGCTAGTGTAGTACATGGATCTCATCTCCACTTGCCTGTGGGGGAAGCAGCAGTGTAGCTTTGAGCTATGTTGCCTCGTGCATGAGAGTCCCTGCTCAGGCAGGGTAGGTGTCCAGGGGATTGGCACATCAATGGTGACCAACAGCTGAAGAGTGGAGGTCAAGAGGATGCAGCCAGACACTTTTCAGTGGGGACCAGTGACAGGACAAGGGGCAACAGGGACCAACTGCAACTGAGGAAGTTCTGTCTGAACAAGAGGAGAGAATTCTTCACTGTGAGCAGGCTGGCCAGAGAGGTTGTGGAGTTTCCTTCTTTGGAGAGATTCCAAACTTGTCTGGATGTAGTGATCCTGGATAACCTGCTGCAGGTGCTCCTACTTTAGCAGGGGATTGGACTGGAGGGGCAGGTCCTGCCTGAGTAACCTGACCTCCTATGCCAAGATCACCCAGCTACTGGATGAGGGAAAGGCTGTCAATGCTGTATTCCTAGGCTTTCGAAAAGCCTTTGACACTGTTCCCCACAATACTCTTGTAGACAAATTGGCTACTCATGGCTTGGCTGAGCACACTGTCTCCTGGATAAAGCACTGGTTGGACAGAAGGATCCAGAGTCTGGTGGTCAATAGAGTTAAATCCAGTTGGTGGCTGGGTGCAGGGATCTGTGTTGGGACCACTTCTTTTTAACATCTTTATTGATGACCTTGGTTCAGGCATAAAGAGTGTCAGCAGTAAGTTTGCAGATGAAACGGAGTTAGGTGGCAGTGTTGATTAGAATGAGGGTAGAGAGGCTTTCCAGAGGGACTGGGATAGGCTGGATCAATGGACCAACATAAATGGGATGAGTTTCAACAAGGCCAAATGCCAGGTCCTGCACTCAGGTCACAACAACCCCAAGCAATGCTACAGGCTTGGGGCAGTGTGGCTGGAGAGCTGCCTGGCAGAAAGGGACCTGGGGGCTGTAATAGATAGGAGCTGAATATGAGCCAGCAGTGTGCCCAGGAAGCCAAGAAGGCCAATGGTGTCCTGGCTTGGATTAAAAATGCTGTGGCCAGCAGGAGCAGGGAGGTGACTGTGCTCTTGGATTCAGCTTTTGTGAGGCCACGCCTCCAGTATTGTGTTCAGCTTCGGGCACTGCAATACAAGAGAGATGTGGAGGTGCTGGAGTGGGGCCAGAGGAGGCCAAGGAAGCTGGGGAAGGGCATGGAGAATAAATCTGATGAGAAGCGACTGAGGGAGCTGGGGCTGGTTAGTGTAAAACAGAGGAGGCTGAGGGCAGACCTCGTTGCTGTCTACAGCTACCTGAAGGGACATTGTGGAGAGGTTGCTGCTGGGCTCTTCTCACAGGGAGCTGGAGACAGAACAAGGGGGAANTTCTCACAGGGAGCTGGAGACAGAACAAGGGGGAAATGGCCTCAAACAGACTGGGGAAGTTTAGATTGGATACTGGGAAAAAGTTTTTCATGGAGAAAGTGGTCAGGAACTGGAATGAGCTGCCCAGAGAGGTGTTTGAGTAACCCACCCTGGGTGTGTTTAAGGGTTGTTTGGATGTGGTGCTTAGGGATATGGTTTAAGGTGAATCTTGTAGAGTAGGGTTCTAGGTTGGACTTGTTGACCCTGAGGGGCTTTTCCAAGCTGGATGATTCTGTGATCTCCAGAGGTCCCTTCCATGCTGAAATTCCTGAAAATGTGTGACTGCAGGATGAATCATGGTGGTACGTAGTTGTCAGCTTCAGAGACAATTGCAAAAGCAGTGTGGACCTGGAGTAATCAATGTGTTTTTTCCATTCCCTGCGACTGGATGGAAAATCCAATGTTTTCTGCCAGGTGGACCTCTGAGGGTGGAAGAGAAGTGTTCTACACCCTTAGCTCTATTTCTAAAGATCTGCAGGTTCTATGGCTGTGTGTTTGCTAAGCAAAAGGCTGCTGCTGGTTGTTCAGGGCTGCCATAAAGTTTTTCTAAAGGTGTATCAAAATGAGTGGTTGAGGAGGTTTGGTTTTTTTTACCTGAATTTGTGCTTCAGAAGTGGTCTTGAAGAATTGAGGAAGAAAACAGAACTGTCTTATCCAGTGACTCTGGGGGAGCCTGGGATTTGTTGCGGTAGCTTTCTTGAAGGAGGAAGAGAAGGGCTGTGTTTTCATTCACAGGCTGCGTAGGACTGAATGTTTTGAGATGAGCTTCAATAAAATTTTTGCTGGTTGCTATGAGCTTGTGAATAGGAGCTTATTTTTGTCTGAGCTTAGAAGCCCTGCCACTTCCTCAAACCAAAAACCATGGCTGGCTGCTGTCAAAATGTGAGTGGATTTGTGAGCACAAGAGTAGCAGCAGATCCCCCTGTGCGTGCTCTGTGCTTTAAAGCTCAGCACCAGAGCACTGGTGACTGTGCAAGGGTGGTGAAAACAGGTTGTAAGCAGGGCTGCAGAGCTAGGGAGATGTAACTTGCAGTGTCACTCAGATGTTTACTGCCTGTTTGCAATCTTCACACTCAAATACATAAGGTTTTACTAATTTCAAGGTATTACTATCACTCAACCATAATTTACGTGTTGTGCTGGAAATGTGCACACTGCTGTCTTCAGTGAAATCATATAGCAGAGGCTTGGAGAAGGAGTGAGGGCAAAAGGGTGTTTATTTTTTCCTCTGCCTTATAAAATGACTTAATAGAGACAGAATTGTGTAGCACAGGCATTTTTCTTTAACTCACTGGCTCTAAGAAGAATTTTCCACTTCTCATTGTGGTACCACAGCTGATCAAAAAGATAATAATATTTCGTAATCATTCTTCTCATGAAATTGTATCTTTTCTGCCTCCCCAGATTTTTTTTTTTTTTTGCATGTGTGGTTTCTAAAACGTACCTGTCACCCCTTAATCATTGTCCTGCTGCTATTTCCCTTGGGTGTTCTTAAAACTTAACTATATAACAGGGTATTGGATAAATACACCAAGCAGAATATGCCTGTATCTGACAAACAACCAACTTATAAATGGTGAAATGTATTTTTGTGGTTTGTCAGCAGTTCTTTTAGTGCTCTGGTCGTCTTCTCTCTGAGGTGCTGAGCATCTTTTCAGAGATGGTGCTTAGTTTGGCAGGTAGAAACTTTGTGCATCCCAATTGTTGCTTCTTTCTTGGTTTGCATAGGAAGAGGAGTTCTCTGTAATGAACTATTTAATTCTTAATGCTTGTTCAAGAAGATGTACTTCTCTTAGAGGAGCCGAGGGCTCAAGATGAATGGCTTGAGGGCTTTGAGAGAGAGTCAGATCTAGATGTAGATTGTTTTTACAGGTTTATGCATTTAGCTCTTGTGGAATTCATGGTCTCAGACTGTATTTGCTGTACATGCAAGCTCTGGGGGTAGTCTTCAAGTTTGTCCCTTCTTGAGGCTTTTCTGTTTTCTATGTGGCCAGTGATTTCTTTTTTTTTTTTTTTTTTTTTTTTTCCCACTTCGAAGATAGGCATTCTAACCTGAGGAGAAAAACTGGGGAAAAGGACTCTTACCTGCAGCAGTCTTCTTAACTGGTTGATTTGGTGAGGTGCAGGGGCAGGGAGGCTGCCCGTCTCCTGGGTTTGTAGATGTGGAATAGTGCAAGCTGATCTTACAGGTAAATTTAATGAAATAACACCTAGTCTAGATGATTGATGCTGCATCCTCATGTAAGGCCTGATTTCAGCCTTGTCCCTCCTGTAGTGCTGTGCTGCAGAAACAATGTGGATGAGAAGTTCCCTTCCCTGTAACTGCTCAGGTTCTCAGTCACAGCTGCCTTCCTGCAGAGAGGTGTTGCGTGGTTTGAGGGTGAACAGTTTCTGCAACAAATGCTTTGGCACTGCAGAATTCAGTGGGCAACTTCAGGGACTGGGTATAATGTAGCTGCTAGCTTGGGCTGGACATGAAGCCCCTCTGAACTGGAGAAGTGGAACCAAACTCCTGATATTGAGAATATTCATCTGTTTAAACAACCTTACGATAGCAGATGGTGTGCAGGGGTGGAAAATCTTCGCCTCTCAGTTTGCATTTGCTGCAAATCTTAAATTACTCCAGAAACACAAACCCTTACCTATGTGTATGTTTAGCATCTTCACTCACTTATCTCAAATACAGTATTTAATTAAAAATAATAATGCAGAGTGAATTAACTGGAGGGTACATACAGTATGTTACTACCCAGGAAACCGGGCAGTGATGCAATCCTGTGACTGCTGTTGCTATGCTTTGCTTAGAGCTGAGCACACTGTCTGGGGCATGACTCTTTCTCTGCCCAAGGGATTCTGGTGCAGACCTCAAGCTGATGAAACATCAACTGCAGGAAATGTAATGCTTGTACAGTTCTACTGTTGGAGAAGTGGGCTTCTGAGAGAGGCATGAATGTTTGAGAGAAAGGGAGATCTCTAGGAGCTCTGTTTTGTATAAAAATTGTGGCATGGAAGTTCATTATAGATGAACTATATTAAGTTGTTTTTTTAATGTTAATCCCTGTTGGTATCACAGAATTAAAGCACTCTGCCCACAAATTCCAGTTTCTGAATGTAGTTAAAACCACTCTCACTTTCCAAGCTTGGTTATTTTAATCTTTTGAAGCAAAAGACATCTGCTTGAAGAGGGGGGAAAAAAATTCAACTGCGTTGGTTCTTTCATGTAATCTCTGTAATTAGTTCCACCACTTAGCGTTACACATGGGTAGAAGATGTTACATGGTAGGTACAGCACACTGAGGAGAATTAGTCCTTAGTTTCAGCAAATACTGTAGCACGTTACAGAGATCTTATCCTGCAGTAGAAGGATGTGGCCGCAGGACCTAGAGCCGAATGATTTCTGCAGGAGTAACTGGCAGTATTGATGCAACCCTGGTTTGTGGTTGCAGAGGTGAATATATTCCTTACAGAGAGTAATTTACTCTTTGTCCAGCAAGGTGGGCAAATGCAAAGGATCTTGAAGGGTTAATACTTTTAGGCTAACTTGAAAAGTCCATCTGTACTCTATAAATAGGCAAAACATTTCTGCCTGAAGCGTTTCTGCGTCGTTTTGGGTGGGTAGTTTGCAATCTGAAATCACTCATGCTTTTTTCAGGACTCTTCTCTACGCTAATTTTCTGGTGTTTAGTGGATTTTCTTGCTTTTGCTCTTAAAGCAACGTAATAAATTCTGGGAGCACATTTCCAAACAGAAGATGACGTAGGAGTGTGGAAAAAAAACATATCGATATATCTGCTAGTTATTGCCTGCTGTAGTACGCTGAGGGCTGGGGGAGCGGATTATAAAAATACTCTGTTCTGGTACATCCCTACCTCCCTGCAGTCGCCGATGGCCCTAAATGCAATGCAGAGGGAAGGCTCTGATTTCAAAGCATCAGGGGAACCCCCAACACGAGTTGAAAATGAGACTGCGGAACTGCCTTGCGCTTCTGATGCGTGCTGTGGGAGTTCCCTGCAGCAAAGGTAATTCCCCAGCGCGGCAGCTGCTAGCGGCGTTCAGAGGAAAGTAAAGACAGGAGATGGAGGCTCAGTTCAACTTCATTTCAGAGCCTGTTTATATTACTCGTGATTGAAATCTGTTCAGCAAAGGCATCGCGTTGCCAGGGGAGCTGGGATTCCTCGTACCACATCGCTCTTCCTACTTAATATGCAGAGGGAGAGCAGCAGCATCTAGCAAGGGTATCTCCCGTGCTCTACCACCTCCGGCTACGCCAGCGGCGCTGGGCACCAGCAGCCCCTCCTGCCGATGCTCTGCTAATAACCTTCAAGCTCCTGCAGTAAGGTTGCTGGCTGGATGGGCTGTAACTTCATTTCCCCTGTGTCAGTTTCTCTAGGGTGCCCTTTGTCTCTTAGGCAAACCCCACCCCTTAAATAGCGTCAGTGGAGGGGATTACCGTTTTCTTTCAGAGCATAAAACATTGCTGTTGGAGTAGCAAAATGTGTGCTGGGAAGCCCTGCTGCTAACGAATACTTTTCCTTGGGTAAAAGAGGGGAAATACGTGTGTGATAAGGAGACCAAGACAGATGGTCTCAGCCTGTTGGGTTTGATGGGCGAATTTAGAAACAATGCAATTTGAGTGCTCTTGTCCCAGAGCGTTAATTATCCTGGGGATCTGCGGGGCGGGGAGAGAAGGGAGCCATTTAATCATCAAGGTAAATGGAAATCCCTTTGTTTTGTGTTCTTTGCACCAGTCAAGTGTTCTTCATTTCTAGATGCCAACCTCGCTGTGTGCTTGGCTGGGTAAAGCAATTTATATCTGCAGGGATTTTCCGGAGCAGCCACTTCTGCCATCATCTTGCTTTTCAAAAACACTCCAATATTTTGCGTAGGCAATACAAGAGGAAAGAAAAGGTCACTCAATTAGTTTCTTGCCCATTTCATGTTAACGTCACTGTCTCAGCTTTTGTCCTGTGCCTTACTGATGATGCTAGGAGGTGGTAGTGAGGTGGACGTTGTTCTGTTCTCCTGAGTAGCAACTTACAGGACGAGGAGGAAATAGCCTCAGGTTGCACCAGAGCAGGTTGAGGCTGAACGTTAGGATAATTATTTTCCCCCGAAAGGGTTGCGAAGCCCTGGAACAGGCTGCCAAGGACAGTGGTGGAGGCCCCATCCCTGGAGGGATATATCCCTGGGTGTATATTTGAGCAGTGAATTAAAAATGCTAGTCAAGAAAACTTG
>WBNM01004403.1:0-15413 GCA_013399055.1 Ramphastos sulfuratus
AGAAATCAAGCAAGGAAGGCAAGGGACCTTGCATGCATGAGAAAGCAGCTTCTGGGAAAAACTCAGAAAGAGGAAATTCACAGTATATGGAAAAGGAGACCACTCAGAAGAAATATAAAAATGATGCCAAAGTGTTTAGGGATGCTACAAGGAAAGATAAGGCCTTCTTGAATGAAATCTGGCAAAGGACATAAAAAATAAAAGGTCTTCTCAAAGTACAAGGAAAGGAACACCAGGTAGAGTACAGGCCTGCTGCTGAATCAGGTGGATGATTTGGTGACAGAGGACAGAGAGAATGAGGAGTTACTGAATGGCTCCTTCATTTCAGCCTTTGCTGCTAAGACCAGTACTCAGTCTGTGGAAATAAGAGAGAAAGTCTGGAGGAAGTATGACTCTACCTAAGTCAAGGAGGACTGGGTTTGAGATTGCCTAGACAAGCTGGACACCCACAAATCCATGGGCCCCTAGGGGATGCACCCACGAGTGCTGAAGGAGCTGGCTAGGTTTATTGCTATGTCACTCCTCATGGGTTCTGAAAGGTCATGGAGAACACAGCAAGTGCCTAAGGGCTGAAGGAAACCGGGAGGATTGGCTGATACACCAGATGGCTGTGCTGCTACTCAGTAAGACCTGAACAGTCTGGTGAACTGGGCAGAGGATAACCCCATGTGTTCAGCAAGGGCACACGGAGAGGAATTACTCCATGCACGGATATAAGCTAGAGGTTGAACTGCTGCAAAGCAGTTCCATGCAAAAGGACCTGCCCCCTGCAGGGGGACAGGTTACCTGTTCTATGTTTTTTTCTGCTGCTTCTTCCACCTTGGGGGAAAAACTCAGCCTTCCCCTATGACAGCATGACATCCTTTCCATAGAAGACAGTCCTCCATGAACTTTTACTAGCTTTGATCCTTTCTGCTAGATGCAGTCCTGGCAGTGTCAGATTGCTCCCTTGCAGGCTTTCCTCAGAGTCATGCACTTCTTTGGAAGCAGCCATATATCTAGCACGGCCTTCTTACAGGAAAGCCAGCATGCCAATCCTCTGCTATCCAAATACAGCCAGACAAAAATCCAACACAGTGACAAATACATGAGTGGCCAACACAACCTTCATCATTAGGTCTTTAGAGTTTTACAACCAGAAACTTAACACAGCCAATTGCTAATATGACAGAAGACTGGGTTTGCTGAAGCCATGTATTACGATTCCAGAATTTTAGTTTCATGTGTCTAATGTTGACATAAACAGTTCACAAACCATAAGTTATGGTGTTAAGGAGAGGACAAGAAACTTCTATTTTGTCCATTATTGTTTATACTAATAGGGAACGTTTTGGATTTTAATCACTAAAACACCGCAGCAACCATGAAATGCAATTTGTGAGCATTCTGAAGTTAAAACATCTGGCTGTTTATCTGTGCTTTTATTTTGTTTTGATGTAAGAGTAGCATTTATATTTTACAAGTAAGGTAGCTTTTGTTGCTTTACAAGAGAATTCACATGGAAGCAGATGCCTTTTTTTCCCACTGAATCAGCCCCTAATTTATATCATATTTTATCCAGCATGATTTCCCTAGTATTGTTGTACTCTGTTATCAACTATTAAAACAAAATTGGAATCTTTTCAGTTCAACAGTTTTCCTTAAAAGACCCTTATAAGCAGGTTTGATCTTTACATTATGAATTTCATTTCATCGTAAGCTCTTACATTTATATTACTGCTTAACACGAACTCTCACTGAAATCTGACCTGACATTTCTATCTATATTTATTCATGCTAACATATCTGCTTAACTGCCATCAGGCTAGAAGTGCAGTATAGTTACTGTAGGAATAATATTTCCTGCAATTTCAGATAATAAAGGTCGCACCAGCTTCACATAAAGGAAACATCATTTTTCATGTTTTTCAATTGTCACATATGTTTTTAATTCCTTGTCATAATTACTTGTAATAGAGCATTTGGCAAAATNGTAAGCGGATAAAGAATTGGCTTGCTGAATGCAAAGAGTGGCTGTGAATGCGTCCATGTCCAAGTGGAGGCCAGTGACAAGTGGAGTCCCTCAAGGATCAGTACTGGGACCAGTTTTGTTCAACATCTTTGTCCATGACATGGACAGTGGCATTGAGCATACCCTCATGAAGTTCACTGACAACACCAAACTGTGTGGTGTGGCTGACGCGCTGGAGGGGAGTGATCTTGTCAGGCTGGAGAGGTGGGCCCAAACCAAACTCATGAGGTTAAACAAGACCAAGTGCAAGGTCCTGCATCTGGGTCAGGGCAATCCCAAGCACTGATATAAGCTGGACAGTGACTGGTTTAACAGTAGCCCTGGGGAGAGGGACTTGGTGGCACTGATGGATGAGAAGCTCAGTGTGAGCTGCCAGCATGGACTTGCAGCCCAGAGAGCCAACTGTATCCTGGGCTGCATCAAGAGAAGTGTGGCTAGCAAGTTGAGGGAGACGATTCTCCCCCTCTACGCCACTCTGGTGAGACCCCACCTGGAGTACTGCATCCAGTTCTGGAGCCTCTGTTACAAAGAGGATATGGATGTCCTGGAACATGTCCAGAGAAGGGCCACAAGGATGATCAGAGGATTGGAGCACCTTTCCTAAGGAGACAGACTGAGAGAGTTGGGGTTGTTCAGTCTGGAGAGGAGAAGGCTCTGAGGAGACCTTTCTGTGGCCTTCTAGTAGCTTAAGAGGGCCTACGGGAAGGCTGGTGAGGGACTTTTTAGGATGTCAGGTCTAGGACAGGACTAGGGAGAATGGAGCAAAACTAGAAGTGGGTAGATTCAGATTGGATGTTAGGAAGAAGTTCTTCACCATGAGGGTGGTGAGACACTGGAGCAGGATGCCCAGGGAGATGGTCAAAGCCTCATCCCTAGCAGCTTTTAAGGCCAGGTTGGATGGGGCTCTGAATAACATGATCTAGTGTGCAGCCCCATGGCAGGGGTTTGCTGCTAGATGATCCTTGAGGTCCCTTCCAGCCCTGACAACTCTAAATATGCTTCCATACTCACAGAAAACGCTCTACTGTACAATTTAAATTTTAAAATGTAGTTTCAATCAGTAGTAAAACATAACGAATGTTTATGGAATAGTTCTTAGAAAACACATTTACAGTAGAATAATTACACGAGACACCTACTGAATATGCACAGAGCATCACATTTACAGCAATTTAACAGACTGAACACAGGATCAGCAGTTGGGATGCGTTTTTTGTGTCTGTTGTTTTTTCAGTAGCACATTTTAGCTACAAAATGGAACATTTTCTGAAGCACTTATTCCATTACTTACAGTTTCTCTTTTATTAGGAAATAACTAATTATTGCAGTTACATAGGACATGTAATAAGGACTGTCAAATGTCAACTCTGCATGACAGCATTGCAGCACAACTGAAATAAAGAGTATTGTTAGTGTCCACACAAGTGGCACAAAATGCTTAGGTCCAAGGCTCCTTCTCTGCCTCAATAGCTCCATGCCAATGATCCTACAGAGTCCAGCTCCTGTCTCAAAGCAATCCTTACCTCCATACTTCCCCTTTCCCACCAGGAAATAATTCTGCCAAGAGACTGGAAATCTGCCTGATAAGCTTTGCTTGGGAAAGAGAGGTAAACGTGAGCATCTAGATAGAGTGATTACACAAATGCTTACTGTCAAGGAATTAGACTCATACAGAGATCAGCTGAGGCAAATATATTTGTGAAAATGTGAAACTTGATAGAAACAATTTCAGCACTAACAGCAATCCAACCAAAACATGTCAGTTATGTCCAATGATTCCCATCAATGTCAATTTATTTGACTGCAGTACAATAAGAAAAAAAGAGAAAAAAAAGAAAGGCATAATATGGAGATTGGTGGTGATATCACCAATCTATTGTTTTGGCAGGAGATACACAAATTGCAACTAGCTGCAGAACACTACTGGCCATTATGGCATCTGTAATTATGATAGGTAAAAGTATGGGGTAAAAAGATGAAAGTACTGAATGCATAGTACTTACAGCCTACAGTCAAGTTTTGAGCCATTAGCTGTTGCTGAAGTCCCTCAAAAATTGCATTTAAAAAGCTGATAGCATACTAACTGCGGAACCTAGTGCTAAAATTGGATGTTATATATCCAAGACATAGATATTCACTGTTTTATATGTTATTTGTAGACTTCAACATTGAGAAGCAGTAGAATGGTTACTGTGCACAATTCAGCAGGACTAGATAAACAGCCACATGACAAAATAGTTTGGCTGCTAATGACATGCTTCTTGGCAAGGCTGAATTCTGCTCCATAGACCAAATTTAACACAGGAATGAGTGTCGTAACTCTTCTCCAGAATACGTCCCTCCAAAATGTTTTGACTCTAGGAAAATGCAGACCACTGAATTCTGTGTGCAATCATTTGCTAGATAGCAATTGCAACATGAAATCAAGTATCATTGTGATGTAATTCGCTTCTGTATTAAGAATATAACAGTTATATATGACTATTAGAACACCTTCCACACCAACTGTTACAGTTGCAGGGATCACACTTCTTTAGTGTGGCAGTAACTCATCCAAGTTCATTTACATTAGGTATGCTGTAAAGAAAACTTTTGCAGCCAAAAGCCTGAAGAAAATTAACTTCATCAGAATGCAAAATTACCTATCACTAAGAATCATTCTAAAACGGTTGGCTTTCAAAATAAGCCCTAAAAGTATGGTATTGAACTGGCTTAATTTTCTGGGTCATTCAAATGAACATTGTAAAATATCAAGGTTTTGGTTCGTGGTTTTTTTTTTTTTTTAGAAGTAGATATATAAGGATTTGGCTTTTTTTCTACTTTTAAAATTTTCAAAGTCCAGTGGACTTGCAAATTTTAATCTCTTGTCTCTTAATTTTCCCTCTCATATACCTTTGCACACAGTGCACTTAAGTTTTGTATAGCAGTTACACTCAAGCTTAGTGCAGGGGTTTTGCCTTTGAAGTACCAGCAGTTGTTCGTGTTGTGTGTATAGACACACACGTGAATTTTAAGATCTGGCTTCAATCACAAACCAAAAAGTGTTTGATGTGCTCATCTCTAAAGTATTACAGCAACATAAGAAAGCAATGAATTTTCTTCTTGTATCACAGACTGCATTACAAACTCATGAATTTCTAAGGTAGTGAAATGATGAAATATAGTTCAGATCTCAGAACTGACACACACTATGTCTGCCAACTCATCTGCTATGCAGACAAAATACACACCTTAATTCAGTAAAATTCTCAGTTAGAAATTTCATACGCTTATGATTAATACAAATTTTGAAATATCAGATTCACTTAAAGGATCCTAGTCATAGAATCATAGAATGGTAAGGNTTAAAAATTCTCGGTCTGAAGTTAGTGTATTTTCAACTGTCATTTTGTTGCTGCATGTAGGATATCTAAAACAAAACACTTGTAGTAAGTACTAATTCAAGAATACGGCTTCCTCACAGACACTCAACAACTCTAGAATGCTATCTTGAAGGGGGAATAGTCTTTAGACTAATACACTTAGTCCACAAACGTTTGATTTTGTAAGTATTTTTCTTCATATAAAGTGAGGAGTGCATGCCTCTGGTAGGAGAAAGAATCTAGCACTCTAGCAAACCTAGAAACAAAGGCACTAATTCAAGTCCCTCCAACAGCAGGACAAACAAGTCTAAAAAGGTCCATCATACTCGTTATTCAATTAGTTATTCACTACTGGTGTCTAGCAGCTCAAAGATTAAATGAGTCACTTCCTTGCTCAACAAATTAATCTCCCCTAAGTAGTCTCTAACTTTGGGATTGATAAAGCTTATCAGTGAGGTAAATCAGAGTCAGAGCAAAAGAAAGCAGAAATTACTGCACTCATTTTCTGTAAAAAACAAAACAAAAAAACCCCAAAAATTAATCTATTTTGTTCTTTGATATGGACATAAACAATTCAAAGTAACAGTGAAATAGAATAGCTACACATCTTTTCAGTTGTGTCAAAAGATAGTAAAACATCACTGTGACAGAACACTGGAACAGGCTGCCATGGGGGACCATTGAGTCTCCCTCTCTGGAGATATTCAAAGCCCACCTGGACATGTTCCTGTGTGATCTGGTATAGGAGACCCTGCTCTGGCAGGGGGGTTGGAGAGGATGAACTTTTGAGGCCCTTTCCAGCCCCTGACATTCTGTGATTCTGTGAGTTTGTATTTTTGGTATCAGCTTTTCTTAAATTGTTTTACATCAGGTCAAGTATGCCTACTGTAGGTCTCCCATGTAAAATGTATCCATGCTACTGAGAAATAATTTGCTTTTTTGATTATTTTCTGAGAACATTATACATGCAGTGGCCATCTGAGGAAATTAGATGTTTATAGCAAGACTCAGTATCAATAGTTGCATTTTTCTTTTTGGAAGTTCTAGATTGTTAGCTCGTACACTTAGTATTGTCCCCATAACACATTGGATTCATAAGGACTGAAATAAAACTTCCTCAAATTGAGTGTCTTGTAGTCAAAATAAAACATGCCATGAATCCAGCCTCCGTGACACTAAAGAAAAAGCTTTGCAGTGCCCATCTGCACAGCTAGTTTCACCCTGTGTTAATACATCCGCTAATAGGAAATAGACTATCTAGCATATTGACAGTTTCCTCAAAATTGGCATCTGCTTTTCTAAAAAAGCAGCTTGGTAACTGTTTTGTAAAACAATATGGCTTTTACAAAACCTGAAATCTCAACTGTCATTTTGATGTCAAAATAGTTTCTCTCTCAAAAGCTATTGTGATTATTTCAAAGTTATGGCACACATCCTTACAAGGTGAACTAAAGGACCAAATGACACAAAAGGGAAAGGCATCAAGAAAATAAATAGAAATTATATACATAGCTCCAAAAAGAATAATCACAATCCTATGGAAATAGGATATCTAAAAATAGTTTACCATAAATGCAAGCATTCAGGATTCAGCCTGGAACATTCCCTTTCTTTTTCTGGAAGGCCTAGCTCACTGCTATTGCAAACTGAAAAGGAAGAACTCCAGCAGCATAGAGTTTGAATTACCATTAGCTGTACAACAGCTGTTTTACCTCTAACTTTCATAGAATCATAGAATCATAGAATGGATTGGGTTGGAAAGAGCCATTAAGAAATCTAGTCCAGTTCCCATGCCAACAGCAGGCACATCTTTCACTAGATCAGGTTGCTCAAAGTTCTGTCCAACCTGACTTCAAACACTTCCAAAGACAGGGCATCCACAACTTCTCTGGGCAAATTGCTCCAGGGTCCCACCACCCAAATAATGAAAAAATATCTTCATTTTATCTAATATAAACCTACCTTAATTTTAAAAAATATTGTCCCTTGTCCCATTACTAGAGGCTCTGATGAAATGTCTCTCCCCATCTTTCTTATAAGCAATCTTTAAATACTGAAATGCCATAGTAAGGTCTTACCAGAGCCTTCTCTTCTCTAGGCTAAACAACCCCAATTTTCTCAGCCTTCACAGGATCTTCTGTACTTCACAGCAGACATGTCCCAGCCCTCTGGTCTTTCACTGCATCCTATTTATTAGGTCCCTGTCTGACTTGTGCTGGGGATTCCAGAGCTGGNGCTCCAGGGTCCCACCACCCAAATAATGAAAAAATATCTTCATTTTATCTAATATAAACCTACCTTAATTTTAAAAAATATTGTCCCTTGTCCCATTACTAGAGGCTCTGATGAAATGTCTCTCCCCATCTTTCTTATAAGCAATCTTTAAATACTGAAATGCCATAGTAAGGTCTTACCAGAGCCTTCTCTTCTCTAGGCTAAACAACCCCAATTTTCTCAGCCTTCACAGGATCTTCTGTACTTCACAGCAGACATGTCCCAGCCCTCTGGTCTTTCACTGCATCCTATTTATTAGGTCCCTGTCTGACTTGTGCTGGGGATTCCAGAGCTGGATGGAGCTCTCCACGATCTCACAAAAACCTCTCGGGACCTACTGGTCACTCATCTTTTGACGCAGCCCAGGATACAATTTGCCTTCTGGGCTGTCACTGTACATTGCCTGCTTATATCCAATTTGTCATCCATCAGTATCTTCAGGTTCATCTCTGCACGACTGCTTTTCTTCTCCACACAGTGCTTCTGTGCTGCGTTAGTCTTCTCCCTTTCTTGTCCAACTTCTTATATGGAACAATCCAGTTTATACAAATGAAAGCAATTAAGTACAATGTCAACTTAGCATTTGCCTTTTCAGTTCATTTCCTCCTTTGTAAATCCCTTCCTCTGACTGGGAGAAGAGAGAAGACCACTTGTAGTGCTTATCATAGAATGATTTGGGTCAGAAGCAACCTTCAACGATCATCTAGTCCAATCTCCCTGCAGTCAGCATGAATATCCTTCAAATGATCAGGTTGTCCAGAGCCCTGTTGAGCCTGACATCGATTACCTCCAAGAATGGGACCTCAACTACCTTCTGGGGCAACCTGTTCCAGTGTTCCGCCATTCTCATTGTAAAGAGCTTCCTCATAATGTCCAACCTAAATCTCCTCTTCTCCAATTTAAAATCCTTGCCCCTCTTCCTGTCACTATAGGTTTTTGTAAACAGTTCCTTTCCAGCCTTCTCACAGGCCCCGTTCAAGTACTGAAGTGTCATTATTAGGTTTTCCCAGAGTCTTCTCTAGTCTGATTAATCCCAGTTCCCTGCATCTGTCCTTGTAGGAGACGTGTTCCAGCCCTTTGATCATTTTCATGGCCCTTGTCTGGACCTGCTTCATCAGATCCATGTCCTGTCTTCTGTTGAGGGCACCAGAGCAGTACTCCAGTTCAGTGTGCTGGGTACAATTGGTCTTTACTATTGAAGACTATGGCAAAGAAAGAATTCAGTACCTCACTTTTCCTCATCCTTGTCCACTGTGTTTCCTTCCACATCTGATAAAGAAGAGTCCCTATAGCCCTCTGTTACTGTATTTATAGAAGCACTTTTTATTGTCTTTTATGGAATTAATCAAATTAAGCTGGGCTTTGGTCCTTCTGATTTTCTCCCTGTACAACCTCACCACATCCTTTCAGTCCTCCTGACTAGTCTGACCCTTCTTGCAAAGGTCAAACTATTTTTTCCTAAGTAATATCCTCAGGAAATACACTATTTAATTTGGTAAGACAATCAATGAAGCTGTAGAGTGGCTTGGAGTTCTGATATAACCAATTCTGCAACTTCATGTGTGAAATATGCCTCAAAAGTGCTACTAAAAATTACTGAAAAACACATAGGAGTGTATTTTTAAGCAGTCAGGTGTTAAAATTCCAGATATTACAAGAAATTTTGATGAAAACTTTAGTTTTAGTAAAACAAAAACATGAACTTGAAATAAATTTTTTACTTACAAAATCTCTGTATATACATAAGAGCTCAAAAAAAATTAAAATGTCCAATTATGAAGGCAAAAATGCTAGGAATTTGAACTAGAAATCTAACAACAAATTTTGCCTATTTTGTTCTCAAGTAAATATGCCCTTTACAATCCATGGACAAAGGAATTGAGTGCACCCTCAGCAAGTTTGCAGATGACACCAAGCTGTGTGGCACAGTCTACTTACTAGAGGGCAGGGATCCATCCAGAAGGACCTGGACAGGCTGGAGAGGTGGGTCCAGGCCAACCTCATGACATTCAACAAGGCCAAGCGTAAGGTCCTGCACCTGGGTAGGCACAATCCCAAGCACAAATCCAGGCTGGATGGGGAATGGCTGGAGAGCAGCCCTGAGGAAAAAGGATCTTGGGGTCTGGGTTGATGAAAAGCNATCATATCAAGTGCTCCCCAGCTAGGAACAATCATTTCCACCAAACGAAAAGTTGTGACAGAATAACTAACTATGTCTTCCTTTCCTACATATCTGCTTGGCAAAATTAAGGATACATTTACTGCATATGTCGCAGTATCTGCAATGACTTTTATTTTAAGTGGCACAGACAGCATAGACTTTAATCCATTCAGATCCTGAGATTTCTTAGCTGAAAATATGTACTTTGAAGTCCCTTCACTCTGTTCCTATCATTAGGCATATTAAGGCATGCAACAGTAACAGCTGGCAGCTAAGCAAACGTAACTATGACTGCATTGTTGAGGTAGTATTTTCAGTAACACTTTCAAATTCCTTGCTGTCCAAAAAAAAAAAAAAAATACTGAAACTGTTCATCAATTCATAAAGACTTCCATTATTTCATCCAAGATGGGGGGGGAAGAAAAAAAAAACAAGTTTGAAAAAACTATATTTATTTCTTTTTTACATTTAAACAGAGATACGTAACATTTTTAGACATCCACCAATGCTTACTTCATTAGATAGAAAAAAAGCTGAAATATTGGCATAATTGGAAAGCACTTGCATTAGTACTGACCACTCTCCTTTACTAGAAGAAAGCCTTCTTCAGCATTAAAAATAAAACATTTGGGAAAAAAAAAAATATTGCTGATAAGCAAGTGCCTAACTAGTGGTCATTTCAGCAAATAAAACACCTTTTATATATTTAAATATTTTAAGTTCATAATACACACTTTTTCTTATGTATATGGAGTTCAGATCATACAAACACTGTACAGGTCAAAAACCTCTGAGAATAAAACTAACTTAAGGTGTGTGAGAAATACACAAATCACATGTACTTACAAATCTTACAAAGCAACAAATTTGGTCAAGTAGTACAAAAAAGCATGTGTTTCAATATAAGAGTGGTCAAGTAACCTAACTCTTCAGCTCAAATGAAAAACAAAGAAGTAACTTCACAAGTTTGAGATAATCTGTAACACAAACTGGGAGTGGAAACAATCAACCTGTTACACAGAAGGGTTTTGTAGGCCAAATTCACATTTTTTAAAAACAAAAACTTAGTATCATGAAAAGTAATGATGACAAAGATCAAAGTATACATAGTAACACATAAAAAAAATTACACATTTGGCTGTAAAGGTAAAATAAATTACAAAATACAATTAAAGTCCTTGTAAATGCAACAATGAATTCACAGGTGTGCTTTTCTTTCAAGACACATTTTAAAGGTTAGTACAGAACAAACTGAAAATAAATAAGAATGCCAAAGGCATGTGCAGATGGAAAAAACCTGCTAATTAGCTCTAGAAGAATTACAAAAAAAATGAGATAATCTGAATTTGGTTCAGTACATCTGTCCAGATCTATCTCTCATACATCTTCTAAAATAACTGGCGTGTAAACATGACAAAACACCTCTGTCATTATGGCTTTAGAAGAAGCATATATTTTCTGAAGAAAACATCAAATAGGCTTCCTTTTCCCTGACTCATTTTGCCATCCTACAATAGCAGTGACATTACACAGAAAGTCAAGAAATTAAAAAAAAAAAATTTAAAAAATCTCAGGAAATTCTGGGTGCCATGGTCTAGCATGCAGAGAAGGAAGACGTCAAACTTGCTTCCATTGTATTTGTTTTCTAAATTAAAAATAGACTTTTCAAATAGATCCCCAACATGATATGGCACATCCATATTTTCAAGTTAAAGATGTTGTCAGTCAATTACCTCAGCAAGCACAAAGGTTTTATTATTGATTCCATTTTAACCAGATTAATGTCTTTTTATAATTATTCTGAGATCTCTGTTGAATGTATTTCAATCTCACTATAATTACTGAGGCTAATACTACAAAATTCAGCATTCTTTGTACAAACACTGTCATTTCTACTGTATTGTGACTCCTTTCTAGGCATAACAAAACCAGGTTTTTAAGCCTCGAGGCTACTGGAAATACTTTCTGTTCACTAGAACTGTTGCCATTTAGATAACCATCAAGAGTTAAATCAACCTCCTCAGTGTCTCCAGATAGTGACTGTACCATGGTATCACAGATAGTGATACACAATTTGAGTATAGCATCACCAGTAATAGTGAGACAAAAGGAAAAAAATATTAGAAAAAATGTAGGTGTCAAAAGAAGATCTTAAGAATTCATTCTTTGTGGTTGCGCATCTGCGATTTTCTTCCACACTGCTGAAGAAAAGTGCTGTTGATAAGCTGCTACAAAGTCAAGTGTTTCATGATACCTATCTTCAGCTGACACTGCTAGCACTTCCTTATGACAGAAGAATGACTTTGCAGGTTGAGTTTTGCTGAAGATGCTGTCCATTTCATTGGTCCAGTTGTTGATGGGCATAGAGGACTCATATTTGACAAAACCTTAAAGCTTTCAGAATAGATGAGTTAAAGAAATGATGGATGCAGGAGAACCAAAATCAAAGCATGACATTGTTTCTAAGACAGTCCTTGGAAAACTTGTGGCAATTACGGAGGTTTTGGGTTTTCTTAAGATCACAAGACAGCAGTTGCACAAACAAGCAGCTTCCCATGTTCAGCGTGGTTCTAGTCATTTGTGGTGCTCAACGGTTTTCCTTTTCCTTTGCTTGAAATAGCAGCACCTGCAAGTGTGACATGAATTACATATGACATAAAAAGGAACCGCAAGCTAAATTGTTTACTGCATTTGTTACACTTGAAGTATGTAGTTCAGGTACAGTCAGCACCATTAGGAACACATTAAGCTCTACTGCAGGTGACTGATCTATTAGTGAAAAAAAAAAAATCTACTAGTACAGTTTTGATATATTTCACTTTTTTCATGAAAAAATCATCAACTGAAAAAAATATAACTTATTATAAAAACGGCTATTAAGTTTAGAGTATTGTGTGAGGGTATCCAAAGTTTAGGCATCATAGGCTGACAATGTATTTGTAAGGATTAGGAATGTTCCATTACCTGAACACTCTTGCACATTAACTGGTAATATACAAAATAGAAGCTTGAGTTTAAGATTGTGTCACCTGAACTGTGCACTTAAAACCCTGCTGTTGCCAATACAAGAATAATATTTGAGCTTCCTGTCAAGTAGAAATTGGAAAAACCTTCCCCAAGGCTACTCGCCAAAAAAAAAAATGGTAAGAAAATATTCATTAACAATACAATTAATGTTTTGAATCAATGCTGTGATGATGATACTACTATGAAAAACTCACACCTCCAAGTATATTGAAGCATACTGACATTCTTCTGCTTTATTGCATTCTACATGAAGGCAACTAAAACTGACAAACAATGAATTTCACTTAGCAAACAGAAAACAAGAATCTGAGTGTAACAAAAAAAAAAAAAAAAAGATTAAAACAAGCAAAAAGACCACCCACAAAACAAAGTACAAAAACAAAGAAAAAAGAAAAGGAAAAAAGAATTGGAGTGAGTTAGACACAGATAACACAAAGGAGAACTGCCTAAGTTCAGGACCCTATAAAAATATACATAGAAAACCTTTTCATTTGCATCTAGTGTTATCCTTGTTTTAAGCAAGTCCCAACTCTTCACCACTACCTTTAAAAATAAAGCTTCCAGTAATAACATATTCACAATTCGTAATCAAAACTGAACTGGTAATCTGTCTAACCTAACAGAGCCTGCCCCACAGAGTTTTGCAGTTTATGGAATTATCATTTGCAGTGCTATATACTCAAGATTCTTATAACTATGAAGTACAGCAAAAATTAAAATACAAATGTACTGCATCAATAACCTATCTTTTAGGTTCGCCAAGCATTTTATTAGTAAAATTTAAAAATAATCCTGTCAATTTAGTTTGGAATATGGGAAATGGGGAAAATATTTGAAAACCAAGGAGAAGGGTCTAAAAAATAAGGTTCTACGGGGTGTGAGAACAACATCCAAAGTAAGGGGAGACAGAAGTTACCTTCTCAAAATATCCAAGGGCACCCTGTCGCTCAGTCACTGAAAAAGTAGCAGTGGGCAGAGGCAGACCAGAGCTGCTCTGAGAGTTACATAACTTTCAGCAGAAAAAACACATTGGTTATTGTTGGAGAGGAAGTCCAAAATTAAAATTCAGTAGGGAAAACTACATATATAAGCATTTTTACAGCTAGCAGAAATATCATACTGCATTTATTAACGTCAAAGTACTTTTAGAAGAGACAATTTTTTTTTTGACTTCTAGTAACCACCAACTGCAACTGAAATTCCCCGATATGCACTAACCCTTTTTTTTTTAAGCATCTGTTTACAATCACTAATACCTGTGATCACTCAAGCTTTGAATTTATATGCAGATATATGGAGTACATTTTAGTTTAATCCTTCCTTTGTCCTAGTCTTCTACCAAGTATTTTACGAGGGACTATTTACAAGCACTTGTAATGACAAGACAAGGGGCAATGGGTTTAAACTGGCAGAGGGAAGATTTAGACTGGATGTTAGGAGAAAGTTCTTTATAGTGAGGGTGGTGAGACACTGGAACAGGTTGCCCAGGGAGGTTGTGGCTGCTCCCTCCCTGAAGGTGTTCAAGGCCAGGTTGGACAAGGCCTTGAGTGACCTGTACTAGTGGGAGGTGTCCCAGTTGGAACTAGATGATCCTTGAGGTCCTTTCCAACTTTACCATTCTATGACTTTATGATTCTATATATGTATGAATAACAAATGTCATATCTAAGCAAAGCATTTTCCAATGTGAATTATCCTATCATCCTCTAAATGAAGAAATCCTACTCCAGACTGCTATGGTAAATCACTTTTGATCACACTTCAGATTAAGAGGCCTCAAAGAAAGCTTACAGAAAAAAGATTGTTTCAATTCATAATTTCGGTAAATACAGAACACGGATTAAATTATTAGCTGTTAAGAAGAAGAAAACATGGCAGACAATTTAAAGTCTAGAAAAACAATTTAAATTTTTTACCTTTCACTGTTTAACTACTTTTTAAAATAAGCTTACAATATAAAGCATGTCTCAAGGAACAGCAGATCACATTTCCTTAATGTTTAGGACTTCTTGGATCCTCTAATTCAAAGACACTTTTAGGTTTTCTTGCTTTTCTTTGTAGAAAATTTTAACCCATCCTCACTGAAAATCACAATCTCATGCTGTCTTTTATTCCTTCTCCATAGTTTCATTTTCTGCTTCTCTGTCACCCAGAGAAGAAGAGTCACATGCAGCGAGGAATTCAAGAGTTCTATCTTTAAACATAAAGCACTGCTTTCTTTCATCTCCTACTTTTGTGGAGTTTGTATAATACTATGACAAGTAATATAGCTTCTAGTAACAAGTTCTGTTAATGTGTTCAGCAAGTTTGACAACACCACCAAGCTGTGTGGTGTGGTTGACATGCTGGAGGGAACAGATGTTATCCAGAAGTACCCTGATGGGCTGGAAAGGTGGGCTCAATGCCTACCTCAAAGTTCGACCAGGCCAAGTGCAAGGTCTTGCATCTGCACTGGGGCAATCCCAAGCACAAATACAGGCAGGGTGCTGAGTGGACTGAGAGCAGCCCTGCAAAGAAGGACTTGGGGATGCTGGTGGATGAGGCTCTTGGCATTACCCATCAATGTGTGCTGGCAACC
>WBNM01004403.1:18429-32803 GCA_013399055.1 Ramphastos sulfuratus
TTTGCACCTTAATTTCACAACACGGACATCTAAAAGAATCAGTCTTGCTCCTCTGGACAGAGATACTGTTCATCTCTGTTCTCTGGACCTTGACACTGGTTCATGGCCATTCTGCCACCCACCAGAAGAAATTAATGTCCTCGTTTCAGCTGAGACAGAGGTAATTTTATTCTTAGTAACTGGTATAATGCTAGATTTGGACTTAGTGTGAAAATAGTGATGATAACACACTGATGTTTCAGTGTGTTAGATACAGATACACACACACTCCTCAATGTAAGACTGCAGTTTCTTACACTCTGCCAACAAGCAAATGTACAAGAAGGTGGGAAGCAGCGTGGCCAGAACAGGTAACCTGAACTAGCGAAAGGGGTATTCCGTATCACAGAATGTCATGCTCAGTATATTCACTGGAGAGAGTTGGCTGGGGCAGAAGGGCAGATCACCACTCAGGCATTGGTCAGCAGGTGATGAGCAACTTCATTGTACATCACTTGTCTTTTCTTGGGTTTTACTTCTCTGCCTTTTTCGTATATTGCTTTTCAAAACAATTATTACTACTACTATTTACTGTCATTATAATGCTTTATTTAATTTGAGTTATTCAATTGCTTTTATCTCAAAACATGAGTTTTACTTTTTTCTGTGAACTTTTTTTCCCATCAACTTTACCTTCCCCATCCAAACAGGAGAAGTGAGAAGTAAGCAAGTGCCTGCTGGGGTTAAACTACAGCACTGAACTTCTACATTCTTAAAGTAGCTGTCGCATCCTGACTTCTGAGATTTCTCTTACATTCTGTAGATAACTAGCCATAGGTTTCACTAAGCTAAGCATTACTTAAAACTCTAGAAATGTAATATTTTCCTGTGTGTGCGTGAACTGGGCATAGGGAAGGTTATCACTGCACTTATGCAAAGGGAGGGACAGGCAATTTCTCCATGTGCAGTGTATCAATATCCTTTTGTTTTAAAAGAAAATTCTCACCAGAAAAATAATAAAACAGTACTCTGCAAAGATGGCAAACAGTTGGTCATTTCACTGCTCACAGAAAGCTAGTGCACAAGTGCAGCAAAACAGACACCTCCATTCACAACAGTTTTAACTACACATGTGCATAAATCTCACATACCAAAAGCAGAACAATCACTTAAAGAAAAAATTGTACTTTGAGAAACTTCCCCTTACATAAAAACTAGGAAATGAGCTCTTATGGCTATGAAGGAATGCTTAACTAGATTTCTCTGCTACTAATGTACCCTTCATAGAATCATAATCAAACAGGTTGGAAGACACCTCCAAGATAATCCAGTCCAACCTGTCATACCTGAGTGCCTCTATTTTACAGTAAACTAAATCCATATCCTTGTAAAAACCTACTCTAAGCAAAATTAATAAAGAAAACTTGTTGAAAAGTATACTGTCTTTAGCTACCAAGAACATTTTCCTGTACTATTTTTCAAGTCTTTGTTTATTACTCAAATATATATACGTTAGTTATACAACTCACGTTAAGAGGCCTTAGTATTTTTCCCTTTCATGACACAGTAACTTTAAAGAGCCCTGAAGTTACGTTTTATTAATTAGTTAGAAGCAGGTTATCAAAGATCAATCCTCTGATAAATACATTTACAGAGATAACAGGTGAAGTTCAAACATCTGCTAGCATTTTATTACTCATTCATATCAATCACCTATTTTCTAGATGACAAAATAGTAGCTGAATGCTGCTACACCTGAAGAGAATGTTTCCCTCCCGTAAAAGAAGATGGCAAGTGAGAAGAAAAACCCAAAACTCTACTACTCACTAAAAAGGAATAAAGTATATCACAGACTGCACAACCTAAAAGCAAGCAAGATTTGAAGCAGGCAGAACAGCTCCTGAAGGTGGCTGCTTGTAAAAACAGTAAATTGTTTCACAGTATTAAAACATGTCTTGTGATTTTCAAATTGACTTGTTACTTTAAAAGTTCTCTGAAATTGGTTTTAAATAAAGCAACAAAAATAAGGCCTCTGAGGCAATTTCTGCCTGCTTGTGCTGTAGAACTCACCACATGTTCAACACTTTCTGGCAGCTAAACAGAAAGAGAGTAAGAGGAAAAAAGAGAATCAGAATACCATGTCGAGGAAGAATTTTACATTGTTCATATATCACTTTTGGTAATCTGAAGAATTAAAGAATTAAAAGAAGAATAAAGAATTAAAATATTTCCAAATTAGTTGAAATAGATAAGTGTGTGCATGTTTTGTAAGTACAGAAATGTGTTATTGAGGGTTTAGCCTAAAAAGCACAAACTATAGAAAGTATATTATACAAAGCCAAAGTTAAGCATAGGAGTATAGTTTTGCACCTCACCAGCAGCTATTCACTTTAGACAGCAATTTTTAAATAAAAATATCCAACAAAAATTTCAAAGTAGCTGAGCACACAGTATTCAAAGAATACAAAAATAGGTACATACTTAGTTTCATCCACTACTTCTACTTCCGCAGGAGCTGTGACGGGGGCATTTGAATGGCCTGCAGTTGGGTCATCTGTGTTCAGTTCTCCATTTGTTGAGCTTACTACCTAAAATTATGAGAATAACTGAAATTATACTAGTGCCATACATGTACTTGTCAATTCCTGAAGCTGTATTACACATTCAAAATGTCAGTACTTTACGTCAAAAATTCTTTATTCCATTAATAGTTCCATTATAAGTTCGGCCAGTCTTACCCTATCTTTGCTCCTTTGATGTATTTAAGTGCTGTAGCTTCCTTCTTTATGTGGCCTGAATCAGTTGTATGTCAAAGAATACTCATCAGAAGAGGCAAAAAACTACAAGTGTAGGTGGTGTTTAGTTTTCACTCTTAAGAGCACAAGAATGCTTACTGCCATCAAAGAAAAGTAAAGATTCATCTTCATCCCCACTAATTATTAATTTACTCCCAAATTCCTTTGTAAACTCGTGAGCCACTGAGACAGATGTGCTTACATGGGAATATTTGTTCTGACTTTAACCTAAATGGAATCAAATAGCGTCTCTCTTAGTCCTGTCAGTTTTCCTGCTTGACAGATGGAGTTATTCAAGAGGCCTCTCCCTAATTTACCTCACAGAATCTGCCAGAAAAACAGTTAACTGGATACAGACAAGTAGGCATCTGGTCAGGGATCTGATAGTGTAAACTGACCTATTCGAGTACCAAGATGTCTACTAGCTACAACCTAGCAACAAATGCTTGTTCAAGCAACATTACAGAAACATGTCATTCTAGCTGAGTAGCAAACATAAGAGCCTGCAGAAAACACCTGTAAAACAATCAGCTACAGTAAAGTGGACAAACAGTAATTCATAGCACAAGATTCTTACCAGCTGTTGCCTGAAGGTCAGAGATTAAGGTAAATGAAAATGAAGGGAAGGTAGTTCAGTCATTATAATGTTACTATTCCCCTCACCCTTCCAAGCTCTCAACGTATCAGATGCTTCATCTATTTATAACCAGAGCTAATTATAGCCTTTTGAGTTTTGCATTCTGATTCCTATTGTAATTACAGAGCTTCAGAAGTCTGCTGAACTCAAGCTGTTCTTCCACGCCACATGTCTACATCAGGCTGAGTTTTCCTCTTCCTTAAACCACTGCCAAAAAATAATCAACCTCTGCAACCCAATAACAAAGATTTATGAGATAGAAGAACGTAATGACTTAAATTTTGGTCAATGTAACAGAAGGAGTTCTGAAAATTTAACTTTATTTTCTGTGATGACAAGTCAGCACAGTTTCAACCATGTGGCTTCAGCTTAGTTTCATATCATTGGGGATGACAAAAGTGCTAATAAACATTCAGTGATGGAAACAGGTATTATAGTTTGACAAGTCACAAGACAGTAGGTCAGGCATCTTCAACTAAACATCCCAGATTTTTCTCTCTCTTCCTTTTTTTTTTTTTTGACAAGTATCTTAATACTTGCCATCTTTGTCCACATTTACTAGTATCTCAACAACCTCACCATGTATCTTACTGTTCCATTAATTTGTTTCTTGTGAAATATGCAGTTGTAACAGCAATAAGCAGAGAGGAAAATACAATGTATTTGCATGGGACATACTTGTTAAGTAAGACAGGATCATTCATGAAACCGTATGGGTAAAAAAAAAAATTAAAAAAAAAAATTTGCTGCACTTGTCCACCAAATGAGTTTTGGATTGAAAGGATCCAAACCTCAGCTATATCACAACTACAGCCTGCACTATGGATACATATGGGCACATAAAGCAAAGTGACCCAGTTAACATTGTAGTAAACCTTGCCTGCACTCCTAATAATTCAGGATTTCTGTTCCATGACCTAGACTTAAAATGGACTTTTCTAGAGAGATTCTCAGACCTGTGTGCAAGGTTTAGTAACAACAGTTGATGTGAAGAGAAACTTTTAATTCATCTGCTTATGCCTGGAATTGGAATGGATTTTCTCAGTAGCATGATGAAAAAAAGGGGGCACAATTAATCTCTGAATAGATTTGTATACAGTTGTAGTGAAAAAATGTGGATACTGAAATTATTTTTTTGCCTAAATAAAACCCACATGAACATTTTGCCATGAACAATCACAGAATTAGATTTATGAAAATAAATACTTTAAACTACATTTCACATTAAAATGTTGCAAATTTGAAGATTAACTTAAGCTATACGAGTAGAAGATTAAAGGCTAAACTGAAAATCTAAACCACCTTCAAGGAATTTGATAACAGATCTTATCCTGGTTTAAATTTAGTTCTAAATTCAATCAGATTTTTAAGAGTTTAATTTGAAGCGAACACGAAGAAGCATGAGTCACACTGGCTGTTTCTTGCTCCTCGTGACCTAATGACATGTATTAATTGTGTAATATATTCATTTCTTAGATATATGGTGCTTTAGAAGCCTGATTAAGGGCGAGGTATGAGATGAAGAAGTTAAATCTGAATACAAATTCCCCAAAAATTGTAGCAGTAAATCTTAAGACTAGCCCCATGCTTTGTTTTGCATTAGTATGTAAACTAATCTTTTACTTGCTGATTTTCATGCCTATAATCATATTAGGGAACTGCAAAATTTTGAAAAAGACATAGAAAAGCACCCTTCATTTCAATACCAATCTCAGTCACCAAAATCTTCACTTTTCAAAAATAGAGACCAGTCCTCATTCCTAAACAACTCATTGGTGACACTACAGAATGCTATAAATAAACATCAAAAACCTTGCAGTAAAGAAGAATTGAGATTTTTTTTTTTTTTTAAAAGACAACCAAAACCCAATGTTTTTAATTCACAGAATCTTCAGGAAATTGATTTGTATCTTCTCAGACACTGCTTTCTCCACTTGTTGAAGTTATACCTTGCAGCTCAAAACTATTTATTTACATCAAACAAAAATCTAATCTTTTAAGTAGTTGCTAAGCACCTTTCAAGACCTATAGCACTTTACTGGGGACTCTTTAATTTGACATTTCCATCTAATATCCTTTCAAAGAATATGCAAATGGAAAAAAACAAAGAAAGAACAAGAGAAAGGAAATCAGCCAGCAAGTGATGGAAAAACGTAATGAACAGATTAGTAAAGTCTTTATGAGTGCATAAGCAGTTTGCTGTTTGAGCAGAGAAGGAAACAATTCAGTGCTGTACAACTGACTTTTTTGGGGACTGCAGCAAACAATAAAAAAGATGCAGAAAGCTGCTGAATTAATTGCTGGGGCATACAGATTTCTCTCACTAATAAAGCTACACAAACTAGCAAGGTTTTTACCTGTAGGAAAAGTGTACTACTAATACAAAGGAATACTACTGGTATTTTCTAAAAAAATATTCTCCCTGCTCCTAGAAAAGGTATTAAGCATATATTATTAATGGAATAAAATCTCTTGTGACTGTTACATTTTACCAGAGAAGGAATAAATATTCCTTGAGCACTATGACTGCCAAAACAGTGATAAGATATACAATCTGAAAGTTTGAATAACTGGTATTTATCAAGTTAAACATGTATTTTTCTAATCTTAAAAAAAAAATTAAAAATGAAGAAATAAAATAAATATCAGAATATACAACTTAAAATCCTATTTTGATTCCATATTACTACCCTGTTCTCAAAAGATAAATTACTGTCTTTAAAACTGATGTTATTGAGAGAACAATTGCAATTTAAGTCATACAGGTAAGGTTTTAAAATATTTGATAATGGAAACCACAGAACAGGTTTTAACTCTTTTCCTGATACACAGTGATATTTACAGATTTTTCTTTAATGATACATTTTTAATGACTAAGTTTTTCTTTAATGACACATGACAGTAGTTCTAAACCCGTAAAAATTTAGGAAACATGAAGTTTGGATTGAGTTTCAAAGCACTTAAAGAAGATAGGTAATTCCCTAACTGAGGAGACCAGAGCACAGTTTTCTTTACCTCAAACTTCTTATTTTTTTCTTCAATTGACAAATCTTTTCCAAAGCAAATATATGGAACTTAGATGGTCAGAATGAAAAAATGCAGGAAACAGAAAAACTTTCCCTCTACCCTGGTAACTCTTTAAAAAGCTTAACTATTTTCATTTCGGACCGGAAGGTCAAAACCTCATATAGATTTTGCAGCTGGCATTTTGAGTCATTCTATATCACATTTCGATTTCATTGTTACCACAATCATCTCACCTCTAAATGTACTCAAAGAGCAAGATATCAGAAAGTAAAATTAAGAGCAAACCAGGAAAACAAGGTCTTTGAAGATGAAATGAACTAACAAAGGGGGGAAAAAAATGTTGGTTTCTATTAATTTTTTCACTGATAAGCATTAAGTACTGCCCTGGGGAACATTCTTCTGGTCAACTGTTGTTTGAACAAAATAAGTAAAATTTAAGAAAAAATCATGACTTAACACTTTTATTTGAATTTTACTTAAGGAACAAAAAATGTGACTTGAACAACAGTGGATTCAGTCAACAGTGTTTTAAATTGCTAATATAACTATAACACATCAGAAGCCTAAACTTCAGTTGCTTACACTGATTTAAGTTAATATGCCCTCAGAAAGAACTCCTTCATTTTAGGCTTTCAGTAGGAAACATTTAGCAAAAACTCCACATACAAAAAGATGCATGGTTTTCTGCACCTTTTTTAATTTCAGTTTACCATCTGTGAAGTAGAGAATGACTGGCATAGTCTAACATTATTGGAAAATGAACTTAATATAGAAACAGGAAGCATGTCATGCACTACAGGAAGTAGTAGTATTATATAAATGCAAAATGACTGATTAAGTCATGTGAAGAGGTAGAAAATACCTGTACTGAGCCACCATGTCTGTCAGCTGCTAGGTGAGCCCTCAAATGATGTGGATTGGCTTTAGAGTCCCAAGCTGCCCTATGGTCTGTTGACTATCATTTTTTAATTTATCAGGAATATATGCAAAAGAAGAAATTTTTTAAAATAATGAATTAAATTAGTTTTTAAAAGCACAGTAGCATTACATACTCAATTCCTATAAAGACTGTACATCAATATTATCTGTATACTTAGACATGCCTACACACATATTTTCATGTAGTGGTTAAAATTCAAAATTCTGCTGAGAAACAAAGTCCACCAATACAGCCTATAACAGCATAGGTAAATAGACACAGATCTAAATTCCCAACTTTTTTACCACCTTGGTCATTATCTGGTTTTAAAACAAAAGTGACAGTGCTACACATTCATGTTAGAACCCCAAGAGATGACAGCACATGAGGAAGAAACAGTGAATAACACCAGAGAACTACAAAAATGTAAACCATCAGAGAGAAAGTTCACTACTGACAAGCTACAGTATATCATAGTATCAAACAAGCAATCTTTTAGGACATTAATGAGGACCTACTTACATTAAAAACAAACAAACAAAACTAAACAAAGTAAACCTGGAGCCAATTATATTTTGGAGTTCTAACAGAAACAACAACAGCGCACAAACCACTGAACAGAAGATAAATAATTTTGGTAATATTACATGAACAGTTTACCTTATTTTTGGATTGTTGCACTTTGTGCTGATACGCTTCTCTATTTGAAGACTGTGCAGGGTCTGAATGTATTGAACCCACTGGAGTAGGCTACAAATATAAATAATACGTAGCAACTGGTAAAAAAAATACATTTCTAAGTCCTACCAAAAGTTACTGGTTTCCAATAGAAATTATTCTTTAAATGTGATAGTTTCCCATAACTCAAAATCATCAAATTAAAGCAAAAGATTCACTAGATATTTACTAATACCAAACAGAAAAAAAAAAAAAATGCAAACCAAGACTTCCAAAAGTTTCTGAATTCTACCGGATACTACCAGACATTAATTTTTCTGAAAGAATTTAGGTTGATACTTTCTGCAATTAGGATACTCTGAAGAAAGGCTGAAGAAAGGCTTAAATTATAAATGCTAAATCCTGACATGAGATTTAGCATAATATACTGAAATTCTTTCAGATAGTGACACACAGCACTTCAGGGTAAAATGTGCAATCTAAAATTGTCCAACTTACACATATAACTCCTCTAGTTATTAAACCGAAGGCAGAAAAAATTCGAGGTATTCAGGTCAGTACTGGGACTAGTACTATTCAACATAATTATCAATGACCTGGATGAGGGCACAGATTGCACTGTCAGCAAGTTTGCTGATGACACGGACCNCATCATCTACTCTAGGTGATCCTACTGGGGCAGGGGGGTTGGACTAGATGATCTTTAGACGTTTCTTCCAACCCCTAATATTCTATGACTCTGTAACTCTGTGATCCTTTCTTTAAAGAATATAAACACTGTATTTTCTCTAACTATGACTATTTTAAATCATATTTCATTAAAACAATGCATGTAAAGCATAGACAGTTTCTTCACAATGAACTGATACACGTCTTGAGTATACTTCTGACGCAGAGAAATGATTGCTCTAACATTTTAAAAATACTAGGAGCAACAGAGTCCCCAAACTAAGAATATGCATGCAGTAAAGGCAATCATCTGAATGTTTTCAGCCCCTCTTCCAACTTAAAGACCAGTCTGAACACCTAAAACCTTGTTTTACATTGAACAGAGATGGACTTCCATATTATTGTATGTTTGAAAAAGCACTCAATATGGAAACGTCTCAAGCCGAAAGTTAATCTTTGAAAAATGGATCTATTCACAACTGAAATTGTAGCCAGGAGATGCATATGTATTGTGAGACTCAAGATTAATGCTGGCTGAAAATTGATCACGCAGAACTCTCAGCATGCTACTGATGGCTTCATTGTACTCACCAGCTGTTTGCCAGTCCAGTCATATTCATAATCAAATATATAGCCTTCCCGATCAATTAAGTCTGTGAAGAGCTTTCTTAAGTATCCATAGTCAGGCTTTTCAAAAAAATCTAGCCTTCTCACATAACGCAGGTAGGTAGCCATTTCCTCTGTGTAATTAAGAAATGCACACGATTGCCATTGCTGGTTTAATGGTGCTCAAAAAACAGTACTTATTACATTTTAAACCACATTCTACCTCATCATAAAACCTGTAACAGTTGTTCACCATAAATCTGTGAATTACCAGAAAGATTCCAAGTATGTTGTTGCAGAAATTATTTATGCCCTACCAGGACATATGTCCTAGGAAGTAATCCCCCCACTAACTTTCCCTTTGCATTACCTGTGAAGATCTTCCATTCAGCCTTCTATTCCTAACGCACAGTGTACCAAGAAAGCAAGGACAGAAAGGTCTGGTTTTTGTTTTTCTTTTTTTTTTTTTTTTACAATTAATTGTACAAAGAAAAGCCTATGAAAAGGTAAAGAAGGAGATACATGAATGTGCAGGGTGGACTATGCCTTAAAGAACAGCTATTACCAGAATGTAACTTTACTTTCAGAGAAGATCCATGTGTTATGTTCCACAGTGGACAACTCCAACTGTCCTGACAAAACCTGCTCAGTAGAGATTGTTGAGTTATAAATGTAGCATGACTACGGAAGACTGTAACAGTGCTGCTGAATGTTTCAAGCATCATGTTACGTAAAGGTCTTGAGAAGTGGTGGCAAATGTTCTGAACAGAAACACTTTGGAGAAGTACTAAGGTTACCTGAGCTCTTGTAGAACGACTTCTGACCAGTGTCAGTTTAATATCACTGTTTAAATACCATATCAGCACACAAATGGAGTAGGCGTTACATGGAAATTAAAAAATTCTCCCAGTAGTGGAGAAAACCAGGGAGATTTCTGAAAGGGCCTGGACCTATGAAGATAAAAGGAAAGAGCTTTCCTAGTTGTTATAGAGTATGAAGTGCAGACTGTGTGCTAGAAGCCAGAACCATCTAGTTAAGCCAAGAGTTCCAGCACAAATGTCTTGGAAGGTGAGCAAAGCATACAGAATCCCCATTTTTTATAGTGGGTTTAAACCATGATAGACTTCTGAGACAACAGCTCTAAAGAACAAGCATCCTTATGGACAGAAGACTACAAGAATCCAAGGGCTGAAAGAGAAGACTCATGAACACCTGAAGCACAAGCTTCAAATTCCGTTAAGAAATTGCTCAGACATGTGACTACATTTGCAGTAAGTCCTTCAGGAATAAAATGAAAAGCACGTGGAAATACAACCACCCAAGAGAAGAGCAGACGGTGAGAAGAAAAATGTTAACAAGCTTTCACAGAAGACCAAGTTCTACAGGTCCTTCTGCTCCAGCAGGAAAGAACTAAGGCACTAGAAGAGTGAAGAGAGCAACAACCTAAACATACTGAAATCCTGGTTCATTTAGACTGCATCTAAAAAAAAAAAAACACCCAAACCCAATCCACCAGCCATAAAAACAACATCCCAAAACAAACAGAAAACAACCAAATGAAAGAAACAATGGCACTACAGTAGTTTGGAACAGAGTATTACCACAACTTCTTGCAATTCAATATGGATCAGGCGAAGCATTTGATCTGAGACATCAATTCAAAGCGAACAGAGCTCTTAAAAGCTACCTTCTTTAGGAAACTTTGCAGATCATGAAAGAGTGGGAAAAAACCCTCTGGCAAGCCATTCTGAGAAAAGCACTGACACCTTACACTCAAGCCAGAAAGGCTCTCCTTATGGTTCCAACATACAAGAGAAGATACCTTTATGTGACTAAAAGTCACAGGATGAGTAAGGTTAAAAGTAGGTATCACCAACATTTACTGATCCTGTGAAGAAGCATGTAAGTCAGAAGCAGTACAACGGTATTACTGCACATTCACCCTGATCACACGCCAGTAAGTTTGCAGAAGCTGACATTTTATGTTCCAAAGAAGGCGCTATAAAGACGACACTCTTCTGATACAGAATGGCTAAGGAGCACAGAAGCAGTGCTAAGAACGAGCTATGCCATGTCAAACTCTTTCAGAGATAGTGGGGTAGAAAGAGGGAGAAGTGAAGTTTTGAGACCAGCTTGATAAAAAAAAGTCTTGAAGTAGCACCATATTGGTGCTGTCAAGAACACGCCACAGAACAATAGTGTGGAAACATCCCAAAGTACTCACTTTTGACAAAACCAGAGTATTTTAGGCATAAACAGAGGGAGATGTCAATAGGAGGAATTCCTTGGTACCAACTGAGATCCAACTCCAAAACCAAGCAAGACTCTTCAGTAATACTAACAGGGGAGATACAGTATTTGAAGAAGGTGAAGAGACATCTTGCTAGGGATCTCTTTAATCAATACCTTTTGCAATGTAGACTGCAAACTAAACCATGCACACACGGCATGTCTTCAGAGATGTGAAGGCTGGAACAGAGCTATATTATGCAGCTGAATCGGTCGTAACTATCTGACTCAAAAAAATCAAATACTTTATCAAGTATTTGAAGCAGAAACTCCAGAGTTTAAATCTTGCTCATATTTGAAACATGTCTTGACACAGCAGTAGCATTATACGCTCCAAATCAGTATGATTCCACAGAACAGGGAATGATAAAGGTAGTCTTTCACATGTGAAAGACCAAGCACTTTCTACTGATACTACAGTTGTTCTGCCTTATGGAGTATCGGTCAGCTAGCTCAGTCTGCCAGTTGAATGAAAAGAACTGAAATGATGGTGGGTATGCTTCCCATTCTATTCCGCCATCAGTGTCAAAGGACAGAGGAAGATAGAAAGTCCACAGATATCTGACACACAGAAATTTCCACATACAAGACTATACTAAATCGGAATTTTATCTTTTAAAAGATGTAAGAATCTTGTGTTCTCCAAGGTCAAGTGCCTTTTTCTTGTTCTAAGATTCATTCCTGTCAAGAAGCACATATCTGACTAAATTTGGTGTAAACAAGCTACTACATCTGTATTGCTACTCATGTATTTCCAGGAACTGCACCATTTACACCATAAAATAGATATTTAGAGGACTCTAGCAGTTACATAAAAACTACGATGCAAAACATGAACGCACTAGTGGATGTTCTAAGATTTCTATTGCAGAACAGGTTTTTTTTCCCCCCATATTCAACTTCTGTTAATTCACTAGACATTTGCCCTAAATTCTGTTGGAGAAAAACAAAAACAACAAAAAAAACCCACACTTTTTTTTGTAACATGGAGAAGAAAATGCAAAGAAAATTGGTAACAAACTGATTTTCACCACAGAGTGGGAACCAACTTCAAAATGTCCCTAGTACACCACCCTATCCCATTGAGAATTGTTTACAGCCTTGTCTGTTTTGTTTTCACACCACTCCAGTCAAAAGAAGCTCCAGTGTGTCCCTGGTAATAACAATCCCACTGTGTTCTTCACTATATTTGAAACACTGGAGTTGAAGTTTAAACCTAATTGCCTTGTGTTACATCCATGACTTTATTCCAGCTGATGTGGAAATAGCAAACTGATTTCTTTAGTGTTTGTAGCAGCCGAAAGGCAGAGAACTTCTCGCCCTTCCAACTTTGACCAAATGAGTCTTCTTCTTTGGTGACAAGTATAGCAAATATGGCATAGAAACTCTCCCACTTTACGAGATACCCTTAAAAAAGAATATTTTCTTGAAATACAGTCCCAAAATTTAGCATGCTGCTTCAGCTGAGGCTTTCAGAATTGAGTAGTGTGGAAATGAGAGTTCATGCATCTTTCAGGCTACAACCTGTTTATATAATCCAATTCTGTATATGGGTGGTTTTGTTTGTTCATTTTAAAAAACACAGCACCGTTACTTGCATTACTTTAAGTACTGACTCAAAGTCAGTGACAAGGAATATTTTCATATGCCAAAATTCTTAATTTGGATTTGATCCTGTATTCTTATACCATCTTGAACTGTGTCTTATCTTTCTAAGGCCACATTTGTAATCTGTCAGAATCCTTTCACTCTAACCCCACTATCAAGCCTACATATTCAGAACTAATATTTGGAAGTTTAATAAACATCCTCAATGACACAAAGCACTCAAAAATACTTTGCAGATTCAGCATAGATCTCTGTGGAATACCAATTCAAGTTTTGAATTTGGCAACAATGTACTTTTTACACTTCCTTCCTATTGCATATTCGTCTTCAAAACGGTTTCAGATTACTTGTGAGGACATTTAAAGACAGCAGCAAAAGCACCAAGATTTTATGACACAAAACACCTGTCCACAAGGTCTGATGTGGGCAGGATTTCCTTTTATAAGAAAAAAATCAAATTAGCTTGTCATGAACTATTCTCAGAAAATCCATCTTGCTTATCAATGATACTATGACTAACTTTCAAAGTGTTTATTTCAGCAAGATCATGTCCCTGTGATGGGTATGTGCTCCCTGCACCAAGGTCGTTACTCCAACTTTAAGAAAATGTCATATTGGATTCTCTTTGATTTTTTCAATATTTCATTGCTTCCCCACACACTGAAGGATAACTAGAAGTGACACTTGAAAATATTTGCCAATTATTTTAAGTATCATTTCAAGCTATTCCTAATGAAGCTTATTTTAAAAAGGGAAACAATACCAGATTGAAGCCAAAAAGCTTACTACATTTTATTAAAGATAAAAGCATAAATCCGTAAGAATATGTATCATACCCTTAAGTGTTTCCTTTAGAGGAATCTCTTTCAGGAACATCAGTTAGTTTTCTGCTGCTTCAAAGGGTAATTCGTGTATCTATTACCTTATTACACAATACACAGTATTTGGAAGCATTTAATTTTTTGTTTTTAGCTAGATTTTAAACAATTACATATGCAAGTTTCATTTTGTAAATCAATATACAATGCTTTTATTAACAATAGACATTACCTGGAAAGTTTTCACATAATACTTCTATAGGGGTTGCTCGTTTTGTGTCTCCAATTCTCTGGTAACGTTCTTTTAATGTATCAGCCTATGATATAAAAAAAAAAAAAAAAAAAAAAC
>WBNM01004409.1:0-16589 GCA_013399055.1 Ramphastos sulfuratus
AGGCCACACCTTGAACACCGGGTACAGTTTTGGGCTTCTTACTTGAAAAAGGACATTGAGGTCCTGGAGCATGAAAAGAAATGAAGCTGCTAGAGCAAAAGTCTTGTGAGGAGCTCCTGAGGGACCTGACATTGTTTAGTCTGGAGAAAAAGAGGCTGAGGGGAGACCTTCTCACTCTCTACAACTGCCCCACAAGAGGTTGTAGCAAGGTGGGGGTCAGTCTATTCCTCCAACTAACAACCTACAGGACAAGAGGAAATGTCTTCAAGCTTTCTCAGAGGAGATTTTGATTGGACATTAGGAAAAAAATTCTTCCACAAAGAGTTTATGAAGCCCTAAACCAGGCTGCCCAGGGCAGTAGTAGAGTCCCCATTCCTGGAGGAATTGAAAAGCCATGTAGATGCATGTTGAGGGACATGTTTTATTGGTGACATGGCAGTGCTGGGTTAATGGTTGGATTTGATGATCTAGGTGGTCACTTCCAACCAAAATGATGATGATCATGTGCTTCCAAAGACCTCTGTCTCTCTATGCAAACCAATAGTTTTGAAATCTGCAAACTGGTATGTACATAAAATCAGAAAATAATAAAAAAAACCCAAACCACACTGGTGTTAAATTTTCCTTGGACAGATGAACAGAGACTGAAGTCCAACTAAGGGATAATGCAAGTCTTGCATCATCTACACAAAGACTTTCTGAAGAAAAGAAAAACTAAACTAAACTAAAAACTACAAGATTAACTCTTGTTTATCATCTTTCTTAATGAGAAACTCTTGTTTTTGCCACTTTCCCCTCATTGAACCAGATGCCAGCCGTGGCTAGGTGGCATCACTGGTAATGACAGTATCTCTGCATGCAGGCACTGAAAGCTGTTATGTGCTTGTTTCCTCTCACAGAGGTAAATCAGAGCAGAGGAAGCATGTTCCACATGAATGATGGTCTTTCTGGCCATTGCTACTCTTTACTTCATATACAAAGGGATCATGCAAGATATTTCCTGGACTAAGCAAGGATTTTGTTTGCATCTGTCTTATGGTCATTTATGATACAAGTTCTTCCAGTTCACAGCACAAGAGACAGGAAGGCATATCCCTGCTCCACACACAAAAAGTAAACATAATTCAGGTTGTCTGATCGAGGAAACCCAATGCAGCACTCCTGAGTTATTCCCACTTTTGGCATCTGCAGAACTGCAACCTAAAGCTGAACTCCATGGGCAGTTTATTGACCTATCAAGAAAACGTGCAGGGCAACCTTAGACATATTTTAACTCTAGTATAAATCTGATAATTCATGGTTTCGCTGACAGCTCTGAACTGAGTTTTGCAGCTTGTGCTCATGAATACCAAAAAAAACTGGTTAGGAGTTGCTGAGATGGAGCTTGGCTGTGCAGTCAGAGATTGCTGTAGTTTGCTCATGGAATCACAGAATGTTAGGGATTGGAAGGGACCTCAAAGGATCATCCAGTCCAATCCCTCTGCCAGAGCAGGATCTCCTATACCAGATCACACAGGAATCTATCCAGGCACATTTTGAATATCTCCAGAGAGAGAGTCTCCACAACCCCTCGAGGCAGCCTGTTCCAGTGTTCTGTCACCCTCACAGGGAAAAAACTTTTCCTCATGTTTACATGGAATTTCCTATGCCTCAGCTTCCACCCATTGCCCCTTGTCCTGTCGTTGGACTTCTCTACCTTCAAGCCTATGGAGATTTTGTGAACAGAAGATGTGTGGACCTGCCTTTTTGCCTTCAAATTCTCCTTATCCTGGAGCTGGTTCATCATGAGTGAATCACAGAATTGTGGGGGTTGTAAGGGACCTTTGAAGATCATCTAGTCCAAACCTCATGCTGAAGAAGGGTCACATAGAGCAGGTTGTCCAGGATCACAATGTCCAGGTGAGTTTAGAATCTCATCATAGGAGGAAACTTCACAACCTCTCAGGGTAGCCTGCCCCACAGTTCTGGTACTCTGACAGCAAAAAAGTTTCTCCTCCTGTTTAGGTGCTTCAAGGACCTTCTCTGTGTGCTTTACTCTTACCAGAGGGAAAATATTTACCTAGAATAGGCCTTTCTCTGGTGTTTTTTGGTCTCCTTTTTTGAGTCTGCACACACAAGTAGATGAATGAATTGCCAAATTCTTGCTGTTTTGATGCTTTTCAAGGAAACAAAACCTCACCCCACTCACTATGGCAGATGAGGATCCTACTGGTTTCACTCATTCCCTGTGGCATATGGACATCCTGCTGCTATCGCCCTACTCCCTATGGCAGATGGGGACCCTTCTAGTTTCACCCCACTTACAGTGACAGATGGAGATCCTTCTACCTGAGCCCCTTCTCTGTACCAGGGAACTATATTTCAAAACTATTTGTGGAGAAATCACTCAAGAACTGAAATGTCTCCCTACCCCTAATCTAGTTGTATCTGGATCCTATCTAGGTTCTCTGGTAAAGTTACTGAGATGCACAACAAAAACTTCATGAAACCAGTTGTTTCAGCAGGTTAAAAAATGATGATGCTCTTTCTGGTTGCCTCACGGTGCTTTTAACCCTCCCTGATGCACAACTAGGCTAAAAGTCTAGAAGCTGATGTTGTCTCAGCTGAAAGATTGAGATCAATTTCAGTTCAATCCAGGAAAACAAGCAGATTCAGCATTCCTCTACCCAAACATCTGCCCTCCTCGGATTTTTAGATTTAGCTTCTCCTCAAAACATTTAAAAATGCATTAATTGACTGCTTGCTTATACTCTGAAAGCAAGATCAGACCAAATATCAATACAGGGAGACATGACTTGAAATGCACACGCTACACATCTCCACAGAAGCATCCTTTTTTATTGCTCTGCTGCTCACAGTAAGTGCACGGCAACAATTTGCATTGAACTCGCTCGGCTTTTCTGCACGAGTCAATTCAGATCAATAGCAAAAGGCTTTTACAAAGAAAACAAGTGTTGTGCAGAAAACAGTTCAGGCAGTGGGAACATTTCACAGTTGGGGTTGGCAAATCAACATACTTTCATGTTTAACAAAAAGAAAAGAAAAGGGGAAAGGAGTAAAAAGAAAAAACAAAATAAAAGGAAAAAGAAAGGCTGGCACGTTTCAATTGAGCACCGATTTCCATCGCGTTAAGAGTCGCATGGCACTTGGTGAGGCAGGTCACAACACCCCAAGCATCAGGATGAGTCACTGGTGCACAACGTCAGCCACATGTTCATTGCAAGGGAAAAAAAAAGGTGTATAGGAAGCAGGTATAGAATCACAAAATCACATCATTGTTTCAGTTGGAAAAGACCTCTAAGATCACTGAGTCCAAACATCAAGGTAAGACCACCACAGTCAGTAAACCATGTCCTGAAGTGCCATGCCCATGTGTTTCTTGAACACCTCCAAAGATAAGAGGGCCACGAAGATGATCAGAGGGCTGCAGCAGCTCTGAGGACAGGCTATGAGATTTGGGGCTCTTCAGCCTGGAGAAGAGAAGGCCTCCAGGAGACCTTAGAGTAGCCTTCCAGTATCTGAAGGGGGCCTACAGGAGGTCTGGGGAGGGACTATTGACAAGGTCTTGCAATGGCAGGACAAGGGGCAATGGGNGAGTAAAAAGAAAAAACAAAATAAAAGGAAAAAGAAAGGCTGGCACGTTTCAATTGAGCACCGATTTCCATCGCGTTAAGAGTCGCATGGCACTTGGTGAGGCAGGTCACAACACCCCAAGCATCAGGATGAGTCACTGGTGCACAACGTCAGCCACATGTTCATTGCAAGGGAAAAAAAAAGGTGTATAGGAAGCAGGTATAGAATCACAAAATCACATCATTGTTTCAGTTGGAAAAGACCTCTAAGATCACTGAGTCCAAACATCAAGGTAAGACCACCACAGTCAGTAAACCATGTCCTGAAGTGCCATGCCCATGTGTTTCTTGAACACCTCCAANTATCCTCAGCTGCAACTTACAAGACTTGTTCTGTAGACCCTTCACCAGCTTTGTTGCCCTTCCCTGGACATGATCTAGCACCTCAATGTCCTTCTTGGGGTGAATGGCTTAAAAATTGAACCCAGTACTTGAAGTGTAGCCTCACCAGTGCCTCGTATAGGGGTACAATCAATTCCCTGGTCTTGCTGGCAACAATATTAGAAATCCAGGCTAGGATGTTGTTGGCCTTCTTGGTCACCTGAGCACACTGTGGGCTCATGTTCAGACAGCTGTCAGTCAGCATCCCCAGGTCCTTATTTGCTATGCTACTTTCCAGCCATCTTGAAGCCTGTAGCTTTGCATGAGTTGTTGTGACCAAGATAGAGCAGCTCCAAACATCTGACACCAGTTTAGAAGTCTAGGATGAAACTCTGTTGACATGAATAGGACTTTAAAGGCAGATCTTTGAAGCCTTCCAGTGATGATCAGGATGATCAGAGGGCTAAAGCACCTCTCCCATGAGGACAGGCTGAGAGAGTTGGGGTTGTTCAGTTTGGAAAAGAGAAGGCTCTGAGGAGATCATATTGTGGCCTTCTGATATCTGAAGGTGGCCTACAAGAAAGCTGGTGATGGACTTTTTAAGGTGTCAGGGAGTGATAGGACCAGAGTGAACGGATCCAAGCTAGAGGAGGGGAGATTCAGCTTGGATGTTAGGAAGTTCTTCACCATAATGGTGGTGAGACATTGGAATAGGTCACCCAGGGATGTGGTGGAAGCCCCATCCCTGGATATGTTTAAGGCCAAGCTGGATGTGGCTCAGGGTAACCTGATCTAGTGGAAGGTGTCCCTGCCCATGGCAAGGGGATTGGAACTAGATGATCCTCGAGGTCCCTTCCAGCCCTGACAATTCTGTGATTCTGTGTGATTTTGTGAATTTGTCACTATATTTAAAAACTGAGTCCTCCATCTGTTTTGGTACTTATGTACTGATGCAGTACAAAAAGGTTCACAACTGACTCAGTGTTGGAATCATGAAGATTCTCACTTTTTTCTTTTTTTCTCTCAATAGCAGCAATTAATAACTCCTTCCAAAAGACAACAAGGAAAGCTGCAGAAAAATGAGAAACAGGTTAAAGAATAAATATGATTTCATTGACTGAACAGCTTCATGCTCTGAGAAGATGCTGGAGTTATTCCAGCTTGTATCTCCTGTGTGATAAGTTACTGTAAGTAGCTTGAAGCAGTTGAAATAATACTTTCCATTTAGGTCTGTTAGATAATATCATCAAATTTAACAAAAATGACCAAAAATATGACAAGGAACTACCAAAACAAGCAGAAAGGCACCTGAACACTTAGATGCAACACTTGGAAGTCTTGCTGTCTCTTGATCAGAAATCATAGAATCATAGATCTGTTAAGGTTGGAAGAGACTTTTGAGGTCATCATGTCCAACAGCTCAACTGGAGCTCACAATCCCATCACTACTGCAAAACCACTACCACTAAACCACATCCTACAGCACCACATCCGCACAGCTTTTAAATACCTCCAGGGATGGTGACTTCACCACCTCCCTGGACAGCCTGTTCCAATGATTGAGAACCCTTTCAGTGATTAATTTTTTCCTTGGCACAACCTGATGCTGTTTCCTCTTGTCCTGTCACTTACTGCTGTGAGATTAGACCACCTTCCACCTTGCTCCAACCTCCTTGGAGGTAGTTGTAGAAGGCACTGAGGTCTCCTCTCATGCCTTTTCTGAAGACTAAACAACCCCAAATATGTGGACAATGTTCTTAGTAACATTGTGACAAGACAAAGGACGATGGTTTAAGATAAAAGGGGGAGGACTAGAAAGAAAGAAGAAACGTGTTATGGTGGGATTGGTGCAATATAAACCCATGTTGCCCAGAGCAGTGGGAGATGACCCATCCCTGGAACCTTTCCAAGTCAGATTGGATGAGGCTTTGAACAATGTGATCTAGTTAAACATGTCCTTGTGGACTGCAGGGGATTGGATTAGATGAGCTTTTAAAGTCCTTTCCAACCCAAAACTATTTTATGTCCCCACTCACTGCAGGGGTGTTGGACTAAATGACCTTTTAAAGTCCCTTCTAAGCCAAAACCAGACTAAGATTCTATCATCTACAAATAGGGTTAGCAAGGTGTCTTACAGTACTGTTCTGCACAAGATTTTAATGCTTCCTGTTAGGGGACACCAACAAATAGATATGAACAACTTCAAGTCTTAAGAAGCATTTGGTTCCTTCCCAGTTGGTAAGAGTTTTGCTTGAAAGCTCCATCAAGTTTTATTTTAGCCACATTAATTTCCCAATTCTTTGTTAATAAACAGAAAAATTAACCCACCCTGAACAAACAGAGTTTAGTAAGTGGATTTGAATAATGCTAAGAAAAATGTGGGTGGCTTTATGTGATCTAAGGGAAAAAAAGTGATGTTTTAGAGCAGAGAGGAGGCTGTTGTGCTCTCCTGTTCTGGCTCACATCACATCAGCAGTGTCACTGAGCATGAGGCAAGAGCAGTATTTCTATTTTTGGCCATGAAGTTCAGTACACATTGGGTAAGAGAACACTCCTGCAGCTCCCATTACTAAAAGAAATTGCATACTGCCTCCATTTTTCTTCTGTTATTTCTCCATATATTAGCATACTTGTACAGTCTTCCAAGTGAATTAATTTTCAGGTCATAACACAGCAAGAGTATTTGTGACTCAACAATAAAATTAACAAGGTCTCTGCTAGAGAATTCCTTGTAGGTCAAAGCATGCAGACACAAATTCTCTGTGCTCAATGGCATTTCAGGACTGATGTGTTTTTTGTTTGTATAGAATCACAGAATACCAGCATGGTGAGGGTTGGAAGGGACCTCTGGAGAACATCTAGCCTAACCTTCCCTGTACTAAAGCAGGATCAGCCACAGCAGATTGTGCAGAATCACAATGTCCAAGTCGGTTTGGAATCTCTCCAGAGGAGGAGACAGCACAACCACTCTGGACAGCCTGCTCCAGGGCTCCAGCACCCTCGCAGCAAAGATTTTCCCCATGTTCAGATGGAATCATACACTCATCTGTTCACATGAGCCTGGTAAGCTCAGACTCCTTCACATATTTAGCTTGCAGTAGTCTGAGTTTATTCTACTATTCTCTAACCAAATTCTTCACTATCGTGAACTTTTGTTATAAACACACAAACACACAGACACACACACACACACAGACACACACACACACACACATGTAAATACTTAATTTTGGTTGGTTGGGCTTTTAGTTGCTTTGGGGTTTTTGTTTCGTTTTGTTTTAAGGATTTTTTTTGTTTTGTTTTTTGTTTTGGGTTTTTTTTTTGGTAGATGTGGTGCTGGGTGACTTGGTTAAGTGGTAGACTGCAGTGTTGGCTTAACAGTTGGACTTGGTGTTCTGTTAGACCTCTTCCAACCAAAAGAATTATACGTATCTTTTTTTTGGTCCAATTTTATTTCACTTTCCACCTGACAACATGAATCTCTGAGGTTTGCTTTTTTTTTTCCCTCTAGTTGGGAAACAAAATAAAAAGACCCTGTGGGAATGCTGCAGATGTGGCAAGCAGCAGAGGGTGCAGCTTACAAGCCAACAAAACTCCTTCAGGTGCATCTCTGGCCTTTCCTCCTGTCATCCAGACAAGAAAGATACTGTGGCATACCCACCAGCACTACCTGCACACTTCTTCCTTCTTTGTAGGTCTTAATACTTAAGATTTATTGTTTGGTCAAGATGTGGAATATGATAGGAAGAGATGGAGCTGATTTCTGCTCCCCACCCTCAGCTTCGCTATCGTCTCCTTGCTTTTCAGCACAGGTCGGTGGCAATGCAAATTGCCTCATTTTTATTCCTGGGTCAGCAGTTTAACAGCTTCTTTCCCCCTCCTTGTATCAAATATATCTATATTCTTATTTCAGATTTTTTTTTTTTGTTGTTAGTGTTTACTTCATAGACACATATTCTGGGATTCTGGGTAAACTGAAAGGGTTTAACTGTAGTTCATCTACTCTGAAGTTCCTTACCAGCATCTTAAAATCTTCAAGTCATATCATCTTTTAAACAGCTTCTTCTTCCCTCAAATGAGTACATTTCCAGGTTTCCCAGGCTTTCTGCATATAGCAGTTTCCAAGTACTTCTAACATTCTTGCTGTCCTTTGCCCTTTTCAATTCCCAGGACATCCATTTGATACTGTGGTGTTCTACCTTGGGCAGGGCAGTTTGCAGAGGTCCAGGTAAGTACTTTATAATATGCCAGATTAAACTCTTAGATCTCCACAGTTCAAATTTCTACAGAGGGGTAAGCATCTTATTTATGTTAGTCCTGCAGCTTCTTCTTGCTCAGATCTCTGCAAAACTTATCTGCTTGGCAATTCAGATCTGCAAATGCTGGAGAGCATTTCCACAGAGTAGGATCTGGAGTGGTGGTGGACAACGAGTTCACCATAAACCATCAATTTGCCCTCCTGATCAAGGAGGGTAAAGGTCTCCTTGGACACATTAGAAGGAGCACAGCCAGCAGGTTGAGGTAATTTCTATTTCTACCCTACTCTGCCCTAGTGAGGCCACATCTGGAGTACTGGATCTGGTTCTGGGCTCCCCATATCAAGAGAGGCAGGAAACTATTTGAGAAAGTTCAGCAAAGGGCTATGAAAACGGTGAATGGAGTGGAGTATTTGTGAGGAGGAAAAGCTGAGAGAACTGGGACTGTTGAGCATGGACAAGAGTAGTCTGAGAGGGGAACTTCTTAATACCCAGCAAAAGCTAGAGGTTAGGAAACAAGAGGATGAGGCCAGACTCTTTTCAGTGCTGCCTAGTGACAGGGCAATAGACACAAACTGGAACCTAGGAGGTTCCACCCAGGTATAATTAAAATCTTTGCTGTGAGTGTACTGTAGTCCTTGAGCAGGCTACTCAAAGAGGTTGTGGAGTCTCCTTCTCTGGAGAGATTCCAAATCACCTGGACATCATGATCCTGGGCACACTGCTGCAGGTGACCCTGATTTAGCAGGGCAATTAGACTGGATGATCTTCAGAGGTCCTTTCCAATCTCCACCATTCTGTGGTTCTGTGAAATTCAAGAGTCTACTGNGTCAGATAAACCTCACTCCAATCCACTCTCTAGCTGCCCAACCAATCCATTCAAACCAGTGCTGTGAGCCCAAAAAGGATAGAATTAACCCCAACACTGTCACCTATGCCTGCTTTCCACATTATCTCCCTAAAAATATTCCACCGATTTGTCAGACGGGATTTGCCCATTACGAAACCATTCTGACTAGTTTATTTCTCCAGATGTTTTGTGATCTCATCCTTTATTAATGTTTCTAGAGTTTTGCCTATCACCAAGGTCAGATGTACTGGTCTGTTATATCCTGAATGCTTTTCCTAGTCTTTTTTTTTTTTTTCCTTTCCTTTCTAAACCAGGGTTGTATTTGTTTCTCTCCAGTCCCTTGGTGTCTTCCTTGTCTCAAAGGAGCCAAGATAAAAACTTCATTTATTAAACCAGTAATCTCTTCAGTGATCTTGTTAAAGATTCCCCAGTACACAACTCCTACTACCTTGGAGCTTCCAGGGATTTAGCATATACAAGATTTATTCCAGTATGAAATTATCATATCCCAGAAACTTTCCTTCCGTTCAACCTTGTGAACAATAAGTAGGAAAATATGCTTAGGAGGAGACTATCAAAGTCACCTTGGGGATATGGATGCTTGGCTTTCATTGCAATTAGTGGAATGGGGGCCTCCAAACCTCTTAAACAGTTATGAAACTCTAACCTAAATGTTAGGTATTAAAATTGTGGATAACTAATGAGAAGTATATGGCCTTCAAGCTGCAATCATGATGCTTATTAAGTATTTAATAATTTATTGGTATAAATACTAATAATACTAATAATATGGACACAAATTAGAACCCTGGAGGTTCCATCTGAACATGAGGGGAAAACTCTTTGCTGTTAGAATGCTGGAGCCCTAGAGCAGGTTGCGCAGAAAGGTTGTGGAACTTCCTTCTCTGGAGAGATTCCAAATCCACCTGGACATTGTGATCCTGGGTAAGCTGCTCTGTGTGACCCTGTGTTAGTAGGGGGGGTTGGGTTAGATGACCTCCAGTGGACCCTTCTAACCCCCATCATGCTGGAATTCTGTAATTAGGCTCCACTTATCAGTAGGTGTTTCATCTAGTTGGATAACAAAAGGAAAAAAATAATCTAAACCTCATTATTTTACTGGAGGTCTGAATTGTTTGTTACAAGGCTGTCTCCAATGACACTGACTCAGAGTTTAGAGGCTGCAGGATATTAATATTAACAATGTAAATAACAGGCAATTCTTCAGAGGGCAAAGGAACTTGTCTCCAATTTTCAAAGGATATGCTTTACTTAACTAAGTCTAATTAGCTGTGATCTTCATAGAAGCAACAAAAAATCACATTTGATTTAACATTTTTAAATAGCAGAAAAGATTTTCCCATTTATTCAAAACCAGACTTTTAGGATCATTACCAAGTTCTCAAGTGTGTACAAATTACTGTGCCCAAGATTATTTTCCTCATGCAGGGCATTTAGAGAGAGTTTGTTGTTTGCAACTCATCCTAACCAGTACAGGAAATTTCCTCCTCAGCAACATATTCCTTCAGTTCTAGATACCTCCTTCTCTCTTTTTGTTTTTCTACAGATTGCTTTGTGTATTCTTTTTAAGGAATAGAATCTCAGTATTCCAGCATGGTGGGGGTTGGAGATCATCCAGTCCAACCACCCTGCTAAAGCAGGGACACGCAGAGCATCTTGCCAAAGATCACAATAGGTTTGGAATCTTTCCAGAGATTCACAGACCCTCAGGGAAGCCTGCTCCAGGGCTCCAGCACCTTCACAGCAAATAAGTTTCTCCTTGTCTTCAGGTGGAACCTCTTGGGTTTCAGTTTGTACCCTTTGCCCCTTGTCCTGTGTCTGGGCACCACTGACAAGAGTCTGACCCCAACCTCTTGTCCTCCACAGGCCCTTTTAGTCCTTGCTAAGATGCCCTATCAGGCTGCTGTTCTCCAGGCTCAGCAGCCACAGGTCTCTCAGCCTTTCCTCCTCATAAATGTGCTCCAGGCCTCTCAGCATCTTTGTAGCCTCTGGTGGGCTCTCTCCAATAGTTTCTTGTCTCTCTTGAACTGGGGAGCCCAGAACTGGACTCAGTACTCCACCTGTGGTCTCTTTAGGACAGATTATATATATCTTACACTCTGTTTTCTAGAGCAAAGTGCAAAGTATCTCACCGCACTGTGAGTGTTTTAGTAGGTTAAGAAGGACCTATTGCATGGCAGAAACCTGGTGACATTTTGGAAAGACATTTCTGGGAAAGGCACTTCTTGAAAGCAGTTCAGTGAGGAAGAGTAAGCTAATACTCAGTGTATAATGCATGCAGCATTCAGTGTGTTCATAACAAAGTTAACTCCAAATCCATTGCACAGCATTTCTTTTTTACATGCTAAACATCCTTTGTGCAGCAAGTCCCATCTGTCCGGCACCGCATTAACATTTCTGCTGTTCACTGGGTGGCTAAACCTTGGTAGACTCATTGAAAGTTAACTTTTCCCACTTTATTAATTACTTTCCTTCACCTGATGTAGAGAGAATGACTGATCTTGTGGCTTTTTAGGACCCCAGATAAGACATTACTAGGTTTATAGCCTCCCCAAGCCAGAAGGTTCCCGCAGCTCTGGTTACAGAGTTCATACACTATCAAATCCATTTCATGTTTTATATGCTTTGGAGATATCCCTTTCCCTCCTTGACGACTGTTGCGGTAATTACACAAATGATCTGCTCCACTGTCACTTCCAGTCAAAGGTGTCATCTAAAATTAAAAATTCATGTAAAAACCAGAGATGTTACTTTTTAAGCAGGCAGTTCAGACCTGATCTGGTTTCACAATGTTTGGTTTAACTTCTTGTGTGCCTGGCTCCTCTACATAGCCAGAAGCTCATCTGTGGGCGCACAAGGTTGTCTATCCCATTGTCTCACAGTCTTTTAACATCACCAGGATAATTTTGTAGTTTAAATTAAGGTCACAAATTCATTAGGATTCACATGAAGTATATTTTATTTGTGTAGTGACATATAATGGGTAGATTCACTGACTGAATGTATAGATTCAGGGAGACCAGTGGATGTAGTCTACCTTGAACTTAGCAAGGCTTTTGACACTGTCACCCATGAGTCTAGCAGATGTGTGTCCAGCAGGTGGAAGGAGATTCTCCTCTGCCTCTACCCTACCCTGGTGAGACCACATCTTGAGTACCAAGTTCAGGTTTGGGCTCCCTAGTTTAAAACAGACAGCGATATGATGGAGAGGGTCCAACAGAGGGCTGCAAGGATAGTTAGGGGACTGGAGCACTGCCTGATGAGGAGAGGCTGAGGGATCTGGGGCTTTTTAGTCTGGAGAAGAGATGACTGAGAGGGGATTTAAGAAATGTCTGTTAAACATCTGAGGGCTGAGTGTCAGGAGCTGGGGGACAGGCTCTGCTCACTTGCTCCCTGGGATAGGACAAGGAGCAATGGATGTAAGCTGCAACACAGGAGGTTCCATCTCAACACAAAGGTGAACTTCTTTACTGTAAGAGTAGCAGAGTGCTGCAACAGGCTTCCCAGAGAGGTTGTGGAGTCTCCTCTGGAGACTTTCAAGGCCCATCTGGATGCATTCCTCTGTGACCTGAGCTAGATTGTATGGTCCTGCTCTGGCAGGGGGGGTGGACTTGATGATCTCTTTGGGTTCCTTCCGACCTCTAACATCCTGTGATCCCATGACCCTACCAAGTCCTCATCACCACCACTAAAATTTGTGGCAAAATCCCTGTTCTCTACCAGCACTATCACAGAGGACTTTGGAGAAGGAACTATAGAATTATAGAATCATGGAATTCTTTGGGTTGGAAATAACCTCTAAGATCATTGAGTCCAAGCATCAACCTGAGAACACCATGGCCATTAAACCATGTCCTGAAGTGCCATGTCCACACATTTCTTGAACCTCCAGGGATGATGACTCCACCACATCCCTAGACAACTGGTTCAATGCCTGACCTCTCTTGTAGGAAAGATTTTCTTTCTTATTATCCAATCTAATATAAACGTTCCCCTGGCACAATTTCAGGCCATTTGCTCTCATCCTATGACCTGATATTAGGGAGACTGTCTCCCACTTCACTCCAACCTGCTTTCAGGGAGTTGTAGAGAGCAATGAGGTCTCCCCTCAACCTGCTTTTCTCCAGACTAAAAAACTCCAGTTCTCTCAGCTGCTTGTCCTAAGACTTTTTCTCTAAACTCTTCACCAACTTAGTAGTTGGACCTAGGCAATGAACTTGCTCATTGTTGTGGTTTGCGTTGCACAAGGTTGGAGCTGATGCAGCAGAGCATTTCTGTACTGGGGACTGTGCTCCAGCACTGTGCTTGGGAGTCACCTCCTGAATATGGACCTGCTTTGATCACAGCTAAGAAATAAGCCTGGTGTGGAAAGCACCACACTTGGCATCTCTTGCCCATTCCAGTGCTGCTGAAGATATTGGCAGGGCATCAGAGCAGACTGTGGCATGGAAAATATTCAATGACACATGATTACTTGTAAAGCTCCATGTGGGAGGGAGGAAGAAAAAAAATAAAGCAGTGAAATAACCTTGTGCAATGGGTCTTACCCAACCATATTTCTCAAGGTCAGAGGATATATTTTGGCTGCTCAGCTCCTGCCAGACCTGGAGATACATTCTTTTTTTTTTTTTTTTTTTTTTTTAAGGTAAACATTCTAATAGTTGAAGAAGACATCAGCNACTAAGTAATACTTTTAAACCAAGAACAGTTCAAGTAACTTATCATATAATCTCAAATAATTATTTTCATGACTGTAATAAGTGTGATTACATAGAAGAAGCTATTTGGTGATTTCTATTCATTCAAAGTACAAGATGAGGAAGGAAGAACACCAGTCACATCCACCAGCCAGAGAAAGTTTTCTTGTTTACTCTATGTCCTACCACTGTCTCATCAAATTCACCAGAATGAAAATAGTGTGTTTTTTCTTTGGAGACAGACTTAACAATCTGAGCTGCATTCTGAAACTGGATGTGCCCATTGACCCATTACTAGTGTGGGTGTTTTCATACCCAACCAGTTAATTGCCCATAAAGATTCATAATGTAACATGACGTGAAGAACCACCAGATGTGACTCGTTAAAGTCTTATGCACAAAGCTGGGAAATCAGGAAAGGCTTGTTTTTCCAGCCCAAGACAGCATTACAGGCTTAAAAAAATGCTCTGCACCAACTCTTCATTGTTTTTTTTTCCTTTCCTAAGCAAGACTGCCAGGAGGAAAAGCTAAAACAACCTAACACATTTCCAGAACAACAAACAAACCTTATGTAGAGACTCGAAGAAGTCAAGTTCTTCAGTGCAAAGATGTTAGGACAGATGCTAGGCTGCATTTGACCTACCCAGACAGGTTGCATGTTGCTCTTGGAAAATTTAAGCCAAAGGAAAGACTCCTGTGAGCTGTGAGAACAGTCTTAGAATACCATGTGTTCTGTAGTATTTTCCCATACATGCTGCTGTCTCTCAAGTGTGGCCACATGGTTAGGAGTTCAGGTTGGATGAGAGGAAACATTTCTTCACAGAAAGGTTTATCAAACATTGGAACAAGCTGCACAGGGAGGTGGTGGAGTCACCATCCCTGGAGGTATTTCAAAGCCCTGTGGATGTCCTTCTAAGGGATGTGTTTTAGTGGTAGTAGCTTAGCAGTAGAGGTGGGATTGTGAGTTCCAGGCAAATGGTTGGCCTTGGTGATCTCAAAGGTTTCTTCCAACCTCAAGAGTTGTGTGATTCTAACTTTTAGCCAGCTGGTTTTATACCATAGGATTCATGCTCATCCACATAAGACAATGGCTTTTTTCTCCTGTGGAACTCAGTGATGAGAGTGGTGTAGGACCTCAACATGCAGGCAGTTTGAAGTAAGCAAGGCTTGCAAACACATAGAATCACAGAAAAGTTTTTCGGTTGAAAGACACCTTTGCAATCATGAACTCAAACTGTTAACCCAACACCATCAGATCACTACTCAACCATGTCCCTCAGCACATCTTCAGGGATGGGGCCTCCACCACTACCCTGAGAAGCCTCTTTCAGGACTTGACAACCCTTTTTTGGGGAGAAAATGTTCCTAATGTCTAACTTAGGTCTCCCCTGGCACAACTTGAGACCATTTCCACTTGTTCTATAGGATGCTACTTGGAAGAAGAGAGTGCCCCCAGCTTACTACCGCATCCTATGAGGTAGCTGCAAAGACTGAGGTCTCTCCTCAGCCTTCTTTTCTCCAGGCTGAACAACCCCAGTTCCCTCAGCTGCTCCTCACAAGCCTTGTGCACTAGATCTTTCACTACATTCCTTGCCCTTCTTTGAACACATTTCAGCATCTCAATGTCCTTCTTGTAGTCAGGGCCCCAAACCTGCACCCAGTATTCAAGGTGTGGCCTCACCAGTGCCCAGTACAGAAGGATGATCACTGCCCTGGTCCTGCTGGCCACGCTATTCCTGCAATATACCATCATTTTAATAACAATTTAAAAACAAACAAACAAAAAACCCAAACAAAACAAACAAACAAAACCCCAAATGAAAACAAAAAAAACAACCAACAACCCCCCCCAAAAAGACACCCACCAGGGAAAAAAAAAAAAAAGAAGAAAAAATATTAAAAATCATTATTGTTATCTTTTATTTAGATTCACAAGTTCAGCAGAACATTTTGAGTTGCTCAGGAAACCAGAGGTTCATGCTAGACTTGTCTGCTGTAATGCACACCAAAAGGGCAATGGACTAGGAAACTACTATTTTATGCATCATTTCTTTCATGTAGCATTGGTCCTAACATTAAAGTTTGCACTCAACACAGAAACTGAATTAAAGTCCAGGCCAGTTATTGAACTGGTCATATTGTCTACAGTCGTAGCAATTTGATTTCACCTCCACCACAGCCTAAACCTCCCTTAAATGCTAGGTAGAATGAAGAAAACAAGATTTTAAGTGATACCTAAATGTATCTTTTTCACTTGGGAAGCAATTTTATCCTCAGCATCTCTCCATTCAGAACCTCTTGTGGTTTTTCCTGGTCATGCAACAAGAACTGAAAGCAATAGTGAATCCTGAGTACTTGGAATATTGGAGAGGACACAATCTCACTGCTTACAGAGCAGAAGCTGTTTTTTTCTGCCTAAGGCCTCCATCTACCATCATAAGTATCACTCCATCCATCAAGCATCACCCAGTACTGTCTGTGCCACGGGAAGTGTTGTGTTATTCACTCTTCCAAAGTGGTTTTAGTGATAGATAAGGGATTAATCCTTATAATGGTCCACAACTTAAAAAATCCACACAATCTGTAATGTAGGAAATCATGGAATCACAGAATCAGAACATAGTGGAGGTTGGAAGGTACCTCTGGAGATGATTCAGCCCAACTACCCTGCTAAAGCAGGCTCACCCACAGCAGCTTGCCCAGGATCACAATGGTCAGAGTGAGTTTGGAATCCCTCTGTAGAAGGAGACTCTACTACCTCCAGGGCTCAGGCACCTCCACAAGTTTCGCTTCATAGAATTATAGAATCATA
>WBNM01004413.1:147-35213 GCA_013399055.1 Ramphastos sulfuratus
CATTTCTCTTTTTCTCTCTCAGTATTTCTCTTTTTATCTCTCTGTACTTCTCTTTTTTCCCCCCCTCTTTCTGTATTTCTCTTTTTTTTTTCTTTCTGAACTAATTTTTCTCTCTATGTTCTGAAAGGAAACTTGAGAGAGCAGCTGCAAGTTTTTGGTGTAAATTGGTAGATATTGATGGTCATTGTCTCTCCCTTGGGCATTGAAGTATCTTTAGCAGCACTAGTGCAGACAGCAGCTTGCTGTCTGAGGCGACCTTTTGTTTGGGAGCTGGGACAGGTTAAGGACCTGTCTGTTTTTCACCACTGATCAGTGACAAAGGATAAATTGCCCATTTGATGAAACATGTGAGCACTTGGAGTCCTATCAATGTGCTTAAGAACTTTTCCCAGTGCACCACTTAGTTCCTCCTGAGCTTGAAGTTCTTTACTGTGGGGGTGGTGGAACACTGGAACAGGTTGCCTGCAGGAGGTTGGTCTGAATGTGCCACAAGAAGACACTTGGTCTTGAATTTGTTGTATTAAAGCCACTGCTTCTGTCAAGTTACCATTTCTTTCAAGGCACTCTGCAGTGTAGTCTAAGACTGACACGTTTAGGGCTTAGTTCACTTTCTAGAGACCACTCAGAGCTGATGGAGGAAGGAATCTCTCTCCCTCCAGACTGAGACTTGTCTTCCTTAGTCACCTCTCTGAAATGTGCAGGTTTACTCTCCATATTTCTTGTTTTTATTCTTTCCGTACTTCTCTTTTTTCTCTCTATTTCTCTTTTTTTTTTCCTCTCTGTATTTCTCTTTTTTCTCTCTGAACTTCTCCTTTCTCTCTCTCTGTACTTCTCTTTTCTCTCTCCATGCTTCTCTTTTTTTCTCTCTCTGTAGTTCTCTTTTTGCTCTCTGAACTTCTCTTTTCTCTCTCCATATTTCCCTTTTTTTATCTCTCTGCATTTCTCTTTTTTCTCTCTGTACTTCTCTTTTTTTCTCTCTGTATTTCTCTTTTTTTCTCTCTTTTTTTTCTCTCTGAACTTCTCTTTTTTTCTCTCTCCATAGTTCTCTTTTCTCTCTCCATACTTCTCTTTTTTTTTCTCTCTCTGTATTTCTCTTTTCTCTCTCCATACTTCTCTTTTTTTTTCTCTCTCTGTATTTCTCTTTTTTCCTCTCTGTACTTCTCTTTTTTCTCTCTCTGCATTTCTCTTTTTCTCTCTCTGCATTTCTCTTTTTCTTTCTCTGTATTTCTCTTTTTTCCTTTCTGTACGTCTCTTTTTTCTCTCTGTACTTCTTTTTTTTCTCTCTCTGCATTTCTCTTTTTCTCTCTTTGTATTTCTCTTTTTATCTCTCTGTACTTCTCTTTTTTCCCCCCTCTCTTTCTGTATTTCTCTTTTTTTTCTTTCTGAACTCATTTTTCTCTCTATGTTCTGAAAGGAAACTTGAGAGAACAGCTGAAAGTTTTTGGTGTAAATTGGTAGATAGTGATGATGGTCATTGTCTCTCCCTTGGGCATTGAAATATGTTTAGCAGCAAAGGCAAGATATGGAAAAATATTTTCCTCAAGCTGAGGATGATCAGTACCAGAAAATTATAGAATGTTTGTGATAGGACAAGGTGTGAGGGGTTTGGGCTAAAAGAATAGAATGATTGTGATATGACAAGCTGTGAGGGGTTTGGGCTAAAAGAATAGAATGATTGTGATATGACAAGCTGTGAGGGGTTTGGGCTAAAAGAAGAAGATTTAGACTAGCTAGAAGGAAGATATTTTTCAACACTGAAGGTGGTGAGACCCCAGCCCAAGCTGCCCAGAGAGCTGGTAGATGCCTCATCCCTGAAGACATTTAAAGTTAGGCTTGATGGGGTTCTGAGCAACCTTCCGTCGTTGCAGATGTCCCTGTTGACTGCAGGAGGGTTGGACTAGATGACCTTTAAAGGACTCTTCCACCCCAATGCACTCTGTGACTCTATTCTATGATCTTATGAAGTCACCCAAATCCAGCACAGTGCTTTGACCTTGATGGTCTTAGAGGTCTTTCCCAACCCAAACAATTCTATAATTCGATGATTCTATGACCCTTGCTTTTCAGCATGTGATGAAGCAAACCCAGTGCCCCTGCTCACAGCTGAGTGAGTTTTATGTCCTCTACCAGCAATTTTTTTTTCCACACTTTGCTTCTTAGTTTTTATTCTAGTGGAAAATAGCTCCTGAAATGTCTTTCAAACAAGGGACATCAATCCAAAGCCTTATTTCCAAGGGTGTCACTCGACTGCTAGAGAGCAGGAAAAACTAACCCAATAAATATGGCTTCACTTTTTTTTTTTTTTTTTTTTTAATAGACTCAGTGGTTCAGTAACAGCAAAACTCCAAATTGTTCCACCTTTCACAGGAGCCATTAAAAGCAGTGTTGAAAAACAAAGGACATCATCCAGTTGTGGAAGTTAATGGAGCAGAACGTTCATTTCAGCTTGTTGGTAGAGTCTCCTGCTTTAATGCAGAGCAGGTGCTGAATGGAGGAATTCAAGAACAAATGGACCAGACAGGCAGCCTGTCAAGATCCAAAATAGACCATCAAAGCAGGAGGTGGAAGAGAGCAGGTTGCAAATCTCATAACAGCCCAAGGAAGATGAATGTAGTTGTTCACCGAGGGTTGGGAAGCTGTTTGTGCTTTCCTGTGCAGAGTCTGAGGGGTTTCACCTAGTGATTTGGGGCTAGGCTTGGACATAGAATCATAGAATCATAGAATGGTAAGGCTGGAAGGGACCTCAAGGATCATCTAGTTCNGCACCTCCTTAACTCCATTACCACTCATTGCAGCTAATGTGTTTTTTCTCCTTACAAACAACTTTAGGAATGAAAATATTCTCTTTCAGAAGGAATTATTTCATAGAATCATAGAACTGTTGAGGCTGGAAGAGATTGTTGAGATCATCATGTCCAACTTGCTGCATTTTCTTGTTCATGTCCTTCTTTATTCAGACTGGGTGTTAGGAAGAAGTTCTTCACCACAAGGGTGGTGAGAGCTTGGAGTGGATTGCCCAGGGAGGTGGTCAAAGCCCCATCCCTGGAGGTGTTTAAGGCCAGGCTGGATGAGGCTCTAGACAGCCTGATCTAGTGTGAGGTGTCCCTGGAGTTGGAACCTGATGATCCTTGTGGTCCCTTCTGACCCTGACTGGTTCTGTGATTGATTATTTCTTCTTGTGATCTCACAATCTTTCTTTCACATTGGGTTTGGTTGTTTTGGTGTTTTTTTTTTGTTGTTGTGGTTTTTTTGTGTTTGTTTTTTTTGTTTTTTGTTTTTTCCTTTCTCTATTTTTTTTTATCCTGGTCTCCCCTGTGCAGGAGAGAGACAGGGATCTGCTGGGAAGAATCCAGGTGAACCTCCAAAGATTCTGGCTGGTGCCTGCAGCATCTGTTTGAGAGGAGGAAATGCTGAGAACCCTGGGGGTGTTGATCTCAGAAAAGAGCAGACCCAGAGGGGATCTTCTCAATGCTCAGCAAGAGATAAAGGATGTGGGAGAAAGAGGATGGATCCAGACTCCTGTCAGTGGTGCCCAGAGACAGGACAAGGGAGAAATGGCAGAAACTGGAATTCAGGAGGTTCCACTTAAATATATGAAAACCTAAATTCCTGTGAGTGTAGTCCAGTCTAGTCCAATTTCCCTGGTCACTGTGAGGAGGCTGGACAAGATGACCTTCACAGTTCCCTTCCAACCTGTGAGGAGGTTGGACAAGATGACCTTCACAGTTCCCTTCCAACCTGTGAGGAGGCTGGACAAGATGACCTTCACAGTTCCCTTCCAACCTAAACCATTCTATCATTCTATGATGAACCTTCCTATGTGGCTGCTCCCTCCCTGGAGGTGTTCAAGGCCAGGCTGGACGAGGCCTTGAGTGACCTGTTCTAGTGGGAGGTGTCTCTGCCTGTGGCAGGGGGTTGGACCTGAATGACCTTTGAAGTCCCTTCCAAACTTACCATTCTATGATTCTATGATTTTATGCTTATTTTGCCCTCTTTAAAACCCACAGAGAACAGAAGGTGAGATGTCACCCTACAGTGAGTTTTGGTCATTCAGTGAGATAAATTATTGATGTGACACTGTACATCTTCTACTAGCAGGGAAGTCAGGACTGATTTGGTACTTCCCTCATCTGGCAGGGATCTGGGCACTGTGACCTATCATGCTCCTCACTGTCTTTTGCTTTTCTGTCAGCATCCCTACTGATTTTGATTAACGAAGGCAATAAGAATTTTGCTTCTCACAATAGGTCATAATTCATTAGAGTTCTGCTGAGGACAGAGAAACTTTTGTCAGTTTCCACACTTGCAGACAAGTTTCTCCTTACCACAGAGTTAAATAGCAGGTATGAAATGGGATGTGTGAGCCTTCTCCTCCCATTTTTGGTTTAATTAAACAGAATCTCACAACCCCAGCACGGTGGGGTTGGAAGGGATCTCTGGAGATCTGTGATGGTTTGGGAGTTACCTGCTCCCCCACACTATGAAAATCCCCCAGACTAGACTCAGCCAGCTGGAAGTTAAGGACTGAAGCTCTATTTACAGCTTAGCACAATGTACAAGCAGATCTATACACAACAGACATCAATACTTACAGAAATATACAAGTTAAAGGTAATACAGAAACACAATCCCCCTCCCAGAAATCAGAGTCCCCAGGAGGGGCTCCCAACCACCCTTCCACCTTCTTCTCACCCCTCTGCCTTACCCCAGGGTCTGCCTTACGTGCAAGGTGAGTTTGGAGGATGGGCAAGGGGGGTTAGAAGCAGGGTGGTTAGTTGGGTTACACAGCAGAGAGGAACAGACACAGCAGCTCCTAGAGAGAGACTCTCTCTGCCTTATCTGTATTTGTGTCCTTGTTCTTATCCATCTCAGCAAGCCTGTGAGCGAAGCAGACATCACCACTGTTTGCTTTTCACAGCCTAGCATCTAATATTTTTCATTAAAATATTCCAATTAGCCTCAAACCAGCACAAGATCACCCAGTCCAAGCTCCCTGCTAAAGCAGGGCCACCCACAGCAGCTTGCCCAGGATTGCAATGCCTGAAGGGGTTTGGAGTCTCTCCAGAGAGAGGAGACTCCAGAATCTCTCTGGGCAGCTTGGGACAGAGCTTCAGCACCCACACACCAGGGAAGCTTCTCCTCATACACAAATGGAGCCTCCTGGGTTCTAGTTTGTGGCCAGTGATGGTTGTCCTGTCAATGGGCACCACCGATGAGAGTTTGACCCCTTCCTCATGACCTCCACTCTTTAGATATTGATAAGCATTGATCAGATCCCCTCTGGGTCTGCGCTTCTCCAAGCTCAACAGCCCCAGGACTCTCAGCCTTTCCTCCTCACAGAGATGCTCCAGGCCCCTCAGCAGCTTCCCAGCCACCACTGGACCCTCTCCAATATTTCCTTGTCTCTCTTGAACTGAGGACCCCAGAATGTGACCTGATTCTCCAGATGAGGCCTCAGTAGGGCAGAGTAGAGGGTGAGGAAAACCTCCCTCAACCCACCCCAGAATATCATTTGCCATCCTGGCCAGGGGGGCACATTGCTGGCTCATGGACAGCCTATTACACACCAGCACTCCCAGGTTCTTCTCTGCAGTTCTGCTTCCCAGCAGGTCACCCTCACCTACACTGGGCCAGTGATGGTTGTCCTGTCAATGGGCACCACCGATGAGAGTTTGACCCCTTCCTCATGACCTCCACTCTTTAGATATTGATAAGCATTGATCAGATCCCCTCTGGGTCTGCGCTTCTCCAAGCTCAACAGCCCCAGGACTCTCAGCCTTTCCTCCTCACAGAGATGCTCCAGGCCCCTCAGCAGCTTCCCAGCCACCACTGGACCCTCTCCAATATTTCCTTGTCTCTCTTGAACTGAGGACCCCAGAATGTGACCTGATTCTCCAGATGAGGCCTCAGTAGGGCAGAGTAGAGGGTGAGGAAAACCTCCCTCAACCCACCCCAGAATATCATTTGCCATCCTGGCCAGGGGGGCACATTGCTGGCTCATGGACAGCCTATTACACACCAGCACTCCCAGGTTCTTCTCTGCAGTTCTGCTTCCCAGCAGGTCACCCTCACCTACACTGGTCCAGGAGGCTGTTCCTCCCCAGGTGCCCTTGCTCTACACTTGCCCTTGTTGAACTTTAGGAGAATTTCCATTCATCTTTTCATGTGTTTTACAGCAGATGGAAACAATCTGACTTCATCAATCTGTGCTCTTTCTTTTTTTTTTGTTTTGTTTTTTTTCACCCTTCTTGAACTTCTTCCCAATGATTGCAGCTCTCTGCCTCATCACTTGGACTCAATGATATTAATATGGTAAAACAATTTCAGTGCATCAGATCATTTGCCAAAGGGGTTGAACTGGTTCTATTTTACGTTGTGGTCAGTTCGTTTTGCCAAGGATTAAGCTTTTTTCCATGGCCACCAGAGACAGATCAAAAGGTCCCAGACTGAAAATGGAGCCAGAAAGATTCAGATTGGGTATCAAGGATCTAGATGAAGATGTCTCTGCTGACTGCAGGGGGATTGGACTGGATGGCATTTACAGGTCACTTCCAACCCAAACCATTCCATGGTTCTATAACTCTATGAGTCTAAAGGGGTGCAGAAGAAAATATATGTGATTTTTCTCAGCTCACTCAACTCTGTTTTATGGGTTCCAAGATATTTCTCCAAAATTCAAGGAAAACCAATTTGATTATGGGAGAAACAGAGCTGAGAAGTTCATAAAATTGAGGTGTGTAAATCCAGCATCAATCCACCTGCATAGAGAGCTCACTGGCTGCAGGACAGAGAGTTAAAAAACAGCTTGTAAGATACTTTCAATGGAGATTGCAGACACCTCAGCTGCACTAGGACATCTCAGAGACCTTTAGGTGCAACTTTTAGGCACTTCACTATCAGACAAGAAGAGTCTTAGTGTATCTGAGTCTTTCATTTGCCAACAGAAGCCAAACCACAAAAGTCACTCCTCGCTTTATTAGGAAAGAAGTGAACCCCCACATAGAGTCTTTAATTCCATAGTAAGATCTGCTCTTCATGTTTTAGGATCATAGAATGGTTTGAGTTGGAAGGGACCTGCAGAGGTCATTTAATCCAAGCCCCCTGCACAGGGGGTTGGAGCTAGATGATCTTTGAGGTCTCTTCCAACCTTATGATTCTATGAAGGGAATGGAACATCTCTCTTATGAGGAGAGCCTGAGGGAGCTGGGGCTGTGCTGCTTGGAGAGGAGGAGACTGAGAGGTGACCTCAGCAATGGTTATCAATATGTAAAGGTGAGTGCCAGGAGGCTGGAGCCAGGCTCTGCTGGGTGATGTCCTATGACAGGACAAAGGGCAATGGGTGGAAATTGAGCCATAGAAAGTTCCATGGAAACATGAGGAGGAATTTTTCCCTGTGAGGGTGACAGAGCACTGGAACAGACTGCCCAGGGGGATTGTGGAGTCTCCCTCTCTGGAGATATTCAAGACCTGCCTGGATGTGTTCCTGTGTGATCTGCCCTAGGTGATCCTGCTCTGCAGGGGGGTTGGACTGGATGAGCTTTGGAGGGCCCTTCCAGCCCCTGACATTTTGTGATTCTGTGAAATTCTGCACAGAGCCAGAGAAAGATCAAAGCACCCAAAATAATGAGATTTAATGGAACCAAATGATTTATTTTGATTTAAAGTTAGCTGTCCAAGATGGAAACGTGAGAGCCCTCTGCAGAAGCAGGTTTCAGCACAGAGTGTGCTGAGCTGAGCTGCAACCAACTCCAAGAGAGCTTTTGCAATTAAAGCCACATCACCTAGGTGCAAGCCAAATCAGGATTAGAGTGGTGATGTCCCAGAGGTTAGTGTTGATGTACAGCCAGGTAAATATGATCTGGGTCTGTGGACAGACCATCTGCTTACCCTTGACATTCCAGCCTAGACAACCCACGTACCACCAGGCCTGTTGGGAGGAGCTGGGCTGGCCCTCAACGTGCATCCAGGACATAAAGTGGATTGATTTCTCTGGGATTGTAGCAAGAGAGTTGAAGATTTTTGGCCAGAGCTCCACCCTGTGTTATGTAAGCATCACCAAGAGATGGAGCCTGTGTTGATCCAGAGGATTCCGACAGGTTTATACCAGGAATCTGCAGAACAAAGATCAGTTCCTGGAAGTTCTTGGAAATGTGAGGTTTGTTTCTACTCATTGACAGTGTGCAAACAAAATGCTGAGGGGAAGAGGACAGGGAAGATAGCTCTGAGCAAAGCAAAGCAGTGTAGCTTATCTGGGGAGTCCTTTGAACTTGGATTTCTCGTCAATTATCATGAAATATGACATTGGGAATTAAATTAATTATAGAAAATTAGAAATAGTTCTTGTTTTCCAGAAGTTTTTGCTTAGGAAAACCCTTCCTTTCCCCAGGATACAATTAGCTAAGTGAACATGAGTTTGGGAAAGAGTAGATTGGTGCCACATCCAGTTGGTAGCCAGACACTAGTGGTGTCCCCCAGGGATCAGTGCTGGGCCCAATCCTGTTCAATATCTTTGTTGATGATTTGGACCAGGGGATTGAGTCCAGCATTACTAAGTTTGCAGATGACACCAAGTTAGGAGCAGATGTGGATCTGTTGGAGGGCAGGAGGGCTCTGCAGAGGGACCTGGACAGGCTGGATGGGTGGGCAGAGGCCAATGGGATGAGATTTAACAAGGCTAAGTGCAGGGTTCTACACTTTGGCCACAACAACCCCAAGCAGTGCTACAGGCTGGGGACAGAGTGGCTGGAGAGCAGCCAGGCAGAGNTGGATGAGCTTGGAGGTCTCTTCCAACCTGGTTGATTCTATGATATTAGGAAGATATTCTTTACTATGAGGGCAGTGAGACACTGGAATGGGTTACCCAGAGGGGTTGTGGAGACCTCATCCCTAGAAGTATTTAAGACCAGGCTAGATGGTGCCTTGAGCAGTGTGGTGTAGTAGAAGGTGTCCGTGGCCATGGCAGGGAGTTGGAGCTAGATGATCTTTAAGGTTACTTTAACTGAAGCCATTGCATGAAATGCCAGCCTGCAAACTCCAGGATCCACATTCTGCCCTCTTAGCCTTCTCCTCCCCGCGGAAATAATTTCTGGAGTGAAATACTGCTCAGCTCTAGTACCAATTCCCTACTCCTAATCTAAGCATCCAGAGGGACACCAACTTTCCATCTCTCTTTCTGGAAGGAGGAGCTCTGAGCAGGGAGGCTATGATGCAGCCTCATAAATTCCAGGCTGGGCAATCACCAGGGCTGGTTGCTTTAGCTCATCCTGTCCCTCTGAAATACCAAGTGTCAATGGATGACGTCAAGTCTGCGTGCTGCTTTGCAGTTTGGCTCACAGAGCTCCTGTGGCCCAGCTACACCTTGGCTCCTTCAGGAGCTTTCACACCTTTGTCCACTTGACCTTTTCATTACAAGACTTGGCCCCAAATCTTTTTCTTTTGCCTACTGCCAGGAAGTTGCAATTGAAAGGATTGGGTAGAATAAAAATGGTATAAAAAAAGATACTTCTCAGAAGTTGTTAGCATTCTTGGGAGATTTAGAGGTTCCTTCTGTGTTGGAAAGCAGCTATTTCCAAACATCTGCTGCACACAAAAGCACCAAGACTGTCAACGCCTCAGGCCTGCTATTGTCCTGCAAAAAGCAGGGAGAGACTGCAGGTGAACATGAAAAGAGTGGTCAGGAAAACAAGTGAAAGTTTCCACCTTGGCTCAGGAACTGTGCTAAAGGTCATGGTTGCTCTTCTTTGCACCAGGCTTGCTGACAGGTATTCACAGGATTGCAGGATCACAGGGCAGTAGAGACTGGAAGAGACCTCTGGAGATCATCCAGCCCAATCCCCCTGCTAAAGCAGGGGCACCCACTGCAGCTTGCACAGCATCACAGGGCAGTAGAGACTGGAAGAGACCTCTGGAGATCATCCAGCCCAACCCCTCTGCTAAAGCAGGGACACCCACTGCAGCTTGCACAGCATCACAGGGCGGTAGAGGCTGGAAGAGACCTCTGGAGATCATCCAGCCCAACCCCTCTGCTAAAGCAGGGGCACCCACTGCAGCTTGCACAGCATCACAGTGGCCAGGGGGTTCTGGAATCTCTCCACACAAGGAGACTCCACAACCTCTCTGAGCAGCCTGGGCCAAGCATCCAACACCTTCACACCAAAGAAATTTCTTCTCCTGTTCAGATGGAACTTTCTGGGTTCCAGCTTGTGCCCATTACCCCTTGTACTGTCACTGGGCACCACTGACAAGAGTCTGGACCCATCCTCTTACCACCCACCCTCTAGCTAGCGATTAGCATTGAGAAGATCACATCTCAATCTTCTCCAAGCTGGACAGAGCAAGGTTTCTCAGCCTTTCCCCCTCAGAGCCATGCTCCAGCCTCCTAACCCCTTCCCCTAGTCATTTGTTGTGTGGGAGCAGAGGTAGCTGGCTCAGATGCCAGCCACATCCTTGCCTTGCACACCACTGCGCTGCAGATTGGTGTCCCTTAGCCACGTTACCCCAGCTGGCTGCTTGCTTCCTTCAGACATTTGACTCAGCTAAATATTCTTGCTGCAACCAGCCAAGGCAAAATGCCCTCAAACCACACATACATGCCAAGTGAGCATTTTTGGTTTGTCTTCTTTTTTTATCCCCCCCTCTCCTCTCTAAATTGACAGCAGTGGGTTCTCTAACCATTCCAGTTGTTTTCGTTCATTTCCCTTTCCTGGATGATCTGCACTAAATATTCTTGGTACCAATAAAAAAAGAGAGAAAAGTAATAGTAAAAATACTGCCTTCCCCCCCCTGCCTTTCCTCCTCAAACCACACACACACACACACTACACTGGCAGATGGTGTTTTCCTTTGAGTTTGCCTTTTTTAATCCCAAAAACTCAAGCCAAAGCTGGGAATGCAGTTTTATATTAGTGCTAGTCACATCAGAAGCAAGAAACAATAGCTGAAATGAACACCCCATCAAAAGGAGCTTTGAACATCAAGAGGAGCATGTTCCACTCAGTAGCTTTGTCTCTTGACGGGCTCTAACCATGTCACTAAGGGTTGTGCTGTTTTCCTTCTCTGACTTGAAAACACTGCTTGAGTGGATCCTGGGATCTGAACTCTTCACTTACTGTGGGTAACATCCCACCCTCAGAGGTTCACACAATTCATCTGAAAGCTTCCAGCTTGGCTCAGGTGCTAAAGGTCTGGGTTGCTCTTCTCTGCACCAGGCTCAGTGACAGGTATTTGCAGGATCACAGAACAGTGGAGGCTGGAAGGGACCTTTGGAGATCATCCAGTCCAATCCCCCTGCTAAAGCAGGGGCACCCACAGCAGCTTGCTCAGGGTGACAACACCCAGGTGTGTTTGGAATGTCTCCACAGAAGGAGACTCCACAACTTCTCTGGGCAGCTCCAGAGCAAAATGTTTCTTCTCCTGGAACCTTCTGGGTTCCAGTTTATGCTTGCTGATTCTTGGGCACCACTGACAAGAGCCTGACCCCATCCTCTTGCCCTCTGTGGTCCCTTTAGCTCTTGCTGAGCATTGACAAGATCCCCTCTCAGGCTGCTCTTCTTTATACTAATCAACCCCAGCTCTCTCTGCCTTTCCTCCTCACAGAGATGTTCCAGCTCCCCTAAGCAGCTTCTAAACCCTTGTCTTCAATCAAATACACCCAAATCAAATACTGATGGAGTCACTTTTTGCAACCCTCTGTCATAAAGAGGGCTTTAGAGATGGCAAAGTGCTCATGAGGCCAACAGCTTCCAGTGAAACCAGCAGGCATTGTTGCGCAGGTTAGAATTTGGGAGTGCTGAGAGGGCAGGGGATTCTGTTTGCCTGTTTTCTCCCTGAGCTGAACAAAACAGCCAAGAATAAGTTGTACTTCATCTCTTGTTAATCAGTCTTATCTCCTGTACTTGGCTGCATCCTCCAGAATGAAAGCAGCCTTAAAACTGACTTCCCCCTGGAAGCTCAGGAGCACCATCAAAATGTCAGTTGTAACAACGTTGAAGCATTGCCCTGAAGTTTTCCTTCACATTTCTCAGCTGAGCAACATGGTTCTTTGACAGCCTCCTCTTATCTGCACAGTAGATAACTCATGTGTAAGTGAACTTTCAAGGCCTGAATGTCCTGGTGCAGCATTCAGAACAGTTCCCAGGATTCATCTCATGGCTAAAAACACATCAGGAGATGTTCAGTGGTGTACAAAGAAAAACAAAACAATCATGAATATTCCAAAACTGTGACTCTTCCACTTACGGCTCCTTTTTCTAGCTCAGATAAAGTTCTGAGCCAAAGTCTGCAGCCAAATAGGAAATTCTTGATTGATCTCAATGGGCTCTGGGGTCCCTTTTGCACCATATTCTTGGTTCCTGCAGAAGAAGTGGAGTCGCTGCAGTGAAGTTTGTTTACATCAGGAAAGAATCTGACCTCCCCAATTGCTGGCAAGTAATGACCCCACTGAACAAGATGAAAAAAAAATCAAACCAGCCCAAAACCTGTTTTGCTGTCCTGTCTACTATTTTAATGAAAACTATTTCTATTTCTGACCATCTAAGACTGGGCCACTTAGGTTGATAGATGATTACTTGGAGGTAGAGATGAGCACTTTACCTTGGTAGGCAGTGGAAAAGGAAAGAGAGAGGAAAACTGCACCACAGTCGGGAAGTTTATGGGACCTCTAAACATGCGTTTGCCTTTGAGAGCAACCAGGAGATTTCTGCTTTCCCACTGTGGATCTGGAAAGCTTGTTTGTCCAGATACTGCTCATGGCACATCACTGCAAAGCCAGATAGGTGCAGCCACTGCCACATCTCAGTTTTTTCACAGACAGTCACTGGAATGTGCTGCCCAGGGAGGGGGTTGAGTAACCAACCCTGGATGCGCTTAAAAGTCATTTGGATGTGGTGCTTGGGGATATGGTTTAGGGTGAACCTTGTAGAGTAGGGATATTGGTTGGACTTGGTGATCCTGAGGGGCTTTGCCAACCTGAACATTTCTGTGATTCTGTGGTCTCTTGATAGGGTAGGTGGAATTCAGTCAGGTCTTAGTGATGTAAATGTCTCTACATGAGCTGACTGCTGAAAGCATCTATGGCAGTGTAGTCAGAAAGTGGTACAAGGAGCTTGGGCTGTGTTTGCAGCTCCTGATCCTTAGCAGCAGTAGATGGCTTCATGATGTGGTTTGAGGATTCACTGCGTACTTTGAAAGCAGCTGAACTTCAAGACATCTAGGCAATGCAATAGGACTCCAAAGAGGAGGAAAACAGCTCCTATTTGAGCAGCTAAAATGGTGGGAAGAGTGGACACTGATGAGGTGGCATCAGGAGATAAGGACATGCTTTGGTGAAATAACTTACTGGCATGTGCCTGGCTCTGTTCTTGAAACTCTTATGGTCATAAATGTTGTCCAGGGAAGGGGAATTTGACAAGAGCATCTGTCTTGGGGATGCCAGGGGCTTGGACTTCTAGATAACCTTTAAAGGTCCCTTCCAATCCAGTGCATTCTATGACTCTGTCTCTTGCTGTGGCATCCATTCAGTTGTGTTGATGTGGCACTTAATGGTGAAATAATTACATCTATCAGAAATAACCTCCTGTGAGGTTGTCACATGGCAAAGGAGCCTCTGGCTATAAGGACACCAGTCCAGAAGTGAAGAAGTTGTATTGGTTCCAGCAGCTAACTTTAGCTTAACCTTGTGGAAACAAAAGTGCTCTTGAGAGGACAAGGTTTTTGTTGGCTCTGTCAAGCCTGAAAGCATCCCAGTAGGTAGGCCAGGCTGAGCCATCGTTATGAGAACCTTGGGTCTGATCCAGACCCTAGTAAGTCAGAGGGAGTCTATCTACTGACTCTAGCAAGGCTTGGATCTCACCCACTGCAGAGAGGAACAGAGACCTTTGTCCATGTGGGAAAACACTGCTTTCCTCCAATTCTCCAGAGTATAACACTTTTAGAGCTCCTGCTTTTTAATTTTCTCTCACCCTTCCATCTAAGCTTTTTTTTTTTTTATTTCCTTGGGTTTTTGCTTTTCTCTCTCTCTTCTTTGGCAAGAGCCAGTCTGGAAAAGTTGGAGGAGAAACATGATCAGGTTGTTTTCTTCAGTTGTGTGCTGCCCTCAGCATTGTCTCAAGTAACTGGGCTGCTCTTTGCTAACCATCATTACCTACATCAAGTGGAATTGTTATCTGGAGCTCCAGGTTCATCAGGCAAACTGGTGCAGGGCAGCAGAAATACTGATTTTTTTAATTATTTTTTTTTTTTTTAAATCTGGTCTGTGTTTTTTATTGCCCTTTTTCAGGCAATAAAAGAAGAGGAGGCTGAGGGGAGACCTCATGTGTTAGAAATGCTGTGTCCAGCAGGAGCAGGGAGCTGATTGTCCTCTTGTACTTGGCTCTGGTGAAACCACATCTTGAGTACCGTGTTCAGTTTTGGACACTTCATTACAAGAGGGATGTGGAGGTGCTGGAGTGAGTGCAGAGGAGGGGAAGGAAGCTGGGGAAGGGCCTGGAGAATAAATCTTATGAAGAGCGACTGAGGGAGCTGGGGATGGGTACTTTGAAGAAGAGGAGGCTGAGGGGAGCCCTCATGGCTGTCTACAGCTACTTGAAAGGACCTCATGGAGAGGCTGCTGCTGGACTCTTCTTACAGGTAATTAGTGATGGAACAAGAGGGAATGGCCTCAAACTGCCACTGAGTAGGTTTAGACTGGATATTAGGGAATGTTTTTTTTCCCAGCAAGAATGGTCAGGGATTGGAATGAGCTGCCCAGGGAGGTGGTGGAGTCACCAACCCTGGGTGTGTTTGGATGTGGTGCTTGGGTATATGGTTTAAGGGTGAACTTTGCAGGGTAGGGATAACAGTTGGGCTTGGTGATCCTGGGGGTCTTTTCCAACCTGAATGTTTCTGTGCTTCTGAGTGAGATTTCCCTATCAGCAGGCTCCTCTGGCTCACTGTAACTTCTGAGATGGAAAGAAAAGGAGGACGATGGAGAGGAATCTTCCTCAGGCATTGTATTCTCCACACCTGATTGCTTGCAGAGCAGCTTTTAACACCCCTGAACTCTATTCCACTCACTACATGAGGTCCTGGGTGTGAACAATAGAGAGCCTAATTAAATGGGTGTATGAGGTCTTTGGTTTGGTAGGTGACATAGCTGAGTAGCTGCAATGACACAACAAGGACCACTGACTGATCCACCATGTAAGAGATGGCTCATTGGCTGATGCGAACATTTCCCTGACATCCAAGCTTGTGGGCATGCTGGAGCATGTCCAAAGAAGAGGAACAAAGCTTGTGAAGGGTCTGAGCACAAGCCCTGTGATGAGCAGCTGATCATTCAGCCTGGAGAAAAGGAGGCTGTGGGGAGACCTTCTGGGTCTTTAGAACACCAACTCCATGAAGGGAGATCGAAACCAGGTGGGGATTGGTCTCTTCTCCCTACTAACAAGCAACAGGACAAGAGGAAACAGCCTCAAGTTGCCTGGGGAAAGGTTTAGATTTGATTTAAGAACTTTTTTTTTTTCCCCCAAACAGGTTGTCAAGGCCTGATCAGGGCAGTGGTGGTGTCACCAGCCCTGGAGGGGTTTCAAAGAGATGTGGTGCTGAAGGAGATGGCTTAGTGGCTTACAATGAGCACTGCAAGGAAAGGCATTTCACTCTAGCTGTGTCCCCAGAACAGACTGTTCAGATGAAACTGATCCTGGAAACTAAGGCAACAAACTGATTCTCAGGAGGCTGGAGTGTGCTTATAAGAGTTCTAAGACCAGAAAGGTCTTAAATCTGATATGCAAAGCATGGGCTAGAAATAAAAATGATTTCCCTTCTCCTGAAAGTGTTTGTCTTGGGAACTTCACCCAGAAAGTCACTCAGTCCTGAAGTGCTTTCTTTAACAGAACGTTCTAGTAGTAAATCATCATCATTTCTTCAGGGTGCTCTGTTTGCAGATGAATTAATTCAGCTTCACATTCCAGACACTGGGATTTATTAGAACTTCTTCTGCTAGACTGAAGAATCCTTTACAACCTCATGTACTTCTTCAGAGTACTTGTGCAGAAACTTAGTAGGAGATGATTTTGAGTTATAATGTCAGTTGTGCACTGAATCATGGAATGATAGAACCACAGAATTGTTTAGATTGGAAGGGACCTTAAAGCTCATCTAGTTCCAATCCCAATGCCATGGGTAAGGACACTTCCCTCTAGACCAAGTTGCTCAAGGACCCATCCAGCCTCACCTTGAACACCTCCAGGGAGGGGCCATCCACAAATCCTCTGGGCAGCCTGTTTCACTCTCTCACCACCTCCACTGCAAAAAAATTTCTTCCTATTATCCAGTCTATATGTTCCCTCTTCCAGTTTAAATCCATTTCTCCTTGTCCTATGGATACATCTCTCTCCTTTTCTCTCTCTCTCCCAATTGAAACACCCCTGGTGACGATGCAACCTGTAGAATATATGTCTGGATGGATCTGGCATATATAGCACAGGTCCTCCAGAAGGCTTCAGGTCTTTTGGGCTGGTAGCAGCAGTCCAGGTAGGGTCATCTCAAGTAAGTAACCAAACCCTTCCCTTGACTCACAAGGAGACAAAGACATTTTGGCTTTTGTCTTCCTTTTTTTTTTTTTTTTCTTTCTTTGTTTTAATTTAACTCAAATGTCAGAATCTGTAGTTGGATCCAGCCTCAGGTGTCACTAAGAAAAGTTTAGCATGGGCTTTATGTCCTTACTGGATCACTGACCTTGGTTCTCCAGCCATCTGTGTGTTTCTGGATACCAGGCAGCAAACAAATCTATTAAAATAATGTTTCCTGAGACCTCCTGAGTTGTCATTATTCCATGCTAAAGGATTCTTGTTATGAGAAACTTAATGTCTTTCTGATACAACCAATAACTGGAACCACTTTGGCACAGGATGCCTACGAGAGAAGGATTCTTTCATTTAATTTCTTTAAGGCTGTATAAATTTCTGCTTGTATCTCATCACCAAAACACTAAAAGCAAATAATTTACATTTATTCTGGCCCAATGAAGCATGATATCATGTCATAAAAATCACCATTTGCTGATGTTCTGGAATCTTTAATGTTGCTTATGCTTCCTAGATGATATTCCCTGTAATTCTAAGAGGGTTGATCTGTTTGCTTTGAGTTGGTTTTGTTTCAGTTCGTTGTTTGTAGGTTCTAGATACCTTCATTTTCATTTTATTTTTCCCTAAATGGAAATCTATTGTGTCAAAATCAGAAGTAACCTTGAGCTCAGTATGTGTCCTTTGATCAGGACCTTCCATCACATTGGAAGTGTCAAATAATTATGAAGAAAAACACAAAAAAAAAAAGCTAAGCCTGGATATGTCCAAGTTGGAATCAATCACAGTTAATATTTTGTGTTCTTTACTAGTCAGAGGAAAAAAACCCACAGGGCAACTCTGCTCTTCTAGTGTTATTGTCTCCATCAGATGTTATATTCTGGACATATAAAAAGCCAGAAAGTGTCTATTATAAGGATGAAAGATCTACTGAGCATAAAAAACCCCAATAAATCCTCTCCTACACAACAGTGTGGAGGTTCAGTAGGTGAATGTTCTTGTGTGTCTCCTGAGAGAAGATCATGAGATTGGTTTGTGATTAAAGAAGGCTTTCTTTAGGTAATTATTAGATTAGATATCTTGATCTAATCTAACCTAGATTAGATATCTATTTACATTAAGTATAATATTATTAGATTTTGCAGATGTTATGTTCAGTTGTATCCTGGAAGCTCCTGGAAGCATTTAAAGGCAGGTCAGAAATACATCTGTTGGAAGCAGTTATCCTGCCCTAGAAACTAGAACTGGAGGAGCTGAGTTTAGAGGGTCCCTTCCAGCCCTAAATTTCTGTGATTATTTCATCCCTGTCCTCCTGAGGCTTGCTTTGGAGTCTGTTGTTTGAGAATGACTTTATCCTGCTCTTTAAGGACCACATAAATTGTATCTTGACCAATATCATAACATCTTAGTTTCTGAACCTCCTTGGATGTACCAGAAAGTTATGTGTGCCCTTGACTGGACAATCTAATCCTACATGTTGGACTTTTTTTACAACTGTTTCTCCTACACCTCCTGTCAACCAACCATCAGTCAGGTGGTTATTATTTAAAGCTAGAAGGAGTTTTTCCTCTTTATCCTCCTTCAAAAAGATGCATTCCCACTCAGTAGGCATTACTCTGCAATTTTGGCTCAGCTGGTCTGTAAGATTAGCCAGCAAAAGTTGAAATTCTGTTTTGGTCTTCCAGGGTTTTTTCCTTGATCAGTTTTTATAGGAACTCATGAGGTAACAAATATAAGAAAAGAGTCTGGCCCCAGCCTCTTGCCCCCCACCCTTTATTTCTTGATGGGCCTTGAGCAGATCTCCTCTGGGTCTGCTGGAGCCCCCAGCACAGGAAGGACATGGAAGCGTTGGAGCGGGTCCAGAGGAGGCCATGAAGATGATCAGAGGGCTGCAGCAGCTCTGCTGTGAGGACAGGCTACAAGAGTTGGGGCTCTGCAGCCTGGAGAAGAGAAGGCTTCCAGGAGACCTTAGAGTAGCCTTCCAGTATCTGAAGGGAGCCTACAGGAAGGCTGGGGAGGTACTATTTGTAAGATCTTGCAATGACAGGACAAGGGGTAATGGGTTTAAACTGGCAGAGGGAAGATTTAGACTGGATGTTAGGAGGAAGTTCTTTTCAGAGAGGGTGGTGAGACACTGGCACAGGTTGCCCAGGGAGGTTGTGGCTGCTCCCTCCCTGGAGGCGTTCAAGGCCAGGTTGGACAAGGCCTTGAGTGACCTGTGCTAGTGGGNCCAAGAAATCATTTACTGAACTAACAGTTCCTGATCAGTTTACAGCAAATGATCTTTGTAGAAGACACTGAGGTTGATCTCACTTGGGAAATCAGCCATGTGGCTTTTAAAAAGTGACCATCAGTGTCATTCTTGTCTCTGAGGAATAGTGTGGCCAGCAGGAGCAGGGAGGTCATTCTCCCCCTGTACTCTGCACTGGTTAGGCCACACCTTGAGTACTGTGTCCAGTTCTGGGCCCCTCCATTTAAGAAGGACATTGAGGTGCTTGAGCGTGTCCAGAGAAGGGCAACGAGGCTGGTGAGAGGCCTCGAGCACAAGCCCTATGAGGAGAGGCTGAGGGAGCTGGGATTGTTTAGCCTGGAGAAGAGGAGGCTCAGGGGAGACCTTATTGCTGTCTACAACTACCTGAAGGGTGGTTGTGGCCAGGAGGAGGTTGCTTTCTTCTCTCAGGCAACCAGCACCAGAACAAGAGGACACAGTCTCAAGCTGTGCCAGGGGAAGTTTAGGCTGGAGGTGAGGAGAAAGTTCTTCACTGAGAGAGTCATTCCCCACTGGAATGGGCTGCCCAGGGAGGTGGTGGAGTCACCGTCCCTGGAGGTGTTCAAGGCAGGTTTGGACGTGGCACTTGGTGCCATGGTCTAGTCTTGAGGTCTGTGGTAATGGGTTGGACTTGATGATCTTTGAGGTCTCTTCCAACCTTGCTATACTGTGATACTGTGATACTGTGATATTTGCATCCAGATGCATTTTCATGCAAGCATTTCCATATCCACATTGTCATTGCAGGGTGCTTGGTATGGGTGCAGACACCTAGCACAACTTAATCTTTTCCATTTGCTTGCTGGAGGCCCAGAGGGTTGATGTCGCATCAGGATGCACATTCCTTTCAAGCTAAGCTGTCTGGAGAACATGAATAACCCTGGGAGGTAAGGGCAGCCACAGCCCTCAGGACAACTACATGACACTTTCTGTTCCAAAAGGACCTTGGCAGTTGTAGCCTATCCATTACTTATTACTTACAGGCACTATCTGTACCCAGACACTTCCAGTTGCGACCTTTGCTCTCATCAATCCACATACCAGAGTTAAGTCAGCAGATGTCGAGAGGAAACAATTTGTCTGTCACGGTGAGGAGCTTGGAAAGATTTTTCAAGGTCAAACCCAGAGTTCCTGCAACCATCCTGAACTTTTCAGGTGCAAGTTCCTCTTCTACTGAGTTTTAAAGCAGACCTCATGAAGTTCAACCAGACCAAGTGCAAGGTCCTGCATCTGGGTCGAGGCAATCTCAAGCACCAATATAGACTGGGCAGTGTCTGGCTTCAGACCAGCCCCGAGGAGAGGGACTTGGGGGTGGTGGTGTGTGATGGTTTGGGAGTTACCTGCCCCTACACACTTTGTAAAATCACCCAGACTAGACTCAGCCAGCTGGAAGTTAAGGACTGAAGCTCTATTTACAGCTTAGCACAACATACAAGCAGATCTATACACAACAGACATGAACAGTTAAAGATAATACAGAAACACAATTCCCCTCCCAGAGATCAGAGACCCCAAGAGGGGCTCCCAACCACCCTTCCACCTTCTCNAGACTATTCAGTCTGGAGAGGAGAAAGCTCCGAGGTGACCTTCTTGTGACCTTTCAGCATCTTGAGGAAGCCTACAAGAAAGCTGGGGAGGGACTTCTTAGGCTGTCAGGTGGGGATAGGACTGGGGGGAATGGAACAAATCTAGAAATGGGTAGGTTCAAACCGGATGTTAGGAAGAAGTTCTTCAGCATGAGGGTGGTGAGACCCTGAAACAGGTTGCCCAGGAAGGTGGTGGAAGCCTCATCCCTGCAGGTGTTTAAGGCCAGGCTGGATGAGGCTGTGGCCAGCCTGATCTAGTGTGAGGTGTTCCTGCCCATGGCAGGGGGGTTGGAACTGGATGATCCTTGTGGTCCCTTCCAACCCTGACTGATTCTATGATTCTATGACTTGAGCTGCTCTTTGTGGCCACAGTTTGCACATACTGTCCAGCATAGCCTCTCCTGTACATCAGCAGCTTCTCCCTTCTTGGAAAATCTGAGAGGGAGTTCCGAAAGGAGCAGCCAACTGGAGAAGCCTGAAGGAGAATGAGTATGAGTAAGCAGAACTTCAATGAGTTGGTAGGACACTAGTTAGAGTAATGGGCCTCCAGGGTGAGAGCAGTGACTGTGCTGACATGGTCCACCACGATGGCAGCACTCCCAACAGAAGCAAGGACAAAGTCCTTCACGTTTCTGGGAATGTGAGTTCTAGAAGCCTTCCCTTATGAGTGATCTTCAGACTTTAGTGTCTAATTGGAGACACACCAACAGAATCATAGAATGGTAAGGTTGGAAGGGACCTCAAAGATCATCCAGTTCCCCCCCCCTGCCATAGGGGCCACCTCCCACTAGCACAGGTCACTCAAGGCCTCCTCCAACCTGGCCTTGAACACCTCCAGGGAGGGAGCAGCCACAACCACCCTGGGCAACCTGTGCCAGTGTCTCACCACCCTCACTGCAAACAACTTCCTCCTCACATCCAGTTTCAATCTCCCCTCTGCCAGTTCAAACCCATTGCCCCTTGTCCTGTCATTGCAAGACCTTGTGAGTAGTCCCTTCCCAGCCTTCCTGTAGGCCCTCTTCAGATACTGGAAGAGCTGTGGCTTGAATTTTTAGGACCCAGGCAGTGATGGGTTTTAGGTAAGTCCTTTGCAAATAATTGCCCTCTATCTCTGCCCCTTTGGCACAAAGTGGGTGTTAGACCTGTCATTAAGACATCTATGCTTGCACAGGAAACCCAGACCCTCAGCTTGAGGAAGGTTCATAAACCCGACAGTAAACCATTCCAGTTTTGACATCAGAGGTGACACAAACATCCATTGGTGTCATCAGTATCTCAGATCGTTGGCATCTCGGATGGATTGGGAGAGGGCAAATTCCCAGATCTAAGTGGTGACTGCCACTCAAACCCTTATTACAGTATCACAGTATCACAGTATAGCAAGGTTGGAAGAGACCTCAAAGATCATCAAGTCCAACCCATTACCACAGACCTCAAGACTAGACCATGGCACCAAGTGCCACGTCCAAACCTGCCTTGAACACCTCCAGGGACGGTGACTCCACCACCTCCCTGGGCAGCCCATTCCAGTGGGGAATGACTCTCTCAGTGAAGAACTTTCTCCTCACCTCCAGCCTAAACTTCCCCTGGCACAGCTTGAGACTGTGTCCTCTTGTTCTGGTGCTGGTTGCCTGAGAGAAGAAAGCAACCTCCTGCTGGCCACAACCACCCTTCAGGTAGTTGTAGACAGCAAGAAGGTCTCCCCTGAGCCTCCTCTTCACCAGGCTAAACAATCCCAGCTCCCTCAGCCTCTCCTCATAGGGCTTGTGCTCGAGGCCTCTCACCAGCCTCGTTGCCCTTCTCTGGACACGCTCAAGCACCTCAATGTCCTTCTTAAATTGAGGGGCCCAGAACTGGACACAGTACTCAAGGTGTGGCCTAACCAGTGCAGAGTACAGGGGGAGAATGACCTCCCTGCTCCTGCTGGCCACACTATTCCTGATGCAGGCCAGGATGCCATTGGCCTTCTTGGCCACCTGGGCACACTGCTGGCTCATGTTCAGGCGGGTGTCAATCAGTACTCCCAGATCCTTTTCTGTTTGGCTGCTCTCCAGCCACTCCAACCCCAGCCTGTAGCTCTGCATGGGGTTGTTGTGGCCAAAGTGCAGCCCCCAGCACTTGGATTTGTTGAAATCCATCCCCTTGGACTCTGCCCATCTGTCCAGGCGCTCGAGGTCCTGCTGCAGAGCCCTTCTGCCCTCCAACCCACCAACATCTGCCCCCAGCTTGGTGTCATCTGTAAACTTGCTGGTGACTGACTCGATGCCCTCATCCAGATCATCGATGAAGATGTTAAAGAGGATGGGGCCCAGTACATGGAGGAACAAATCACCTTGAGTGCAGATCAAGCTGCTTCTGCCTGAGTTTTGCAGCCTGGAGAGTCAGCTTGCCTCCTTAGACCGAAGCTGGGAAGTGACTCAACGGATAGACACTATGGATACCCAGGGATTTGGGGCTGTGATGTGAGCTGCATCCTCAGTGTGATGTGCTTCATCTTCCATCAAATAAATTGAGGAAAAGCTTTGCAGGAAGACACAAATTTTCCACTGTTATTTAAAGAGTCAAATTCTTGAGTCAAGTTCTTGCTTGCCTCTGTCTTGTGAAATCGACTGAGGGAGAGCCAACCTTCTACAGATGTGTGACTGTTTTGAATGCTCACACACTGCATCTTGCTCTGGTCTCCTGGGTCAAGAGAGGGCCAGATTGAAGGGTGGAGTGAGGGAGTTTCATGTCTTGGTTCTCTAACTGGTAATTAAATAAAGCTTCTCCTCTGATATATTTCTGGAGCCACCCAGAATTTGATCTCTGCCTTTACACAAACAACGAGTTGGAAGCGTGTTGGGGCTGGTCCTCTTGCCCCATCTTCCACTGACCTTCTGAGATGTAGCTTCTTGCCTTTTGTGTGTCAAAACCCACACACATAAAGACAGGATAATGAAACTGAGCTCCCTTGTAAAGTGTTTTGAGCTTTGCTGAGAGGAAGCCAGGTATTAATAAGAAGTGCTGACATTATTACTGCACAAAGGAGGTGTCCAGAGATTTATGTCTACTTAGACCTCATCAGCTCTTACTCTAAACCAGCCAGGGCATAGTTTGCCTTCACTTACACTGCAGTTTAGACCCATCTCATTGAAAGGTTGATCAGATCTCTACCCTAAACCCATACCTGGAAAGCCTCCATGCCAACATCTGGTTTAGAAGCATCATTGCCACTTCTGTTGCTATTGAAACTTCAACCTGGTGATGTCTTTGTTTTCCTCTTCCCTAAGGATGTTATTTATGTGATCCGCCTCATTAAATAAACTGAATAGCTGGTGCTGGGAGACCATTGCCCTGCAAGTTCTGAGAATGTGTTCCTTGTTGTCTTTGTGTCCCAGAAACCACTGACCAGAGGGCAGAAAACCAGAACATGTGTCTTAAATTATCTGCTGGCTTCATGTAATACCAATAAGTATTGTTCTTCTTCCTCTAGCACGCTTCATCCCTGCCAAAGCCCAACAGACCTAATTTAGATTCACTATTGCTACTACTATTATCATTGTTGTTATTATTATTATCATCATCATCATCATCTTGACACTGAACTGGGAGGAGTGGCTGACACCTTGTCATGCTCTGCTGCTGCCCTGTGACAGCTGGATAGGCTGAAGAGATGGGTGGAAGAGAACCTCACGAAGTTCAACAAGGGCAAGTGTAGAGCTGTGCACCTGGGGAGGAATAAACCTCTGCATAATTACAGGTGAAACTTCCTGGGCTCCAGTTTGTGCCCATTGCCCCTTGTCCTGTCGCTGGGTACCACTGACAAAGGTCTGGGCCCATCCTCTTGTCCCAAGTCCTTTAGCACTGAGGAAATCCCCTCGGGGTTTGCTCGTCTCCAGGCTAAGCGTCTCCAGGTCTCTCAGATTTTCCTCCTCCCAGAGATGCTCCATTACTATCAGCATCTTCCCAGCTGCCACTGGACTCTCTCCAGCAGTTGCTTTTCTCCCTTGGACTGGGGAGCCCAGAACTGGACTCAGTCGTCCATATGTGGCCTTGCTAGGGCAGACTAGAAGGGGGAAGACAACTTCCCTTGACCTGCTGGCCAGAATATTTTGGATGCATCCTAGGAGACCATTGACTTTCTTGGCCAGAAGACCACATGGTGACCTTGTCCACCAGCATTTCCAGGTTCTTCTTCACAGAGCTGCTTCACATCAGTTCAGCCTCTCACCTATACTGGTAGTCCAGTGATCAGAGGGCTGCAGCAGCTCTGCTATGAGGACAGGCTGAGAGAGTTGGGGCTCTGCAGCCTGGAGAAGAGAAGGCTTCCAGGAGACCTTAGAGTAGCCTTCCAGTATCTGAAGGGAGCCTACAGGAAGGCTGGGGAGGGACTATTGACAAGGCCTTGCAATGCCAGGAAAAGGGGCAATGGGTTTGAACTGGCAGAGGGGAGATTTAGACTGGATGTTAGGAGGAAGTTGTTTGCAATGAGGGTGGTGAGACACTGGCACAGGTTGCCCAGGGAGGTTGTGGCTGCTCCCTCCCTGGAGGGGTTCAAGGCCAGGTTGGATGAGGCCTTGAGTGACCTGTTCTAGTGGGAGGTGTCCCTGCCTATGGCAGGGGGTTGGAACTAGATGATCTTTGAGGTCCCTTCCAACCTGACCATTCTATGATTCTACGTACACTGGTACGTGGGGACACAGACCTCCCTCCTCTGCCTGAGGCCACATGCTATGGAGCACAGACTGGTTTGATCCTAACAAGTAAAGAAGGGCACAATGTCTCATTTTCCTCCTCATCAACCACTCAATCAGAATGTCCCCATGGCTGCACAGGCTGGAGCAGGACACGTGCACAGCTCTTGCCATGTATAATTAATCAGCATTTGGGCTCACTTGAGCACCTGCAATTGCCCAAAAACGTGTGATCATGCCCCTTTGATGGTGCCAGAAGCAGCTGACCCCTTTAATGCTTGTTCAGTGGAGCATGTGGCTTTCCATCAGGTTGACACCACCCCCACAAAGGCAGTGTGGGACGTGACAATTTGCCCAGGTGCCTGTCTGGAAGCAAAGGTGAATGTTGATGAAGGGACTTTCTGCATCAGGATTCAGCTCCACAGGCATATCTTTGAGCCTTGATTTTAAAACATTCATGATTACCAGATGAAATGATGGCTGTAGATGTTTGCCCCTGGTGCTTATGGTCAGGCAGGGCTTATGGAAGGAACAGACTGGGCTGTGGGGCAGTTGAGACTGGAAATTATGTTCTGAGCTGTTAGCAGTGTGGAGTTATGGGGGTTTATAGGCAGGGTATGCCTGCACTTTTGAAAAAGGGCTGTGAAACTGTGTGGAAGGCACTGAAATAACTTGATATTGGGTATTGTGTTCCAGGCCAGGGTTGATGGGGACTTCAGCAACCTGGTCTGGTGGAAAGTGTCCCTGCCCACAGCCGGGGAGTTGGAGCTAGATGATTTTTAAGTTGCAAACCCAACCCACTCTATGGTTCTGTGAACAGGAAGCATTCTGTGACTGATGATTTCCAGGCATGGGGACTCCATCAATGCCCTATGCAGCCTGGGCCAGAGCTTGACAACCCCTTGGGGGAAAGAAATTGCTCCTGATGTCTATTCTAAACCCATTATTTGTGAAGTAGGTGGTTTGCAAAGCCTGGTGGGAAGGTGGCCTCACGTCTGCACAGAGCAGTGGAGATCCCATTGCACTTCAGGAAAGATTTAGGGGCTGAACTGGGAAATAAGAGCTCTAAATAAAGCTTGCAAGCTGTAATGTGTATGTTATTCAATCTGTGAGGCCAAAGCCACTTATCAGCCTCTATCAGATTTCTAGGAAATGATGAGGTCTGTTTGTCTTTACTGCCCTGGATGCTTAATGAAACAAGGAAATTAGTTGATGGCAATTCGACGCCAACCTCCCTCAAGTGACCTACAAATGATGTTTTGAGAGGCAGAGCCTGAACCTGTACCAAGTAATTTCTTATCACACTGGATGGCTATCCCTGAGCAGGGTCATAGTTTTGCTTCCCTTTCATACATCTCATGAATAGTTGGATTTTACTAGCCAGCAATGTTGCACAGGTGGCCAAAAAGGCCACCAGCATTGTGACTTGGATCAGCACTAGTGTGGCCAGCAGGAACAGGGCAGGGATTGTGCTCCATACTGGGCACTGGTGAGGCCACACCTCCAATCCTGGGTTCAGCTTTGGGCACCTCACTCCAAGGAGGACATTGAGGGTCTAGAGCTGGTCCAGAAGAAGGCAGTGAAGACTGTGGCAATGAGGTCTGTGAAGGCAATGAGGTCTGTGAAGGCAATGAGGTCTGTGAAGGCAGTGAGGGTCTGGTCTTATGAGGAGCAACTGAGGGACCTGGGGTTGTTTGCACTGGAGAAAAAGAGGCTGAGAGGAGACATTGTGGTTCTGTTCAATTCCCTGAAAGGAGGCTGGAGCCTGGTGGGGTTGGTCTCTTCTCCCTAGTAACAAGTGACAGGATAAGAGGAAATGGCCTCAAGCTGACCCATGGGAGGTTTAGGCTGGATATTAGGAAAAAATCTGTTTAGTGAAAAAGTGGTCAGGCATTGGAACAGGCTGCCCAGGGAGGTGGTGGAGTGTTCAAAAACATGTTAGACATGGTGCTTAGGGACATAGCTTAATGTAGATTTTGGGTTGGCAGTTGGCCTTGATGATTGTGATGGTTGGGGAGTTCCCCACCCCCCCACTCTATGAAAAATCACTCAGCCAGCTGGAAGTTAAGGACTGAAGCTCTACTTACAGCTTAGCACAATGTACAAGCAGAGNCCTTTCCCTTTCCCTTTCCCTTTCCCTTTCCCTTTCCCTTTCCTTTCCTTTCCTTTCCTTTCCCTTTCCTTGTATAATATTTTTCAGCAATGTGATCTCAGTACACTTCAGAGTGGAAGAACCTCTTTTGAAAGGACAAGTATATTTTTCTGTACAACCTGAGCTCCAGCCTGGTATGTTTATCAGAGATCTTCCTACATCCAAAGCTCTCTGCACAGCAGTAGGCACTCCAGCTTAATGTAGGAAATCAATGAACACTGAAACCATAAGGGAGGAAAAAAAAAAAAAAAGATTTTTTTAATTTTAATGTGCTCCTTTTTATCCCCCCTTTTTTTTTAACCCCAAATAAAAACATTTTAAAAAAAAAAAACAAACTATATTTGAACTATAAACATTTATGGAGGGAAAAAAACCAAACAGAAAGCACAGTTCTTGGTTTTAACAGCATGTTTGAAAATCATTTCAATGGCTGCAAAGTTGGGCAGAGGGGAGCCTCTTGAAGGTCAACAAGGGCAAGTGTAGAGTTTTGCACCTGGTGAGGAATAAACCTCTGCACCATTACGTGTGAGAGGTTGACCTACTGGAAAGCAGNTAACAGAAAGCCATAAGACACAGCAGGTCCCAGAGAGAGAGACTGTGTCTCATCTATGCTTTTGTCCTTGTTTTTCTACACCTCAGCAAGCCTATGAGTGAAGCAGACATCACCANAGTCCAGCAGAGGCTTCAAAGATGTTGAGGGGCCTGAAGCATCTCTGATGAGGAAAAGCTGAGAGACTTGGAGCTATTGAGCCAGGAGAAGAGCAGACCCAGAGGGGAACTTCTCAATGCCCAACAAGAGCTAAAGGGTGGGGGCTGGGGAGCAAAATGATGGTCCCAGACTCCTGTCAGTGGTGCCTAGAAACAGGCAAAGAGCACAAACTGGAACCCAGGAGGTTCCATTTGAACAGGAGCAGAAACTTGTTTGGTGTGAGGGTGATGGAACCCAGAGAGGTTGTGGAGTCTCCTTGTATAGATAGATTCCAAACCCCTCCTGGGCACTGTGATGCTGAGCAAGCTCCTGTGGGTGCCCCTGCTTTAACAGGGGCATTGGACTGGATGATCTCCAGAGATCCTTTCTGACTCAAACCATGCTGGGATTGTGTGCTTATTGTTTTTTATACTCAATGTCTTTTTACAGGCAGGCAGCATCTTCTCTGTTGAAATAGTCAACTAAGTTGGTACTTGCATTGTTCAGTGGTAATGGTGTGAATCTCCAGTGATGGAAGAATTCAAGTCCATAATGGTGTGAATCTCCAGTGATGAAGCCATTCAAGTGCATCAATTATTTGGCATGAAAGAATTATTCTCGTGGAGTGAATTTTTTAAGAGAGATTTGGAAATTTCCATTTGCTCCTTGCTTTGTGCCATGATTAGCACAAGGAATGGAGCCTTTGTCATTTTATTTGTGTGGGACAGAAACTCAGAGAAATGCCAAAGAAAACCAACAGACTGTTTTGTCTCAAGAAATCAGTTGAAAAGAGATGTTTTCATCTTCCTGAAGATATATTCCAGTTTGACTTGTTGAAATGGACCTTTGTTTGGGGCTGATTTCATCACTAAACCATGTTTGGGCCATGTGGCGTCTTGGAGCTGGAGTCTCTAAAGTGGTTGGAAGGTTTTTATTCCTTTTGTAGGAGGAAGGTTTTAAGGTCAGATTACCTCTCTTGTCGTGGATCAAGTGGAATTTTGACAATGCTTGGTAGCAAGCACTTGGTGAACAAAACCTTCCAGGCTGTGGTGGGTTAGGAACACACCACTGCAAATTACCAGACTAGCTGAGAGGGCATGGAAGTAAGCTGCAGCTGTATTTACAGCAAAGCAATATTTACAAACACATATACTCAATAGATTTACAAATGCTTACAATTATATACAAGTTAGAAATAATACAGAAATACAAACTCCCTCCTGGACAATGGAAACTGCTCAGAAGGGACTCAAAGCTACCTTATCTCTCTTTCTCCCTTCCCAGGCAGACAAACAAAGGAATCAGCAAAGCTTACATTGGTATGTGTCAGCCAAGATTAGAAGAGAGATTTAGAGCAAAATTAAGAGGAAGCAATTGGATCCAGCTACACAGAGCAGACTGAATGAGAGTTCTGGGACCAGTGCTGTTTAACATCTTTGTCAGTGGACAGAGGAATGGAGTGAACCCTCAGCAAGTTTGCAGATGGCATCAAGCTGTGTGGCACAGTCAACTTGCTAGAGGGCAGGGATCCATCCAGAGGGACCTGGACAGGCTGCAGAGGTGGGCCTGAGCCAACTTCATGAAATTCAACAAGGCCAAGTGTAAGGTCCTGCACCTGGGTAGGCACAATGCCAAGCACAACTCCAGGCTGGGTGGGGAATGGCTGAGAGCAGCCCTGAGGAAAAGGACCTGGGGGTCTGCGGTGATGAAAAGCTCAACATGAGCCTGCAGTGTGAGTGCAGCCCAGACAGCAACCGAGTCCTGGGCTGCAGCAAGAGCAGTGTGGGCAGCAGGGCAAGGGAGGGGATTGTGCCCCTTTGCTCTGCTCTTCTCAAACCCCACCTGGAGTCCTGTGTGCAGTTCTGGAGCCCCCAGTACAGGAAGGACATGGAACTGTTGGAGCCAGTCCAGAGGAGGCCACGAAGATGCTAAGAGGGCTGCAGCAGCTCTGCTGTGATGACAGGCTGAGAGAGTTGGGGCTCTGTAGCCTGGAGAAGAGAAGGCTGTCAGGAGACCTTGTAGTAGCCTTCCAGTATCTGAAGGGGCCTAAAGGAAGGCTGGGGAGGGACTNCTTTAACATCTCCAAGGACAGTAACTCCACCACCACAGGGCAACTTGTTCCAACACCTGACCACTCTTGCAGGAAACAAATTTTTCCTAATATCCAACCTAAACCTCTTCTGGCACAACCTGAAGCCATTTCCTCTCCTCTTATCACCTGATATTAGGGAGAACAGATCAACTCCCACCTCAATACAACCCCTTCCTGGAGGGGTTTCAAAGCCACAGAGATGTGATGCTAAGGAACATGATTTAGTTCAGAACAAGAGGACACAATCTCAAACTGTGCCAGGGCAGATTTAGGCTGGACATTAGGAAGAAGTTCTACATGGAAAGAGTGATTGGTATTAGAAAAGGCTGCCTGGGGAGGTGGTGGAGGCACCATCCCTGGAGGAGGCTGGATGAGGCACTTAGTGCCATGGCTTAGTTAATTAGAAGGGTTAGGTGATAGGTTGGACTTAATGATCCTAGAGGTCTTTTCCATCCTGCTTAATTCTGTGATTCTGTGATTCTGTGCTGACCTGGCAGTGCTGGGTTAATGGTTGGTCTTAATGACCTGAAAGGTCCTTTCCAACCAAAATCATTCTGGTTTCTGAATTTTGTGGCTCTTTCTGGGGCTCCTTATGCAGTGCAAGGGATCAAAACTCTGCCCTAAATTGTGGGGCTTGAACCTCTGAGTTTGAAGCTTGAATCAGCTTTGCAATTCATGGAAGGAAAAGCCTTTTGATGAAGGGAAAAGACTCAGGGCCTGAGGCACTGGGCAGCTGCTGGAATACAGCATCCACCTATGGCTGTGTGTGCAGGAAAGCAGCACAGCTGGGAACATCTGCCATACACCATGTCCCAGTTTAACTCCACGAGCTCAGGGAGGGAGAAATAGCATCACCAGGCAAGTTCCTCTCAGGTCAATTCATTTAAAAAAAAAAAAAAAAAAGGGATTCTGGGAAGGTGGACAAGGGGATCCTGGTTACAACAGAGTGTCTGAAGTGTTTCTCCTCAAGGCCTGCCAGGAGCTGGAGAAAGTGCTGTGTTTTTGTTCCTCTGTACAGAAGCGAGAGTGAGTTGAGGCTTGGATTCCCCTCTCCAAACGTCTGAAACGTTCTTGAAGAAGAAAACCTACGCACACACAGAGCTGGCTGCCCCTTTTATTGAAGGTACTGGAACTCAGACTGTCATCTGTGTCAGATTTCCTCTTGGCACCACAGCTGGCTGGTTGTCCCATCCAAGTCTGCTAGCCAATGGCAACAGAAAATTTATCATGACTTGACTTCTAATTGAGTTTGCCTCTTCTTTCTGCCGGAGTCACAGCAGGTTCGGGCTGCTGGTTGTGAATGGGTCTGCAAACAACACCCAAAATGTTCCAGGACAGCAAATCCACACAAATAGGACATACTTTCTTCTGTTGTTGTTTTTTTTTCTCTTCTCCTCTTTTTATTTTTTTTTTCATGCCCAAAAATAATAATAATAAGAATAATAACAATGATACTCTAGCTGATTTATAAATAGAAACTGGAGAACCTTTTGGAAGTGACTCCACATCCGCTTCGACTGAATGGAAGCTGTTCTTGCTGGAAGCTAAACATCTAGGAACATACCAGGAATCACAGGAAAGGAGAGGAAGATGAGATGAAGAGGGGGTCCTGGGTGAGAGAAAATATTTTTCTGCATTGTCAGCTGGTGCTGGTGCTGGTGCTTGGAAAGAGGGAATGAAGATTTGCCAGCCAAGGAGAGCAGAGGAGACACCTGGGGCTGGTTAGCCTGGAGAAGAGAAGGCTGACAGGGGGTCAATACTCACCAAGAGCTAAAGGGTGGGGGGCAAGAAGATGGTGACAGACTCTTGTAAGTAGTGCCCAGTGAGAGGACAAGGGACAACAGGCACAAACTGGAACCTAGGAAGTTCCATCTGAACAAGAGGAGAAAATTATTTGGTGTGAGGGTGCCAGAGCCCTGTCCTATGCTGCCCAGAGAGGCTGTGGGGTCTTCTCTTGAGAGATTCCAGAACCACCTGGACATTGTGATGCTGGGCAAGCTGCTGTGGGTGCCCCTGCTTTAGCAGTGGGCCTAGATGAGATGACCTCCAGAGGTCTCTTCCAACCCCCCCAACAGTGGGATTCCATCCTGTGAAGTGGCTTTGGTGCAGACGGTCCAAATACAGAACGTTTAAAACGCTGCACCTAGCGTTATGCTTGCAGCAGATGAAGGAAATGTGTACCCCCCACTTCCTAGGGCTTAGCTAACTCTTGATAACCTGCTCTGCACTTGTGCCAAAATGGTTGATGAGGAGGGAAACACATCCAAAGCCATTAAGAAGTCAATAAGTCATGGTCACCCAAATGCTCTGCGGGAAGCCAGTTTTCAGAATGAGTAAGGTAGGGCAGAGCGAAGCCAAGGTTTAGGGGGGGAACTTTATGTGACTTCTGAGAGATGAGAGCAGGAATGCAACTCCAAAGCAAGTAATGAAAGATAGGTTTCAGTTGGAAGAACCTACAGTGATGATTATCTCTGTCTGGTTTGACTTTCCCCTGGGTTATTCATGATCTGTTTGATGGCTTTCTCTGAATGCATGTCGCAATTACAGGCCAACCACGGAGATGCTTGTGGGCACAGAACTACAGGAAATACCAAGAGGAGAGACTCCCTGACAGCTCCTGACAGCTCCTGATATTGTCATTTATCTGCTCATTAAAGTCTTAATGTTATTTCAGTGACTCCTTTGCAAAAAAAAAGAAAAAAAAAAAAAGCTGGATCTTTTGGACCTCAGTTGAATCCAGTTGAGGAGGTTTTCTTGTTCCCAGTCTTCTCGTCAAATATTTCCTTCTGACTGCCTCTGAGCCTTTTCCTCACCATGTCTCAGTGTTGCATAATTTTCTGGCTTTTCCTCCAACCCTTAAGAAGCAGAAGGGTTATCAAACAGGGAGCAGAAATGTACCAGAGCTGAAGAAGTTCGCTGAAATCAGCAGAGTTTTCAGCAGAGGCAGAAGAGAGTGCCTCTGGGACCCAAACTCATGTTTTATTCATTGCTTTCATCGCATCATCCAGCTCAGAGTCATTTTGAGAATGCATTTCCAAGACTGCCTGCAGGTCATGCTCCTAGGTGAAGCTGTTCCTTTAAAGCTGTTGAAAGAAAATAGGTGAAGTGAATCATGAAATCTAAGACAGTAGAGGAAAATTATATCACTAAAGCTACCAAGTGGAGTAGGAGAATATCAATTCCTTACCAGCTTTGATCCCAGAGCTTTTGGATGAGAGCTTTGATCTCACAAGCCTTGGACTGCATAATGTCAGTGCTCAGGAGGACAAGTTGAACAGAGCAGGAAGAGAAGATAAGCAGGCCCTGGAAAGAAGAAAATTCAAAGTCATCACATTGCCTATTCAAAGTCCTAATATTGACTTCGATTGCCACTAAGCTCTCAAACTGGCTTTGCTCTGCTGAAAATGGGTGATAGAGGGCTGATGTGTCCATGCACCAAGAGAGGAGCTGTGAGCATGGCAGGACTGCAGCCTCAGTAGGCTCAGCATGGCTGTACACATGTCAGGCTGAGTGACACCAACCAGTCAAAATGAAACCAGCAAGCCACGGAAGCTGATGCCCTCTATCATCCCTCAACAGCCTTGTGGTGCAGCCCACAGCAGCAAGCTGTTCTGTTTGCTAGCACTGAGGACTTGTTGGAGGCTCACACCCTGACTAAGACCCACTGTCCACTTCTTGTTTTTCTCCACAGCTTGGCTTTCAACTTGCAATGGCCACCTACATGCTCCCTGCTGAGAGCCTCACAAGAGGACTCCTCTGCAATGAGTTTTGGCTTGTCCTGCAAAGCATCCTGTTGATGTTCTGACACAACACTCTCTGGTGTTCTAGAAGGGATGGCAAAAGAGGTAGGTGGTGGCTTTACTCTAAATTGATGAGAAAAAGTCAGAGGCAGCTCCAAGCTGATGTGATGACAGGCACCCTTCTATTCAAGTCTCCAAGAAGCTTGATCCTAACCAGCAAATGCCAACAGTCATTCTGCAACTACAAAACAACAAGGTTTGGAAAGTTCTCTGATGTTTCCAGCATGGATTAGTCACTCTTCTGGTAAGGCTTTGGCAGCTCTTATTGATGGTCAGTCCAACAGGTGGGGCTGACATACCAGGGACCTTGCTTCATCCCATTGCTCTGTCAATACCAGCACAAATCCATCCTGAGAACTGGAGGGTAAATCACACCAGCTTCCAGGCAACAGGGCTTGTTCAGCACATTCTTATTCAGAGTGTGAAGATACTTGTACAGTGCAGCTCTGCAGCCTGGCTGCTCTTCTGGTGACATGCAAAAATCTCCTTCCTGTTCTTGCTTATTCATAGTATTTAATGGTTGCCCATGTCATGGGGTAGAGCTGACCTGGCTTCTGGACCAAAGATAGATGCTCTCCATAAGCTACTCTCCATTCCTAAAGGGGAAGACAAAGGCAATAAAGGAGAGAAACTTATGGGTTGGGAAAGAAACTAAACTATTTGGGATGGAAAGAAGAGTAATTCAATGAAGCAGAGACAATGAGACATCAACCAATATCAGCCCAGCCCTGGTGACAATGGCATCATCATTGTCACCACTGATGCTGGAGGAAGGCACAAGGAAAGTCTCAGACTGGACTCAGAGACAAGTGGAAACTGGATTCAGTAACACAGGTATCAGGAAGAAAGGCTGAAGAATGGGCAAAGTCCTCAGGCACTGGCTGCTGAAGAAGAGGCTTGACCCTGGTGATCCTTCAGCTTTATACTGAAAATGATGTCCATGGGAGGGATTCCCCTGTTGGTCAGTTGAGGGTCCCCTGTCCTGTCCCCTCTTCCCATAGGAGCATTTTTTACTTCCTGCCCCTCAGTGTGGGGCACAAGATGTAGCAGTGCCCTTGCTCTGCACCGTAGCTAGCCTAAGCCAGAGCCTTTCTGCAGCCCAGCCCTTGGCAGGAACTCTCCCCATCAGTGTTCGCCCTGCTAGAAGCAGCCACTGTGTGCAGACATGGCAGGAACTCTCCCCATCAGTGTTGTCCCTGCTAGAAGCAGCCACTGTGTGCAAACATGGCAGGAACTCTCCCCATCAG
>WBNM01004414.1:0-41938 GCA_013399055.1 Ramphastos sulfuratus
AAAAAACCCACAACACACACAAACCACCCAACACAAACCCAGCCCAAAGTAGGACATCTCCCGGGCCCGTTCAGCATCCTGAGCATGCCACCTGCAGGTCAGCACCGACACTTCTCGCCTTTGCAGCCCATAAAATATTCATGTGTCTCTCCAGCCCGGCTGTGTTCTGCTGCCCGAGGCTTGCGCTGCAGGTGGAAACTGGGCCACCGTGTCCCCAGCCACCTCTGCGGACCGGCAGAACGTGGCACCGACCGGAGGAATGCCTCAGCAGGGAGGGAGCTCAGCTGCTGGGGCTGGCCTGGACCACAGGGAGCCCACGGTGGAGCTCACCAGCACAACCCGGGTTATGAAACACCATCAAAGTCATAGATCCAGAGGGTGGGCTGGGGCAGAAGGGACCTTCAGCACCATCCAGTGCCGACCTCCTGCCATGGGCTCCTCTCATCAGGCCAGGCTGCTCAAGGCTTCATCCAGCCTGGCCTTGAACACCTTCACAAAGGCATCTACAACCTCCCTGGGCAACCTGTGTCAGTGTCACACCACCCTGACTCCAAAGAATTCCTTCCTCATCTCCAGCCTCACTCTCCCCTCTCTCAGCTCCAAGCCATTGCTCCTCAGCCTGTCACTGCAAGCCTTTGTCACGAGTCCCTCCCCAGCTCTCCCGTAGCCCCTTCAGATACTGGAAGGCTGCTCTGAGGTCTCCCTGGAGCCTTCTTTCCTCCAGGCTGCATTTGTATCATGCCTAGACTTATAGTGGGCTGAGAACTGAATGAGAAGTCAATTAAGTTGTGGTGTCTAATTAAAGCAGGGTTTAGTTATCACTGCTGTGCCAAGATTCACACTCCAGAGAAACGTACCCAGGTTTGGAACCTCTGCTTAGACACCAGCACAGTCAACAGCCCCAAGAACAGGATTACAGCAGTTCCAGCTATGGAGTCCATCCCAAGGGCTCTCACAGCCAATGTGACAGTGCCCTGCCTTGAGTTCTGCTACTCAAGCCACTTGCACAGCTCTACCTTGGGGGTTCTGCTACTTAAGCCACCTGCACAGCCCATTTTAAGATCACTCTGTGAAGCTCTTCAGCTCAAGTTTGACCTCTCCAGCTCCCAACAACTTCCTGATGCTTGAGGAGGGCTCAAGAAACAAGAGCTGCACCACAAAGCAAAAGACAAGCTCTGACCACACAGTTCCCCCAGATCAGGGCAAACCCAACACAACCACAGTGCAAAATGGATGCAAACTCCTTGAAAGTTCTGGTTTTCTATCAAAGCAAACCATGCTTTTCATCCAGCTCTCAAGGTACCTTCTGTGGTCTGTCATTAGGACCAGTCCCACACAGGCACTATCCCAAAGCTCTGGGAGCTTGTAGCAGCTTAGAATAACCTGGATGCTTCTACCTGGAAATGCTGCAAGCTCATCTTCATTCTGAGGAGTATCCCAACTTCTGCCCTCAAAACCACCCCTTACACAGGAACTCTGCCACAACAGCAGGTGCTGCACAGTTCAAAACATCTACAGCAACTTTGAGATGCTATCATCATTTCTGCCAGATCAGATCAAGACCCTCAGACTGTATCAGTGTGAGGATAAAGACCACATCACACTGCTGCTGCTTGGAACACTCCAGTTCCTTCCTGTCTTGTTTCCAGCAAAAAGGGAATTCCAGCTCAACTCAACAGAGACACATCAATATTTACACTGAGGGTGGACAGTCACTGGCACAGGTTGCCTAGGGAGGTTGTGGATGCTCCCTCCCCAGGGGTCTTCAAGGCCAGGCTGGATGAGGCCTTAAGCAACCTGGGCTGGTGGGAGGTGTCCCTGCCCATGGCAGGGGGTTGGAACTGGATGAGCTTTAGGGTCCCTTCCAACCCAAACCATTCTGTGAATCTATAAATCAGGTCACCAGATTTGAACCTTGTTACCCCAACCCTTCCCCTCCACACCACTTCTCCAGCACTGGAGACATTCCAGCAGCCACTTGGCTGAGCCCTTGGATTTGCAAGGAGGGGGGAAAAAAATCAATCTCGTGCTGAGGCCACAGCACTCACCATCCTTCCTGTTCCTTGGGGAATTTCCTACCTTACAGATGAATGCCAGAGGAAAGGACACTCCTTTTCTTCCCTCTGGGTCCCTTAAGGGGACCCTTTCTATCAGCCTGGACCTCCTGGCCATTTCTAGTATCTCTTACTTGGACCCTCACTGCAGTTACCTTGCAGCAAAGCAGCTAAGACAACTAAATTGACTCAACCAAATCTATGCAGACAACCACACCAGCACTCAAAGGTCCTGCCATGAGAGGTGCTTCAGCAGTTCAACCCTTAGGAGCATTTCAGCTGCTCAGAAAAACAAAGCTGTGCTTAGTTCAGCAGCAAAGGAACTGAACCATCTCACTAAAATAGAGATTTCAGCATTCTCTGCTCTAAATGTTTGCAGTTCCCAGGGTTGATGAAGGGATAAAAAAAAAAAACAAACCCAAATGAACCCCCAGGATTTCCTTTGAGACTTGTCTGTGGTTCAAGCCCCATCTGAGCCCTTTTCTATAAGCAGGCAGTGCTGGCTGCTGCTCCTTGTGAGCACACCTGCTCCCTCCGCATAGTTCCTCCTCCAAGGAGCAATAAAATTCCTCCTTTGCAGCCTCCAGACCAAATCCTAAATTGCTCTGCACGCTCTGCCTGATTTATTGCAGGAAAGACAGCGCATTACAGCCAGAAACTGAAGGGGAAAGAGGTTCAGATTACGACTTAATTTGCAATTAACCAATTCCACTTTCTGTCTGAAGTCTCTCCAAGATAAAATTGCAGATCTGGATGCTATTCTGGGACGCTGCAGCACCACACAATCTAAGGGCTCGAGCACCAGACAGAAACATTTGCGTGCTACAGATGAACTTCAAACTCAGAGCACAGGGGTGGCAGCTACTCACCAGGTAAGAGGGGAAAACAATCTTGGATTACAAAGGAGAGAAAGAGAAAAGAGAGGTTAGACACCACAGCATCTCTGGAATTGCAGAATACCACAGCTTTGGTGGGAAGCTTGGAGATGCACCTGAGACGTCTCATCCGAACCCAGGCCAGAGGTGATGGCAGAGCAGTAAGTGGAACTGTGGCACATCCAACACTGACCCTCAGCAGCCAAATCAGACTCTGACTCTGCATACAGCCCTGCCGCCAGCTTCCCGCCCGCACGTGACAACTACAAGGGCACACTAGAAGGAGAAGTTTCCACCAGCAAGCAGAAGGCTGAATGCTCTGAGCAGCCCTAGATGAGGATTTTCTCATCAGAAGTTTTTCACTGCAGCTAAAAACCGGTGACAGGAGACTCCTGATACTTTTGTTAGGAAAGGCATCTCAAACCCTGGACCTCAGGCATCTCAGGCTGGACGCTGGAGATGGGACCCCAGTACAAGCCAGGATGATGGTGGCAGCACCAACCTGAGCATCTCAGCCACAGGACAGGTTAAAAAAAGTCCCCAAAGCCACAACTCTGCTTTGCTCTTGTGAGGAGTTCTGCTCCTCCCCTCCCTCAAAAGCCTGCTGAACAGAAAAGCTCCTCCAACCCCACCCTGGCTGATGTGCCCACTTTTTTGGTCTCTCCCTGTGACCAACAGCTTGGTTTTCAAACCCATTTCAACAGGCAGGCTCCCCAAACCCTATCTGCTTTTCAGAAAGAAGTTCACCCAGCAAATTCAGCTGATCACCATCCAAATGAACAAGTTCTGCAGAAAGCAATTTCTGGTGGATTTCATTATCTACCCCACTGAAGACAGAGCAGGAACGTCCTAAGCGTTTTAAGTGGTTGAATTTTGTTCCAAATATAAGGCTGGCTTGGGAGAGACTGCAGGAAACAGCACAGAGAGGAAAATATTTCTTCTTTTCCCCCTGGTATTTGAAGTAAAATTAGGTGCCAGGCAATCACTTGCTCAGGATTATACATTTATGCAAAAAGCAGCTCCGGCTCAGCACCCACACATGGGGGGTTTGGGGTTGGGTTTTTTTTGAGCTGGATGAGGAAGTGGCAGCAGCAGAGACAGCTCAGCCCCATCCCTCCACACCGTGTGCCAGTGCCCAAACCAGACATACTGCTTTTAAAGTCCTTAGAACACTTGATTTCAGTTAAGCCTGAAAGTTCTCAGTCATCTATGGCTTTTCCACCCCTCGACCAGCTACTGACAGCATCTAACCAGCCTGGGCTGCTGCTCTGCCAACCAAGGGCATGGCTTTGATGGCAGCAAGCTTCTCAGAGCCATGCTTCATAGGCTTACACCACACCTCTTCCACAAGGCAAATGATCATTTTAGGTGGCTCCAGACACAAGACCTTGGCTGAGAAGCAACAGGAAGGCAATCAGATGCTGTGCTGAGCTGCATGAGTGTCACCTTTTTTGGTAAAGAGATTCTGCACAAGGACCCAGCTCTCTCCAGTCCCATCTGTAGAGCATGAGTAATGGCTCTTGCTAGTCAGCAGGGGAAGACACCTCATTGAGGCATCCTCTTCTCCAGGTGGCTTTTGGCAGGCTCTCCATGAAGCAGCCTCTGCAGGAACATCACTGAGCCTCAGCACTGACTTCTGCTGCAAGAGCCTGTTCATGGATGCTGTTTTAATGGTGCCTGTGGCAGCTGATGCTGCAAACAGCATTCAGACCTAGTGCTGCAGCTCCTGGGATCTGCTGTGCCATGGGACCACTGCAGGTTGCCAGAAGTTTTAACTGCATTTGGACTGATACTGCACTATTTAGACTAACATCCCTAGGAATGACAGATGGAATTAGTCATGGTGACTGTTCCCAGCGCAGACACACGGCAGACTGAGAACTCAACTAATCCACTGACACACAGAGCAGGAAGCTCACTGCTAAGGAGACAACAGGACAGGTCACAGGGCTACTCATCAAACACACACCATAGAAACAACACTGCAGAAGTAAAAAAAATAAAGTGAGAACCTCAGCATTATCCAATTCAATGGTAATCTGCTGGGAAAGAGAGAAGGGGAAGAAGTGAAAGCAAGCATTAGTAAGAGAAATCACAACCAGGTTTCATGGTAGGATATTAGAGATCAGTTCACACCTTCATGCTGTGACCCAACACTGGAAAGAACATCTGCAAGCACTGGGATGTGCTGGGATGGGGAACTGCCCCACCAAGGGCAGGATGAGCCCTGGCTTTGATCCTGTGCCAAGTGGCAAACCAGGCAGGCTGCCTGATCAAGATCCAAGAACTTCACCCTCGGGCATGAGTCCAGCAGCCTGAGCTGCCACCAGCAGCAGGGCAGGGGTGGGGCTTCCAGTCTGGGAAGGAGAAATGGAGCTTTGAAATGCAAGTCCTGCATGGAGGGACAGGACAAGGGGTAATGGCCTCAAACTGGAAGAAGCTGGATTTAGATTAGAGCTCAGGAAGAAAGTCTTCCCAAGGGTCAGAAGACACCAGAACAGGTTGCTCAAAGTCATGCAGGCTCCAACTTTGGAGGTCTTCAAGGCCAGGCTGGATGAGGCCTTAAGCAACCTGGGCTAGTGGGAGGTGTCCCTGCCCATGGCAGGGGGGTTCGACATGGATGACCTTTAAGGACCTTCCATCCAAGCCAACCTATTCTAAGTTTCTATGAAGTGAGGGCTGATAGCTGGGAAGCACCCAGCAAGACATGCATGAGTGACATGTTTCCAAGGAAAAAAAAACTTGGGTCTAGCCTACACTGTCAATGTGGTGAGGCTTCCTGCCTATTAAACACACCACAGTATGGTACCCATCAGCCAGCGAGGCTGAGAGCCTGCCAAGATGAGGAGTCTTTAGCAATCTGCAAGCTCAGAGCCTTCCCACCAACTTCTCTACATCTGTGCTCTCACCACAGCTTTTGCATGCTGCAGAGGGATCCCAGCTGCTTAATGAAGGTCTTTGCTAGTGGCAGTGGCCAACATCACCTCCTTCTTGCACTTGCCACCTACAATAGGGCCAAGGGCAGGGGCCAGAGGGTGCAGAGGTCTTGTTGTGTGCTGGGAGAGAGGAGGAGTGAGATCTTTTTATAAATCAGATTGTTCCAGCCAGCTCCACATGGTATTACAGCAGAAATCACACACTGTGCCAGGGCTGCCATGGCACAAACCTGAACATCTAAACCTCAGGTGGAACTTTTTAACTTCGAGGGTGCCAAAGCACTAGAACAGAGAGGTGGTGGAGTCTCCAGCTCTGCAGTCATTGAAAACCTGCCTGGATGCCATTCTGTGCAACCTGCTTGGAGTGCTCTTGCTAGATCATCTCCAGAAGCCTCTTCCAACCACAGAATCACAGAATGTTAAGGGTTGGAAGGGACCTCGAAATACCATCCAGTCCACACCCCCCTGCCAGAGCAAGGTCACCCAGGAACATATCCAGGTGGGTTTTGAATGTCTCTAGAGAAAGAGACTCCACAACCTCTCTGGGCAGCCTGCTCCAGGGCTCTGGCACCCTCACAGTGAAAAGGTTTTTCCTTCTGTTCCTGTGGGGTCTCCTCTGTTGCAGCCTGCACCCACTGCCCTGGTCCTGTCATCGGACATCCCTGAGCAGAGCCTGGCACCATCCTCCCTCTTTACAAACATGAATGAGCACACCTCTCAGCCTCCTCTTCTCCAAGCTGAAGTGCTCCAGCTCCCTCAACCTTTCCTCCTACAGGTGATGTTCCACTCCTATAATTCCACGCCTCTGCTGCTGAACATCACTTGGCAGTGACTCCTGGCAGCTGTGTGAACATCTGACCTACTACTGAGGTGGCATGTGTGGCCAACATGCTGCTCACAAGACTTGCCACCATAATGCCTGTGTCGAGAAGCAGCCTGCATGTTCCTTTTTTCTTCTCTTTCTCACTCCAGGATGACTTTCAAAACAAAAGGTATTGGCTTGCAAGTGGTGACTAAACACAGCTCTGAGTCACAGGGGAGAATAAATACGATTGCACTGCTCACAGCAGACAGCCAAAGCTGTTCTGCTACTACCAGCAGTGTCTATCTGCAAGCCATCAGCTGCTTCTCCACAGTCACAAATCCACTTCACAAGCAGCTTCTTATCTTGCATTAACTGATCTGCTTTTGCAGGAATTGAAGCCCTTTCCCCATACACTGACCAGATTTTTAAACTCTCGTGGGGTTCTCTGTGGTCTGAGTGCTGCAGGTTGTGTCAAATACGTCTATGCATCCCCTAGAAACACTGCTGCACCCAAGGTGGCCAAATAGAAGTCTGAGGAAGTCCTGAAAATGAATGGACTTGATGATTTTAATGGTCCTTCCCAGCCTAAACAAGTCGATGTTTCTACTCCATTAAAAAATATCTGAGTGACATCAAAGTGCACCAGGGGAGGCTTAGGCTTAGATGTAACTTCTTCACTGAAAGGGTTCTCAAAGCCTGGCACAGGCTGCCCATGGTTGAATTCCCATTCCTGGAGGTGTTTCAGAGGTGCTGAGGGACATGGGTTAGCACCAGACTTGGTACAGTTGGATAACAGTTGGACTTGATGACCTTTATGGGCTTTGCTAACCAACATGATTCTGTTATCAGACAAAAACGCTCACAAGTCTCATCTGGGTGTTGTTGGTGTTCAGCCTGTCCACTGACCACCCTTTCTGCTGCTTAAGGTGACCTTAAACAGTCTCTCTGGGTTGTTTTCAGAAGGGGAACCTACAGGGATGTGCCAAAGGAAAACTGAATCTATGGTTACCCTTAATCCATTGCGTCCCCAGCATTGGGCAACAGGAAACATCACTCTGCACTGGTTAGAGGATCACCAACTCCCTCCTGCAGGAGCAGACCAGCTTCTGCAGGCCACAGCTACTCCCCTTGCACATGACATTTGTAGTCTATCACAGCTGTCTCAGTAAAGGACTTTGAGAAGTGGACAGAAGGTCTTCACATGGCTGCATCTTGTGCTGTTACCATCCAGAAGACACTACTGCTTCAGAAAAGGGCAATGTGCTGAAAGTTCAGCTGAAACCTGCAGCTGCTGCGCTTCTCACCCCACACTGAGGCTTCTTCCTTGCAGCTGATCAGGACAATCCTCCAAAGTCAATGAGCTGACTCAAACCTATGGCTGCTGCAGAGCAACACACTCCCTCATTTGCTCTGAGGGGCTGGAGCAAAGCAGGAGCAAGAGCCAGGAGGTGAGCTGGAGCTGAAGGGCTGGGGTCAAGAGGATGGGACCACTCCTCTCATTGATGCCCAGGGACAGCACAAGGGGCAGTGGGCACAGACTGGAACCCAGGAGGTTCCATGTGAGCAGGAGAAGAAAGTTGTTTGTTGTGAGGGTGCTGGAGGCCTGGAGCAGGCTGCCCAGAGAGGCTGTGGAGTGTCCTTGTGTGGAGAGCTTCCAAACTCAGCTGGGCACTGTGCTGCTGGGCAAGCTGCTGTGGGTGCCCCTTCTTTCATAGGAGGGTTAGGCTGGCTGATCTCCAGAGGTTCCTTCCAACCCCACCATGCTGGGACTCTGTAAGCTCTGAGAGCCCAGAGGTCATGGCAGCAGGTGGGAAGAAGGTTCCCTGGCAGGGCAGGGAGCTCAGCAGTGGCCATCCCTCCCCTCAGGGCATTTTCCTAGGAGTCTCCTGCTGGCTCTGGGCTCTGCTGTGTGCTCAGCTGGGTGTGCTCCTGTAACAGCCCACACACCCACATGTGCCCAGCCTGCTTGCTCCCTCTGCTCTGCTTGGCTGCCAGCAGAGCACTATGTTCTGCTCCTGAGTCCTCTCACTCCCAGCCAGGCTGGCCAAAGCAGAGGCCACGTGCTACAGAAAACCATTTAGGTTGGAAGAGGTGGTGCCCTCAGCACCACATTTCCATGGCTTAGAAACCTCTCCACCACTTCCCTGGGCAACCTGGCCAGAGCTTTACAGCCCTTTTGGGGAAGAAATTATTCCTCATGCCCAACCTAAACCTCCCTTGGTGCAACTTGAGGCCATTTCCTCTAGTTCTGTTGTTTGGGAGAAGAGCCCAACCCCTACCTGGCTCCAGCCTCCTTTCAGGGAGCTGTAGAGAGCAATGAGATCTCCCCTCAACCTCTTCTCCAGACTAACCAACCCCAGTTCCCTCAGCTGCTCCTCACCTGTTCTCCAGACCCTTCAACCAGCCTTGCTGCCCTTCTCTGGGCCTGCTCCAGGCATCCCCACATCCTTCCCGGAGTCAGGTGCCCAAAACTGAACCCAGTATAGTCCCAGCTGGCCACTCAGCCTACCAGGGCTACCAGTTCCTCTGCTAAGGGTTTCTGTGCCTCCAGATCATCTCCCTCCCTCGCAGCTGCAGCTCCAAACAATGGAGGTCATGGAACTGACCTCTGAAGGTTTTGCCTTTTCTGTGCTGTGACTCTGCTACTGCCAGTGAGAATTGGGCACGAGACATCATCTGTTCCTGGGAATGGACTCCCAATTGCTGCTGCTTCCAGTTCAGCTGCCAGCTCTCAGTGGCTCATGGGTTACAGGGCTCTGTACACCTACCATGGGGCACAGCAACTGGCTAATTGGAGTACAGCCCTTAGACTAGGGGTTTGAGGTTGACTGTAGCAATGCCTAGATAGACATATGGGTATACACAGTCTTCTAATGCAAACAGATTAAGTCTGTACCTACAGAGAAATCTCCTCCACAAGACAAAAGGAGTTTTATCTGGAAAGGCAAAGAGAAAAACCAAAAGGAAGTGGGCGTAGAGTTTCCATCTATAATTCACAAAAAAGAGGACTCAGATCTATGTAAACTAAAACCAAACTACAAAAAAATCCTCTGGTTGCAAGGTGATGTGAGCTGATGAAGAGTCAGGGCAGACCAAGAGTTACCTCCTTCACAAAATGGAACTAACTGAAGTCTTTCTACCAGCAACTGCAGGAATGAGACTTCCATTTGTGAGCCTCAAGCAGAGAAGCAAGAGAACCAAGCTTACCTTTCAAACTCTCTTTGAAGCTATTAGCTGACTACAAATGGGTTTGTTCTTGATCCAGTACAGAAGGGCTTAGACACACAGAAGACAGCTTGGGAGGATGAGGATTTTATTTCCCAGTGGTTCAAGAAAGCCTGCTGAAGTGTGAGTTACCTTTTCTCCATAGCCTCTGTCTTTGGTCATCATTTCCCTGAGTGTCTGTAAGACTTTAATGCACAGCTTCTCCTCATTCTCCTCCAGCAGCTGCTTGGTGTGCTTTATTAACCTGAAAGGGAGCCAAGCACAGCTTGTTTCAGCACTAAGACTCTAAAAGTGGGGTGAGAGAGATCACAGAATGGTAAGGGTTGGAAGGGAACCTCTGGAGACCATTTAGTCCAACCCCCTCCACCCCTTGCTATTCACTGGTATAAGCTGCAAACAAGTTTTATCACCATCTGGGGAAGATTAAAAGGTTGCACCTGATGATCTTAGAGGTCTTTTTCAGCTGTAATGATTCTATGATGTTCCCTGTGAAAGAAATCCTAGAATGGTTTAGGTTGGAAGGGACCTCAGAGATCATCTGCTCCAACTCTCCCACCATGGGCAGGGACACCTCTCAGCTGGACTCAGCTATTCAAGGCCTCATCCAGCCTGGCCTTGAACATTCCCAGGGAAGAGGCATCCACAACTTCCCTGGGCAGCCTGTTCCAGTATCTCCCCCTCATACTGAAGAATTTCTTCCTCAGATTCAGTCTAATCCTCACCTTCAAACCATCCCCCCTTGTCCTAACTGCATCCTCTGGGCAAGAGAACCACCTCTGACTGCAGGTAGACAGGCACCAGGAGTGGGCAGCGGGACTCAGGACTTGCTGGTTCTTGAGAACACTTAATAGTAATAAACTGTTCACACACTACACCTTGGCTCAGATGGCCAAGGAGGCAAACAGCATCCTGGCCTGTATCAGGAATAGTGTGGCCATCAGAACTTGCAGTCACAGGATCAGAGGCAATGGCTTAGAGCTGGAAGAGGAGAGATTAAGACTGGAAATGAGGAAGAAATTCTTGAGAATGAGGGTGATGAGACACTGGCACAGTTTGCCCAGGGACTGTAGATGTTCCCTGCCTGGAGGTGTCCAAGGCCAGGTTGGATGAAGCCTTGAGCAACCTGTGCTAGTGGGAGGTGTCCCTGCCTATGGCAGGGGGTTGGAATTGGATGATCCTTAAGGACCCTTCCAACTCAACCCATTCCACAACTGATTTCAGAGCGTGTCAAGGACAGACCAAGCTGGGCATGGGAAAAGTGTGAACAAGCAGAACATAAATCCCCCTCCCAACGAGCCAGGCTTGCAGACAACTTACTTGCAGATGAAGCCTCCACTTTCACATTTCCTCCTGGCATCTGTGTTTTCTGGGAAGAGCAGCTCAGGCCTGTGAAGAACATCCACCAGGACTGACAGCTCTGCCTGCACCAGGGGCCGCAGGCGATCCTCTAATGCCGATACGATGTCCTGGAATGGCAGCAGAGCAGGACTTCAAACAAGCACTGCAACACAGCCACACTTACAGGCTCATTCATTTCACACAGCAGAAAAGAGGGACAGGACACTTGGGTCTGTCCTGCCTGGATAAACCAGATGCAAGACCACAGAGCTTGGTGGGAGGTTTAAGAGAGAAGCTCTGATTTCCACCAGTCCCCCGGGGTCACTCAGCTCCCCTGCCCTGCCCCTCCCATCTTTCTAGGTGCTTTTCTTGATACATTGGAAAGAAAAAATGCAGATTCATAGCTGCACTGAAACTCTGTGATAATCATCAGGTTATTTATGCTCCAGGAACTGCTCAACTGCTCCTCACCAGCCCTGTTCCCCAGACCCTTCAGCAGCATTTCCCTGGACACGCTCCAGCTCCTCAATATCCTCCTTGTAGCGAGGGGCTCAAATGGTGGAACAAAAATACTCCAGGTACCTTCAAACGCCAGCACCTAGGAGGAGCACTTCCACACCCACGAGCCATGCAGACTCAGCTGCCTGCCGTGCTGCAATGGCTTTTGTGCATTTCACCACAGCATTACTGCATTCCCCAGCAGCTAACTCCATTACCGAACTTCCTTCTCCTCAGCAAATCCCTCCTGCAGTGCAGGCATGCCAGGAAGTGCTCAGCAGAGCAGCACTGGGTACTGGGGAGTCACCTGCAATCTCTCTATGATGTTTCTGTAATCCCTGGAAGCAGCCAGCACCGAGTCTCTGCGGGCAGCATTCCTGGCTGTCATCCTCCAGTTCATGGCAGTCTTCTGCACAATGTTGTGGGATTTCAGGAAGAGGTTGTTCACTTGGCTGTCCAAGTCCACAGGGATGGCAATCGCTCTGCTTTTTGCTGCAACAGACCACAGCTGGTGAGAATCACAGAGTCAGAGAATCAAAGAATGTCAGGGGCTGGAAGGGACCTCTAAAGCTTATCCAGTCCAACCCCCCTGCCAGAACAGGGTCACCCAGAGCAGATCACACAAGAACACACCCAGGAGGGCTTTGAATATCTGCAGAGAGGGAGACTCCACAACCCCCCTGGGCAGCCTGTTTCAGGGTTCTGTCACCCTCACAGGGAAAAAAATCCTCATCATGTTTCCATGAACTTCCTCTGCCTCAGCTTCCACCATTGCCCCTTGTGCTGGCATAGGGCATCACCCAGCAGAGCCTGGCTCCAGCCTCCTGGCACTCACCCTGCACATCTTTATAACCATTGCTGAGGTCACCTCTCAGCCTCCTCTTCTCCCAGCAGCACAGCCCCAGCTCCCTCAGGCTCTCCTCATAACAGAGCTGTTCCATTCCCTTCAGCATCTCTGTGGCTCTGTGTTGGACTCTCTCCAGCAGTTCTATGTCCCTCTTGAGCTGGGGGGCCCAGAAGTGGACACAGTACTAGAGATGTGGCCTCACCAGGGCAGAGTAGAGGGGCAGGAGAACCTCTCTTGACCTACTAGTCACATTCCTCCTAATATACATCTCAGAATAGCACTGGCCCTCCTGGCCACAAGAGGGTAGCTCCTGCAGCCAGCTCAAGAACAGGACAAGCTCTGCTTGACCTTCCTTCTGCAACCTCCTTTGTGTGCAATTAAGCAGGCCCTGTGCAAATGGTCCCTGGAGGAGTTCAAGAAATGTGTGGACACAGCACTTGGGGATGTGCTCTAACAGTCATGATAGTGTTAGGCTGGTGGTTGGACTCACTGATCATCAAGGGCTTATCCATGACATGGTTTAACGGCCATGGTGGTCTTAGGTTGGCAGTTAGAATTGTTTTGGTTGGAAAAGACCTATGATTCTCTGGCCAGACCTCTGTTTGCACACCTTAGAGCTCTTTTACTGTGTTTAAAGTAGAGTAGTCTGTCCTTAGACACACACTTCCAACACTCCATCCCAAAACATGTGCACACCCACCAAACAGATGCTGGCCTCAGACCTGGTACCAGTAACTCTTCTTGCTACTAAAAGCAGAACAAATTACAGGGAGGAGTAGCACAAAATTATTTCTGTGCTGCAGATTAGAGTCACAGCCTGGTAGAGGTTGGAAGGGACCTCTGGACATCACCTAGGCCAAGCCCCCTGCTTGAGCAGGGGCACCCACAGCAGCTTGCCCAGCAGCACAGTGCCCAGCTGGGCTTGGAAGCTCTACACACAAGGAGACTCCACAACCTCTCTGGGCAGCCTGCTCCAGGCCTCCAGCACCCTCACAACAAACAAGTTGCTCCTTCTGGTCAAACGGAACTCCCCTGGGTTCCAGTTTGTGCTCATTGCCCCTTGTCCTGTCCCTGGGCACCACTGAGCAGAGCTTGGCCCCAGCCTCTTGCCCCCCATCCTCTAGCTCTTGCTGAACGTTGATCAGATTCCCTCTGGGGCAGCTCTTCTCCAGGCTAAAAGAGGATTGCAGAGTGTTTTGGGAGTTAGATGGAGGAAGCACTTCAGGTTACAGTGAGCAAGAGTGACCACCTCTTGTTCAGCCATGACAAGAGCTCAGCACAGCTCTGGCTTTGTACTAAGCCTGGCCTCTGAGTTTTCAAGTGGCACCTTCAGGAAGGGAACTGCACCCTGGTTGTGGCAGGCTGGCATGCAAACAGCAAATGCTGGCTGACCACCTTCACAGTGGCTACTGCTGCTGAGATCCACTTCTTACCTACATCTGAGAGGACCCGAATGCAGCTTTCCACAGATGCCTTTTGGCTGGGCATTAACCAGTTGCAGTGGTACACTCTGAACACACCCTGCAGCAGCTGGACAAACACAGGTTGTCGAGTCTGGAAGACAAGAAAGGTCCAACTCATCACCCTGCTGAGGTGCAGCAGCATCACCTGGAGGTGACACTGGTCACAGCCATGGCCCTCTGCACAGCAGCCGCTTCTAACTGGTCTGCATCCACTTGTTAGGCAATTTGGTGCTGTAGACAGCTTATCTACCACACATCAGCCACTGAATGGCAAGGGTGGGAAGGAGGACTGAAAGGGAAACATTAAACACACGACTTCTAAAGCAGAAAGCCTTGCTAATTGAGCTTGGCTAAGCAAGGAAATCAAGAGTCATCTCCATCTGTTTCATCAGAGCTATCAGCAAACCTGGCACCCAGGGATTCTTCTCTTAATACTGACCAGGAGCTGACTCAACACTCCACAAGTAAATGGGACTTTGCTCTTGGCTACAGGACAGCCCAGCTGCAGAGTGGGAAACTCATCGTTTGCAGCACTCTGAGCTGGTATCTCATTTACTGCAGGACCAGCCCTTTGGAGCGCAGGTAGTAGTTAGTGGTCAACACCAGAGCTGCTATGGAGCAGCCAAAATGAAAGTGTGGGGTTTAAACTTGCATTTCCCAAGGAGATCTTCAGCTCCAGATCAGTAAGCTGCTCCAACACACATCAGCTCTCTCCTTTCATCTTTGCAACAGCCCAGCAACAGTGACCAGAACTGCCTGCTTGGGGTTGTGTAGTAATTACTGAGTAGAACCAACTAAGTTAATTTACCTGCAAAGACTACTTGAAACATTGCAGATGAACCTCCAGTGAGAGGGAACAGCCCAGCACCCTGTGCCTACTGGCTACACAGTCCTTCTACCAGCTAAGGGAACTACACCACAGTGCAAAGCCCACGAGAGGTAGGGAGCAAGGAAACAATACCTCTTTGACTCTGGTCAAGAGCAATGCCTGCTAGTAAGAAAAAAGTGGAGTTAGGTGAAAAAGTCAAAAGATAATATAGATAATTAGATCTATGAATCAGTTCATTACATCAGGCCATCACTACAGGTACCAAAACAAGTAAAAAATTTCAAGAATCCACAATCACTATGAGGCAAACACCCATCAGCCTCCAGCACTGTGCCCAACTCTGGAGCCCTCAACACAGGAAGGACATGGACCTGATGGAGCAGGTCCAGAGGAGCCCATGAGGATGATCAGAGGGCTGGAGCAGCTCTGCCAAGAGGTCAGGCTGATGGACCTAGGGTTGTTCAGCCTGGAGAAGAGAAGGCTTCAAACAGACCTAATAGTAGCCTGCCAGTACCTGAAGGTGCTACAAGCAGGCTGCAGAGGGATTCTGTTTACAAAGGCCTGCAGGGACAGGATGAGGGCAATGGTTTGAAATGAGAGCAGATTGAGACTGGATGTGAGGAACAAGTTGCCCAGGGAGGGAGTTGAGGCCCCATTCCTAGAGATACTCAAGGTGAGGCTGGACAAGGCTGTGAGTAACCTGCTCTAGTAGAGGATGTACCTGCTGAGTGCAGGGGGTTGGACTGGATGAGCTTTGGAGGTCCCTTCCAACCCATTCTATGATTCCTTCCTAGTGACAAACCAAACACCAAAACCACAGCAGACAATGGGATTCTCCAAGGCATTAAAAATACCTGGATTTAAAGCCACCCACATAGTCCTTTCAGTTCATGTTTAAAAACATTTCAGTCTTAAAAAGCTTCAAGGGCATTTCATTTGCTTCAACCAGCCCAATAAACCAAGTAAGAAATTGACTTCATGTCCTACATGTCTCCAGCTCCACTCAGGAAAGCAAGCCTTGGGCAGCAGCACCCTTAGGAGGCAAACAGGCTTAAATGGCAACAGGCTTAAATGGCAAGAGGGAAAGTTTTGGGCAACTGTTCTCTGAAAAGACAGATTTATGTTCTCCTAATTTGATGTTATTTGAAGTGCATGACAGACGTACGAGGTGTTCCTTCAGCAAGCAAGGCTGGGCCTGACTCAGAGCAGGTAGGACTGAGGTCCAACAAGCCATAACATGAAAGAGCAAGAGACGAGAGGTTTGCATGGGAAGTAAGGAGATGACAAGGTGCATCAGAAAGGATGGGGAGTGACTGAATCCAAAGGAGAGTGGCAACCATCGCTTCCCCTTGGAGAGAGGGGCACTGGATCAGGCACCAGCGGCTGCAGACTGCTCTGCTGCATCTCAGATGGGAGGGAAAATCCCACCCTGAGAAGAGATGGACACCAGTCAAGTGTTCCAGTGGGCTGAACTCCTCAGGTGCGAGTCCTTGGTTATGGGCAAGAGTGCTGACAGGCAGAAGACACTGCAGTGGGACACTGGAATAGGTTGCCCAGAGAGGTTGTGGACATCCTCTCCCTGGAGGTGTTCAAAGCCAGGCTGGATGAGGCCTTGAGCAGCCTGGGTTGGTGGAGACTGTCCCTGCCCATGGCAGGGGGCTGGAACTGGATGGGCTTTAAGGTCCTTCCCAACCCAACTCATTCTATGAATCTATGACTAAGAAAGAAGAGAAGGAGAGCTCTTCACTTGGACAGGTAGAGGGAAGCTGAGTCTAGGAACAGATAGAAAAAGCTATTAAAGGAGATGGAAAAGAGAGGTGAAGTTGCTTCATCCTGCTAGACAGGAGGGAGATTGAGAAACTAAACCAATTTTCTGACATCAAATCAACAGATGGCTCCAATGTGATGGTAAGGAAGTGGATTCCAGTGCTGCACGCCCCAAGATGACAACAAAGGCACAGCAGCCAAGGGACAGAGGGGAGAGAAGGGCAGAGCCCTGGGGGACAAGGCTGACTGAGCTCAGCTTCTCATTTCTTCAGCTCAGGTTGACAAACGGATCCCACAAGTGCCTGTGGAGACTCTGCAGTGGACACAGCCTGTCTGCATAGTGACTACAGAGACTTTCAAGGCCCAGGAGGAGCACATCAGCTGCTGGACTGCTCAGACTTGCCCACTTGAAGACACAGCCCCAATAAAACAACTCAGCCCAAACACAGCTGGGGAAGCAAACTGGGCTCGCACAGGCAGTGCCCAGCTTGGCAGCTGAAGTCTCTGAGCCAACCTCAGGCACAGCTCTGTGCTTTCAGTGTGACTATCACAGGTTGGAAGGGACCTTCAAAGGTCATCCTGTTCAACCCTTCTGCACTGAGCAGGGACATCTCCAACTAGATCAGGGTGCTCAGGGCCCCATCAAGTCTGACCTCGAATGTCTGGGTAAGGAAGGCTGCCAAAGGCTATGAGAAGCAGAGCTGTGTTCAAAGCTAGACAGCTGGCAGATCAGGCTGGCCACTGGTCAGCCAGACATGGGATGAGAACAGGTCCTGACTGGAGGAGAGCAGAGATGCAGGAAGCCCACAGGGTAAAAGCAGGAGCATTACTGCTTGCAGCGAGCAGAGAAGCCTTTGTTGGAGGCACAATCATGCAGCAGCTTCATGAACACTTCCCTGGAGCACTGCTGTCCCCACAAAGCAAAGGGTCAGCACCCATTCTTCAACAAGGCAGTGACGCATTCAACTGCCAGCTGCCCTTTATGACCACTGTTGGGACTCAGGTGCCTCCAAACCTGCTGCCAGGTACAAAGCTGCAGTTCACCCTGTGAGCAGCTGCCTCTGGCACGGTGAGGCCGCATCAAGTTTCAACAACTACTGCACTCCCAAGCTCTGACAGCCCTGCCAGGCACCTGACCACTCCACCCACACTCCTCCCACCAAGTTCTTTAGGAATAAAAGAAGTGATGTTATCTTTCTGCTGCAACACAAATATTAGGGTAAAGTACTGACACTGCTGTTCTGGGGTGCAAATCTCTACCTGTGTCACTTGTCAAACACTCTAAGCCTTTCCTCCAAGTTTCCCCAACTTCTGAACAAGACAAGGAACTACTCACACTGGAGTTCCTGGGGAGGTTTTGGGTTTAAAGGAAACCAGAATCCTGCTATCAAAACAATCTTTGTTTCTGTACCTTCTATAATGCAATGTTCTCCTCCTGTCCAGAAGACCTTGCCACCAAACTTTACTTTCCCTTCTCCATGGCTCTCTGGAGAACAGTTTTACTTTGTACTAACTGCTCTCCCACTGCTTGGCAGCTGGCAGGCCAAACTAGTACTGATCAAAGCTTGTTTGCATTCCTCCACCTGCCCACACCATCTTGTTCAACTGTCTTCTGATACTTGATCCCAAAGAGGATGAGCAGAGCCCTTAGATGCAACCAGGACAACTCCCTCATTTCCCTTCCTGCAGCGTTCTATTGTCACCTGGAGTCTGCTGACACAGAGACCCATGTGGTCTTGGTAGCTGTAGAGCTGAACCTACTCACGATGTAACTGATGTTTCAGCTTCTCTAGAAAATGTTTGTACTCTGATCTACAAACCTTCCCACTTCTACAGCCAAAGATCCACCTCGGTCACAGAGTGAGTGCCTGCCTCCCCGTTACAAACCCACGGCTCTTGGTAACTGGGAAATGGAACCGAAGCAGAAAGAATCATTTCACTGGCAGCATATTTTCACTTCTTACACCACCACTATGGCTGGAAAAGACCTTCAAAAAGTCCAGCTACTCTGCCTCTGTGTTCTCCTACCTGCAGAGTAGTGCTCTGATCAGAGAAGGGGGAACTGAAGAAGGTGGTGACTATGCTCATCACTATTTCTGTGACGTACTTCTCCAGGATGGAGTCCGCGTGCTTTCTGTCGCTGGTGTTGTTGCAAGCCTGCAAGACAATTCAGTCCTAGGTCAGAAAAAGCTCAGCCAAGGTAGGTCAGTCAGTGTCACAGACTGGAACTCTTCATTTTGCACAGTGATTCCTTGCCACGACAAAACTGATGACACCTGGAATGCCTGAGTTTCCAGCACACCCAAGAGCAGAAGCCCAGCACCATTACTGGTTTCATGTGCTGGCACACAGCACATTCTGGAGGGAGGGAGAAACAGGGCCTTAAAGGAAAGCAGTAGGGTAGGGAGGACTGAGGTGTAATAGGGAAATACTTGGAATCCCAGGCAAAAAGCCAAATGGCCAAACAAATGCCAAGCTTGGAAAAAATTTCTTCTGACCTGCCAAAAAATGTTGCCTCTTGCTGGGGAAGGAGCTCACTTCTCTTGGCCAGAGTCAGCAAGCCAGGTGACAGGAGAGAAACAGGCACTAGACAGAAGGGCGGGGTGTGAGGCTTTGCTGAGGGGGTTGTTTTGGTTGGGGGGGGTTTCTCTTTTGTAAAGGGAAATATTCCTGTGTCCCATGGAAATGACTAATGAAATCCATAGGCACGAGGAGAAGGCAGAGGCCAAGTTGAAGGAGCACAGTGTGGAGGATACTTATTGTCTTGATGCATTGAGATTCTGATTCACAGACTGCATGGGGCTGGAAGGGACCCTCAAAGGTCATCTCATCCAACCCCCTTGCAGGCAGCAGGGACACCTCCAGCTAGAACAGGCTGCCCAGGGTCACCTCAGGACTAATCCTGCACATCTCCAGGGATGTCGTCTTACTGTCACTGCTCTTCAGTTCTTAGCAGCTTTTGGAATCCAGCTGCTAGATACAGAACTCCTTACCCGACAGATGTCAAGCAGGAAGTTCTCAAACAGCTTCCACATATGATTGCTGGTGTAAATTTCTTTCATTTCTACTTCTGTGTCCACGTAGCAATGATTCAAGAAGTTGATGTAGGCGATTTTGACCTAAAAGAAGAGGAGGGAAAAAAAAAAAAAGGAAAACAAGCCCACAATAACAAAAGCAAACCTGATTGGGATTCTGAATCAGTCTAATGCCTCAGCAGAGCTGCTGTATAAATCACTTGTAATGCTGCTTCTTGCTTTTCCTTAAGCCCTGGTGAAATTTAATGCCGTGAATAGCAAGACAGCAGCCAAGGAAATACAGCAGGGTTATTGCAGACAAAACGTCAGCGCAATAATCACTCCAGTCCTGAAGAACCATCTGCTGAAGGTCAGCAGCAAACTCCAGAAACCTCTCTGCCTCAAGAACCCTACAGAACAACTGAGTGCAGCATCACCTCCCACAGCCCCACCCCATTTGCAGGGCAAGGAAACAAGTGCAAAAGGATTTCACTGAGCTATCCGGACTGACTGGGGTTGCTGACAAAATTCCTTCTCTGGTTCTGCTTTCCCAGCTTATTGTCCACCTGCACCACCACCCTTCCCAGGCCAGACTTTGCAATATCAAATCTCCCTCACCCAAAGCCAGCACACAGAATCAAAAAATGCGCTGGGTTGGAAGGGACCCTCAAAGGACATCTTGTCCAACAGCCCTGCAACCAGCAAGGATAGCATAGAATCATAGAATGTCAGGGGCTGGAAGGGACCTTGAAAGATCATCTTGTCCAGTCCCCCTGCTAGAGTAGGATCATCTAGAGCAGATCACACTGGAATGCATCCAGATGGTTCTTGAATATCTCCAGAGAAGGAGACTCCACAACCTCCCTGGGCAGCCTGTTTCAGTGCTCTGTCAACCTCACAAGGAAAAAATTCTTCCTCAGGTTCACGTGGAACCTTCTTTGCCTCAACTTCCACTCACTGCCCCTTGTCCTGTCAGTGGGCATCACCCAGCAGAGCCTGGCTCCATCTCCAACTACAGCAGGCTGCCCAGAGCCCCACCAAGCTAGGCCTCAAGTATCTCCAGGGATTGGACATCTACCACATCTTGGGCAATGTGCTCCAGTATTTCACCATCCTCATTGTGAAGAGCCTCTTCCTCATGCCTAAAGAACTCCCTCCCAGTGTCCATCTCAAACACCTCCAGGCCAGCAGCTCCAAACAGCCCTCACCTCAGGTATGCAGTCCTCGTGGGTTACTACCCTGACAATGTCATCCAAAGGCAGCAGGGAGTTGCACTTGATTTCTGTGTAGACATTTTTGCCTTCAGTGCACACAGCCAGCAGTTCTACCAAGTGGATGTGGTACATCAAGGGGCTGTTCTCATCCATCCGGTCCCTCTCGGATCTCATCATCTGCACCAAAGTCTGGAAGGAGGCTCTGTCATTGTAGAACACCAGGACATCTTCTCCTGCATTCACCAGCTACCCAGGCAGACAGAGACAGGCCATCAGCACACCAAGGAGCATCTCCCCACAGCATCCTCTGGCCATGGCCAGTGCAAACCCCACGTAACTGCTCTTTAGACACTGACCAGGAGGGCAGCCCCCAAGGCAGCTGCGCACTCAGTCCTCTCCTGCCCCCCTCATGGAGAGAGGGCTCAGCCACCACATTTTGCCTTCAAGAATTTACCACTTCTGAGCTGCTGAAGGACTTCAAAGGCAGCCCCACTGCCTGCTTAGACAGAAATGGTGCCAAGCAGCTCGTGACTTCTCATTGTGCTTTCGGATGCCAGGTCTCTTGCCTCACCTGACTTCTGAAATCACACACAGCTTGGGGCAGAGGAACGCCCTGGGGACATGTTGGGTGCAGGAATTCCACCCTGCTGAACAAACATCAGCACTTCTCCCAGGCTAGGGAGTGACAGCACAAGTCACACACTGAAGATTTCAACCAGCTTCACGTCTGAGACCCAGCCAGCCACATCTTCAGAGCAGTTCAGACCTTCTGTAACCCCATGAAGGGAAGGAGAAGTGAGCAAACTGAGACCTGCTCCAGGCTGGGCACTTCTTAGGACACAGCTAGAGGGGTCTGAGGCTTTCCTCCTGCAGAGTTAGTGGCCAACAGCTAGACAAAAATGCAGAACCATAGAATGGGTGGGCAGAGAAGGGACCTTAAAGATCATCTAGTTCCAACCTCCCTACCATGAAGGCAGGGCCTGACCCCAAATTAACTCCCTTTTCTCAGCAGCTACTGACCCCCATGGAAGCATCTCACAAGCTCAACTCCATGTCCAGAAGCTCACAAACCCATTTTTGAGCTGCAGGATAAAATAGAGAAGCCCTCGAACGACCTAGTAAGACAGAGACAGAAGTTCCAGAGCTTGCCAAATCTGATCCTTGGGCTCCCCCTGCTGAGGAGGCCAATCAAAATCCCAGCAGATGTGCAAGCCAAGCACATCGCACCCAGCTCAAAGAGATTCGTTTACCCTTCTCTTCCCTCTCCCTGTTTGCTTCCGTTTCCCAGTTACCTACACACCTTAATTTTTGGGGACCTTCATCACTTGAACAGCTGACTATCTTGGGAAGACAAAAAACCACCTCTCAAAATACCACAATGGCACAAACTTCCCTCTGGATTAGAGATCTTAGATACTGAGATGAGAAATTCCCCTCAAAATATTATCATGGGACAATTTTCCTTCTTCTCCTGCCTCTCTCTCTTCATCCTCAATTTCCCAGTCACCTACAGAGCTAAATTTCAGGAGACTTCTCCCCTTTCAGCACTTAAACTGATGAAGGGGTAGATCTTGGCAAGACAAGAAATTCCCTGACAACACTCTCATGGTACAAAATTCCTTCTGCATTAGTGATCTTAGACTTCAAGATGAGAAATTCCCCTGACACCACTCTCATGGCACAATTTTCTTCCTCCATCAGCAATCTTGAAAGGAAACTATTTCTCTTCTAGCCAGTTTAGCAAGAGGAAAGCAGCCTTGCTTCAAAACCCACCTGAAGGATGCTGTGTAGAGGTTCAGAAAGTAACTTCTAAGCAGCATCACTAACCAGGCAGTCGTCAGAGCTACGGGTGAGGAGCTCAGGCAGCTTTTGGTCACACAGCAGCCTGTGCTTTCTGCTAGCTGCATGCTCTTTTTGCATGCTGAGAGCTCACTGTCAGCTTCTTGGCAGTCCCAGAAGCGAGAGGATCAATTTGTCATGTTCACCAAATGGCATGCGAAGGGAACTTCTGTTCAGACCCTGCAAATCCCTGCAGCTCTCACCTCAGCCATTACCATATCTTGGCATTTCTTGATGAATTTCCCTTCTGCCTTGACGATTGTCTGCAGGAACTTGATGTACTGAACGTTCCTGCCGTGGGTCTCGATGCAGTGGACAAAGTGTTGCACAACTCTTTCGTTGATCTCGCTGCAGAGCTGGAAGTTGTTCATGAAGATGTGCTGCATGGTGACTGCTTCCAGGATCTAAAAGGAAGGGATGAAAAGAAAGAAGTCATCAGAAGATAACAAACCACCAAACTCAACACTCCTGCAAGGCTCCAGGGCTGAGAAGAACATTTCTGAAGACCTAAGCTTTCAACACAATGGCTCAGATGTAAGCCTGTTTTGCAGCAACTCCGAGCACAAATCCAGGCTGTGCAAGGACTGGTTTGAGAGGAGTCCTGAGGAGGAGGACTTGGGGGTGTCAGTTGTTGACAAACTCCCCATGAGCCAGCAATGGTCACTGGCAACCCAGCAGGCAGCTGTGTGCTGTTTGCATCCAGAGCAAGGAGAGCAGCAGCACAAGGAGGGGATTCTGCCCTTCTGCTCTGCTGTGACCCCACCTGCAGCACTGCCTCTAGTTCTGAGGCTCCCAGCATGAGAACAACCCAGAGGTGATGGAGAGGGTCCAGGAGGCCACAAAGGTGATCAGAGGCTGGAGAACCTCCCTTGTAGGGACAGGCTAGGAGAGTTGGGGCTGCTCAGCCTGAAGAAGAGAAGGGTGCAGGAAGAACTCAGAGCAGCCTTCCAGTACCTGAAGGGGCTCCAGGAGAGCTAGGCAAGGACTTTTGACAAGGGCTGGGAGTGCCAGGATGAGGGACAATGGCTTTGAGCTTGGAGAGGGGAGATTGAGAGTGGAGAAGAGAAAGAAATTCTTGAGAGTGAAGGTGGTGAGACACTGGCACAGGTTGCCCAGGGAGGCCTAAATGCCTTTGTAAAGGTGTTCAAGGCCAGGTTGGATGAAGCCTTGAGCAGCCTGTGCTAGTGGGAGGTGTCCCTGCCCATGGCTTGGGGGGGAAGTTGGAACTGGATGAGGTTTAAGGTCCCTTCCAACCCAACCCATTCTATGAATCTATGATTCCTATGAATCTATGATTCTTAGTCCACTTCAGCCTCTTGATCTTTCTGCACTGAAATGGTTTGAAACAAACAGATCTTGCCAGTTTCTGAGGCTTTAGAACACAATCCCTTCAGCCAAACCTGCATCAGAGGAGACCCAGAGGTAATCACCAAGTACAATCCATTCTCTTCTTGCTAGGAACAGTGATAAATCGTGGAATGAGGTCACTCTTACCCCTGGGTTGAGGAACAGGTTTATGTGCTTGTGCAGCAAGGCCTGGTTCTGCTGGTTCCCAGCACAAAAGTTCTGCAAAAACTCATGTGCAAGCTTCATGATCTCCTGCATCCTCGTGTCTTCAGCCTGTGATTTCATGAGAAAGAAGATGGGGTTAAAAAGCCTCTGAAGTTCACTTTCAGGTGAGGAGCAGATGAGCCACAGCTCTGCAAGGGCACTGTCACGTCTCTCTCTAAAGGGAAAACAACAGACCTCCACCCAGGTCACAGAGAGCAGGAATGAGTCTGGCCTGCCTCACAGTTTGAAAGGCCATCAAAAAGCAAAAGCATCACAGAAACTACAGCAGTTTCCTCTCTAAAACTGCACACTCCAGGGCCCAGCCTGCCAGCAACGTGCTTTAGTCACTTTTAGGCTGCTGAACACACCACTGCCTCGGCCAAACCACACATCAGCACCTTGGGAATGCAAGGGAAAGAGCCATGTTCCATGGAATGCATTTCAGCAGTGACAGATAGGCAGGTCAGGGCCCAAAGAGATGGAAAGTTCTTATTGCACCAGTTAAGCCCAGCTGGTATTTACTGGAATCCATACACTGCTTGCATGCTTCCAGGCACGGCTGAGCAGTCTGACATCAGTGTGGAATTACCATCAGTGAGGGCAGGAAATGCAGGTTGGAAAATGAGAATCTGCTTTTACTTTTAAGGGGTTTCATCTGTTTCCAAAGGTGAAGAGAACCTTCCAGCCTGCCTAGCCAATGGCTATCCACAGCCAGGGGACAGAAAGGTGACAAAAGGTGCTGGAGGGAAGTTTTTACTGCTAGGGCTTTTTAAGCAGAATTTGAAGTAAGACAGCAGGAGACTCAGCTCAACATTAATCAAAGCCACTGCCTAGAATTGCTGGGTCTCAGAAACCTGTGGACAGCAGAGTGACAGGGAGAAGGTGAAGAGTTGCCTCCCCTGTGGCAAGTACCTGCCACTCGTGACTGATGGGGGCCAACGCAACGACCTCAGGGTGTGCTTCATCAGCACAAAGTGGTGCTGTGCCAGCTCAAACCCCAGAGCAACCCTGAGTGGGCTTCAAGCTGCTCTACTGACCTTCCCCAGCACCCTGATGTGGCTAATTAGGAACAGCAGAGCTCAGTTGGAGAGCCAGTTGGTGTTTATTCATTGCTAAGGGGGAATCTGGGTCTCTGCAGCTGCAGGGGTCTGTGTCTAACAAGTGGGCAGTCCTGCTGATAAATCCCTCAGGGGATCATCAGACACCCTCTGAGCCCTCGGTATTCCCAGGAGGGCTGTCCTACAGCTGCTTCCTAGCACTAATGAGTCTTGGTTGCACTGCCACAGCTTCAAGGCAGCACACAGCTTCCATAGGAAGGTGGGGCCTGAGCCTTAGTCTTACTCTGAGCTCTGAAGGACAAGTGTCTCCAGGAAGTGGTACAGAACTCTATTTAAAGGTTTCCAACAGACAAACCTTAAACAAGAGTCTCCTCTGGAGAGACTCCAACCCCAGCTGGGCATTGTGATCCTGGGCAAGCTGCTTTGAATGTCCTGCTTTAGCAGATAGGTTGGACTGGATGACCTCCAGAGGTTCCCAGCCCCACCATACTGGAGAGCTGTGTGCCAAGCTCCCCACTATTTTTGAAGTGTGGGTATCTGAGAGACACTGAGGCTACAGAAAATACCCTCTGGAAACCCAACACAAAGGCAGAAGGCTCAGGACAAATCAGAAGAGCTACTAAAGCCTGTGCAGAGGACATGAAGCAAGGTGACAGCCACAAAGCAACCCAACCTTTTCATAAGGGATCTGCAGCAGCTCCAGCACCACGGCATGCGCTCCCATGTTCCGCAGAAGTCTCTGCTGCTGCTTCCTGCTCTTCCTGACTGTGGCACTTTCCTGCACACAGAGCTTGCTGAGCCGCAACAGGATCTGCAGGAGAGACTTGCTTTAGAGCTGCAGCTCTGGGGATTGCTCCTGAGCATACCAGGAGGCTCCCAGAGCGCAGCAAGAATGAAAACTCCACCTGCATGGATCAGAGTGGCTCTAGGCAGGGACAAGTGGTAAAGTCACCATCCCTGGAGATGTTCAAAGGCTGCATGGGTTTGGTGCAGAGGGACGTGGTCTAGTGGCAGTAGTGGGATTGTGAGCTCTAGGCAAGCAGTTGGACTTGATGATCTCAAAGGCCTCTTCCAATCTCAACAGCTCTATGATGCTGTGATAACTATCAAGAGAACCCAGTATCATGCCCCAGGGTACAAAAGCCCATCAGCTCACACCACACCAGTGCCAACACACACTCCTTGTCTGCTGCTTGGAATAGATTACCCAGGGAGGTGGTGGAGTCCCCAACCCTAGAGGTGCTCAAGAAATGTGTTAGACTCAACGCTGTTAGAAGTCTTTTCCAACCAATTCTATGCTCTCTGATATTTTGAAATTAAAATCTCAGAGCATGGTGGTGTTGGGAGCAAGGCACTCAAGTTCAAGGTAAATGAAATAGCTTCTCTACTTGCCTGCTTCCTTTGCAGGCTTCAACAATGTTATGTTACCATTGAGACAGCAGCAAAACCTCACCTCCCTCACTATCCCACTCTGAGGGGAAGAATCCACAGGCTGCTGAGTCTACTCCTGGCTTCCCATTCAAGTTGAGATGTGTTATTACTCAGCAAATATTTTCCACAGTGGAAGAGTGACTCAGACTTTCCTGGGTGCCTCCCTCTGGCTGCAGCTCTGCAGAGCTGTGTTACTCTACACTCGCATGTAACCAGCAGGAGAAAGCAGAAGTTTTACCTCTTTGACTACACGGTAGTTGTAGCTGCTTGTGCTTTCAGGCTTTTGGGACTTGCTGTGACCTTCCTGAGGATAAAAAAACCAAAACCAAAACAAACAAACAAAAAAAATCATTGGCTTCATGAAGGCAAAAGTGAGCATTCTGGGGTAGTGCCTGCTCTCTTCCTGGGAAGCAATGGCATCCCTCACGTGTCTGACACTCAGAAAAACACATCTGATTATCCTGTCAAACCACACTGACCCCTCTGACATGAAACAGGGTGAAGGTGGGATAGTTTTAGTGACAGCAAGGCCCTGTCCTTCCCTTGGTTTGTCACATGCTGTCTGCAATCAAGCCTCCCCATCTCCAAAATGGCTTTCTCTCCCTCTCTACTGTTATTACACTGTCATTGTACAGATAGAGATGTCTCTCAGCGCTACGCTCAAGGAAAGCAAGAAAAAAGGTAGTGGAACACTGGAACAGGTTACCAAGGGAGGTAGCTGAGGTCCCATGCCTGGAGATATTCAAGGTGAGGCTTGACAGGGCTCTGGGCAACTTAATCTCGTGGAGGATGTCCCTGCTGACTGCAGAGGGGAGTGGACTGGATGACCTTTGGAGGTTCCTCCCAATCTAGACCATTCTATGAAATTAATTTTATTTACTTCCAACAAAGCCATTTCTACTCAGGGACTATTCTTGAGTTTCCTCACACAGATTTCTCTATTTGCTTGCAATTTATACAGCAGGAAAATGTGTTTAATTAGTTCCAAGCCAGATGTGCATGCAAAGAAAGTCCTGTACTTGGAACAGATAAAGCAGCCTTCTGCTCTGTCATCTAATCTTAGAGCCACAAGTCAAAACATTACCTGAGCAGCTCACAGCTCTGCCCTGCAGACACTGGCATAGGTTGCCCAAGGAGGCTGTGGATGTCACTTCCTTGGAGGTGCTCAGGGCCAGGTCAGATAGGGCCTTGAGCAACCTGGGCTAGTGGGAGGTGTCCCTGCCCAAGGCAGGGAAGTTGGCACTGGATGAGCTTTCAGGTCCCTTCCAACCCAACTCATTCTCTAACTATCAGCAGGTGAATCTGTGCAAACACAGCCAAATTACCTCTTTTTTCTTGTGTTCATTTTCACCTTGCACTCCATCCATGGTCTCATCAGGACCTTGGCCTTTGTACACCCAAAGCTCTGATTTTTCCACAATAGACCTCAGCTGGTCCAGATCTTGTTTTATCTGCTTGTAGTTGTCAACATCTTGGCTGGTAACAAGCAGTTGAACCTGACAGGTATGCAATACATCAGTTGCAGGAAAGATTTGGTTTAGCTGCAGTGCAGACATTCAGAGAAGGAGTAATGCCCCAGAGGGCTTGGAGAAGAGCAGCCCCAGATAGGACCTGACCATTGCTCAGTAACAGCTAAAGGGGGGCAGGGCAAGAGGCTGGGGCCAGACTCTGCTCAGTGGTGCCCAGGGGCAGGACAAGAGGTAGTGGGCACAAAGTGGAACCCAGGAGGCTCCATGTGAACAGGAGGAGAAAGTTGTTTGTTGTGAGGGTGCTGGAGGCCTGGAGCAGGCTGCCCAGAGAGGTTGTGGACTCTCCTTGTCTGGAGACTTTCAAAGCCCATCTGGAGTTGTTCCTGTGCTACTTGATCTAGGCCTGCCTGCTTTAGCAGTGGGGTTAAACAAGATGATCTCTAAAGGTCCCTTCTAACCCCTCCTAGTCCACGATTCCAACACACAGCCATACCTGCTTAAAAGCCTGGAGGACTTCTTGCCTCTGGCTGAAGTGGCGGAAGAGCAGCTGCAGTGCTCCGGACACCAGAGGGGGGTAATCGTGCATGGTTAAATGCAGCAGCACCCTGAGGAAGGTCCTGCCACCGTGGTCATCCAGGTCCAGTGGTGTGTTCTCCTCACTGCAAACACAGCAGGGAGGTACCCAGCGTTAGACTCCACCTCCCAGCAGCTTCTTCAGTCCAGGCAATGCTGGCAGAAAACCTTTTTAAAGGCTTTTATCAGATCGAGTGCCCTCTTCAGACAGGCAGGGAGCTCTGGAGCACTGTGACACAGGGATGCTGCTCCAGCAGCGCTCTCAGCTTCCATTAGCCAACAGACACCTTGGGGACCAAACCATGCCAAAACCTTTGTCCCTACATCAGGCTCACTATCACTTAAATAGTTCTTGCCCTGGTACTAACCTTCCTCACTACTGATTAAATTAATCCCCAGCATGCAATGCTTATTATGTCAAGCACTGGACATCTTTGCCTTCGTCTCTTTCCTCCTCCTCCTTCCTCTCTTTGCTTTTGTCTCTGCCCTCCTCCTCCTCCCTCTCTTTGCCTTGGTCTCTTTCCTCTTTCTCCCTCCCTTTGCCTTCATATCTTTCCCCCTCCTCCCCTCCCCCTCTTTCCTGAACAAGACAAACTCTTGTGGCACTCTTTTCTCCTATCAGTGCCCTCTGAATATTTTCCATGTTCTACTTCCAACTGAGGCTATGTAAAAAATTCTGGTCCTTAACTCTGCAAATAAATCTCTCTCCCCTTCTGCCTCCATTTAAGAACTCACTTCTCTTAAGTCTACAGCAAACAGCTGCAGCTCTGTGCAGCTAAAGAACAAGCTGCAGTACTTAGAGCCCATCACTGCCTCGCTGCCCTATGGTTTCAGAACGGATGGGAGCTGCTCTGGAAAGCAAGCAGGTGTGGAAGGTACAGCTTGCTCTGTTCTGTCACGTGTGTGCAGCTTAATGCTGCATTAGACAAAAAAAGGGTGGCTAAATATACATCTACCCAAGTCCCACTCCTTGCCTACACAATCTTTCCTACCCAGGAGTTTACCGCAGCAGTCAGCTTACATGCACTGATCCTCCAACTTGGCTTTCACCCACACAAGTGCAGCCCTCCCATGGAGATCTTTCTGGCTGGAGGGCCCCTGCGTGTCCCTTATCTGTGGCTACTACTTGAAACACTACCAGTGAAGAGGTACTTCCCTTCCACCAAAGATCCCCTCGGCTTGCTCCTCGATATGTTCAAAGTCTAGGGCACCTGAGAAAACAATCAGACAAAAACATCATGTCAGAGCTGCACCAGAGATGCTTTTACAGCCTAAAATCATCTTAAACAGCAAGTGATGATGTAAGGGTAAGCAAGAGGGGCAGACCAAGCTGAAAGGAATGCTGAGAGCTCACTGGAGCAGCCTGCTGAGGGAACAGAAGACAATAAGTAACCTGTTCCCAGCTCACAAATTCAGCTGCACAACCATCCCAGGAACAGCCAGGCTTAGTCCTCTCTGCCCTACTTTTAGATTGCACCAGTGGACAGTGGAGCAGCCTGCTAAGGGAACGGAAGCCTGCAACATCCAGGCTTAGTCCTCTATGCCCCACTTTTAGATTGTTCCAGTGGCCAGTGATGGAAGCTGGTGTTCTTCAGAGGGGCCAACCCCAAGGCACACTCAGACTCCTCACAGCTGAAGTCATAAATTCAGCAATGACAACAGACACAAAAAGTCTTTGCATTTTTGAGTGGAAGGTGAAAATCATTCCATGGGCAATCGCCTGAAATAGAAACTGCAAGTGGCAGAACAGACCCGGAGCTCTCCGCTTTCAACTCAAGGGTGTAAAAGGGAATAGGAAGTGAGCACAGGGATTTCACATCCTTGCCAAAAATGGATGAATTCTCACCCAAAGTGCAGCCTGCAAAAAGCTCTCTTGCTCTCCCCACCAGCCCAGTTGGGAAGGCCCTGGCACCAGGGGGGCTGCTGGACAAGCAGCCCAAGAAAAAAAATGTTAACTTCTCCTTTGAAGTGAGTTCAAAAGAAACAGTCTCGTCTCTTCTCTTTGATGGCTGCACACCTAAACCACCTTCTCCTTATCTTTTGCCTTTTGCATCTCAAGATAGTCCTCAAAAGAAGGGAGAACATCTCTTGGATGTCTAACAAGCTTCACTTTTCAAGTCCAGTTACTCCCAGGTGGCACAGGTCCCCTGGGACACTTTTTCCCCTGGAAAGGGATCCGGCAGTTGCCAGCAGCCCATCTACCCAGCCTGCTCAGTGAAGAGCAGTAGACAGGCCAAGCTGCTGACAGCTTCCTTGCATGCCCCTACACTTGGAGACAGACATCTCCAGGTGCCTTCCTACCTTGCCTTTGCAGAGAGATATTTGGTGGGTGGGGGATCAGAATAAAGGGAAGAGATGAAGGGAAGCAGATGACTTTGGGGACCCTCTTCCTTTATTCAAACATGAATATTTTGGACTTGATGATCTTTGAGGTCTCTTCCAACCTTGGAATCCAACTGTGATTTTAAGGTAAGGTACTTTAAGGTTGATGACAGATCACACAGAATTGTGGAGTGCTTTGGGCCAGAAGGGACCTCTAAAGGTCATCCAGCCCAACCTCTCTGCAGTCAGTAGGAACATTTGTAACTGGGGTATCTCCCAGCTCTCTGGGCAACCTGGGACAGGGTCGCACCACCCTTAGAGCACAAAATTTCTCCCTTCTCTCTAGTGTAAATCTCCCTTTTTTAGTTCAAGCCATCACTCCCTGTCCTGTCACAGCAGGCCTTTCTCAAAAGCATGTCCCCAGCTTTCTTCTTGGCCCCTTTAAGTCCTGAAAGGCCACCAGAAGGTGTCCTTGAAGCCTTCTCTTCTCCAGGCCACACAACTCTCTCAGCCTGGCCTCACAGCAGAGCCCTGCCAGCCACAGGAGAGGATTTAGCTCAGGTTTTCCCTTGAGTCTGCACCTCATGTCACACTTCACACATGGAACCAAGTAGGGCAGAGTACAACTAAGCCCTGGCTTTTGCTTGGGGAACATGGCAATGATGCCTACCCCATCACTCCCACTTCTAGCAGGGTCCTCTTTCAGGAGGACCATTCATATGCCAAAGCAAGAATCCAAGTCATTTAATCAATTAACCTCTAAGATTAAAGAGTCTTCTGCAGCCCACACAAACTCGTTCTGCTGGAATGTGTCCAGAGAGAAGGGACAACCAAGTGGGTGAAGGGTCCAGAGACAGATCTGGTGAGAAGCAGCTGAGGGAACTGGGGGGGTTCAGCCTGGAGAAGGCTGTGGGGAGAGCTTCTGGCTCTCTACAGGTCCCTCAGAGGAGGCTGAAGCCAGGTGGAGGTTGGTCTCTTCTCCCAAGCAGCAAGTGACAGAATGAGAGCAAATGGTCTCAAGTTGTGTTGGGGAGGTTTAGGTTGGACACAAGAAACAATTTCTTCCGCTTGAAGGTTGTCAAAGCCTGGCCCAGGCTGCCCAGAAGAGTGACCCCACCGTGAAGGGGTTTCAAAGCCCCGGGGATGTGATGCTGAGGGCCATGGTTTGGTGGTGACCTGGCAATGCTAGGGTAAGAGTTGGACTTGATGACCTGAAAGGCCTCTTCCAACCAAACCGATTCTAACATTCTCTGTCCAGACACTAACCTGGTACATTCGCTGCCATTTCTTGGCTGCTGCTTCCAGTGGGTGATTCTGACATCTGGGCATTGCTTTCATCAAACTCATGTTTAAATATACACAGCAGGCAGGAGATCCTGTAGTCCAGTCTCACATTCAGAATAAACTGATGAGAGAAGGAATAAAAACCTTGTAATAACCTGCCCATGTACCATGCACATATCACACAGAGCTGCCAATGTGGAATATCAACACAGGAAGGATGTGGAGGCAGCCTGAGGAAGAGAAGTGCCAATGACTCCTTAAAAACCTCCTGAATTTGGGGATTTTACAACTGATTGCAATGAACACATGATGCAAGCAGTAAACAGAGAAAATCTTGGGAGAGTCTTGGTCTCTTGTTACTGCCTGATGAAGGTACTCTCAGCCAGGAGGATAAGAGGAAAAAAAAAAAAAAAAAAAAAAAAAAAAAAAAAAAAAAAAANAATATATAAGAGAAGGAGAGAAAGGAAGGAGGGAGCAAAAACCAAAGAAAGGAAGGGAAAAAACAAGGGTGCAAAAACCAAAGAAAGGAAGCGAAGGAAGGAGGGGGCAAATAAAAAGAAAGAAATGGCCAACTCCCAGAGTGCTGGGGTTAAGGAAGCAGAGCAAGAGCTGCCAAGAGCCAGAGCCAGGCTGCTGCCACACCATAGCCACCAGCTTCATGAGGCCATGCCAGTGAAGTCTCCAGCAGAGCAGGGACACCTCTCTCAGGGGTCTTCCTGCCTCCTGAGGAAAGCAGTCCAACGGCAGGAACACTTGCAGCTCTCAGATTTAGGGCAGAATGCTCAGCAGCAGTTTTCACAGAGCAGGGTAGTGGGGGGAACACTGGCACTAAAATATCCCAGGGCACATGCCAGGCCAGGCGAGAAGTTGTGGCTTCCACTAAAATTAGGCAGGGTGGCAGGAAGTGAGTCAGGCCTCCCCTGCCTGCTGCATCTGCTGCCGAGGGGAAGGGCACAACCTCCAACCCAGCTATGTGAGAAGCCTCCCACGGGGGCAGGGGAAGAAACACCATGGATCTGCTGCTGCTTCCGCATGCTCTCGCCCACAAGGCTTCAGCAGCATTCTGGCCCCTGGGAACTTGCCCATGAAGAAGAGGAGGACTCCTACGCTGAGGGAGGGAAGGGGCTTTCAGTGTGGTCATCCTGCAGTGCTGTGGAGCAGGGAATAAACTTTGCTCTCTGTGTACTGAAGGTTTAAGAGTGAGAAAAGCCAGAGGGAGGTGGAAGAGGCAGCAAGGCTACTGCACACATAACGCATTTCAGGCTGATGGCTCTACCAGGAGGAACCTCAAGTATCTCCCCCACTCCTTGGGGCACTTGAGTAGCCCTGCAAACTCAGAGGAGTTCCTGGGACAGTAAGGTGGAACATTGCCCAGGGAAGTGGTGGAGTGGCCCACCCTGGGCATGTTTAAGGGTCGTTTGGACATGATGCTTAGGGACATGGTTTAAGGTGAATCTTGTAGAGTAGGGTTCTAGGTTGGACTTGGTGATCCTGAGGGGTTTTGCCAACCTGCATGTTTCTGTGATTCTATGAGCTCTCCACTTGAGCAGGTCAGATGCTTACAGGTGAGTGGGCAGTATGCAGATGTCCACCCCAAACTCTGCTGATTTCAGTCATGACATCACATTGCCACATGTCAGCAGAGTGCTGCCTGCCTCAGAAAGCCACCTTTCAGTGCTTCACCAGTTGCAGAGAGGCAGAGAGCAGGTAGGAGTGGATTGAAGAGCAGCATGGCACCATGTTAACGCTTCAAGACAGCAGGAGATGCTACCTCGTTTGTGCTGCTAGTACCTGAAGGATTTCAATGATCTTCAGCTTTGTGTCCATGACCAGGATGTCCTCTTTCTCTGGTTCACTCTGCTTGACATTCCCCTCTGGAGCAGCAGCAAGTGGGGTCATGGGCAGGAACCCACCACCTCTGAGCACCACCTGGGTCATCAGCTCACCCACTCCGTGGATGGATCTCATGACATTGCTCCCTTCAGAGAGGCAGGCAAAAAGGGAAGGTTATGATGGTGCAAGGGGACTGCATTAACAGGGCAAGGACCATGCACACCCTGTGAAGAGAAACTGTCTCAACATGAAAGGAGGCCAGGTGGGCTCCTAAACCCCTGGAACAGATGGGAGTCAGCTGCAGCACTTGGAGAACCCCCTGTCCTCTCCCTCTCTCAGCACAGGCAATATTCAGCTCCATGACCAAGGCATGGACAGGAAGATGGTGATGATTTCAAACCCACAATGACATCTTGAGATGAACTAGAAGCCACCCAAAAAGGATCTCCTCTGCCCATGTTCAGCCTTACCTTTGCTCTCCTCTCCTTTTGCCATCTTGGTAATAGGGAAGATGGTAGTGATGTGCACACAGTCTAATATGGCAAGGAGGATTTTGGTTAGCCTGAGGAGGTCACAGAAGTTGTAGAAACCAAAGTAGATCAGATTTCTGGCTAAGTTAACAACCTGCCAAAACAACAACAGCAAGCCTGAGTAATGCCAGCAACATTTGGCTGTCACCAAGTTGTCTTCAGAGAGTGACAAGAGAGCAAGAACCTGAGAACCGCTATCACAATACACTGCACAGTACCACCAAAGGAGAGCAGTTGGACATCTCCAAGCCTTCCACCTACCTACAAACACTGCAGTGGCTGCAGCTAAGTCTATGGCCACAAAAGCCACTACAAAGATATGTCAAGTCTAGAGAGATTGCTTTAATGTTTTCGTCTTAACAGAAACCACCACAGATCTAAAGCTTACTGCTGCCAACTGCTTCAGTATCCTCAGATGCACTCTTTCAGGATCCACATCCCATAACTTCATGGTCAAATATTTCATGTGGGCCCTTTACCTGAAACATACTCCCCCAAGTGCTTTGGGATTTTGAGTTGGATTTTTAATAAATCAATCCATAGATTCATTGAATGGTTTGGATTGGGAAAGACCTTAAAGCCTATCCGGTTCCAACCCTCTGCCATGGGCAGGGACAGCTCCCACCAGCCCAGGCTGCTCAAGGCCTCATCCAACCTGGCCTTGAACAGCTCCAGGAAGGGGACATCCACAACTTCAGTGTTCCATCCAACCTATCTCACACCTTTGATGAAATCAGTGGTTATTTAAAGAATGTTATTGCATGGATTTGCTACACTTCCTTTGCAGAGGCTATTTTAATAGGTCAGTAAGTCAACAGGGCTCTCTGTGAGCAATCCTTCAAGTCCTAGAAGCTGTTTGTGCATGCAGAACATTCAGTTTGAGACTTATTCCAGTAAAGCTTGACTTTGCAACCCAACAGAGCACAGAAAGTGAACAAGGCTTCTGCAAGCCTCAGATGTAAGCTCACAGCCATTCATTGCATTTCAAGAACCATCACTGCAAGCTGGCAAACTTCACTGGGGTTGTTTGTGTAAGGAGGAAGGACTGCAGCAGGCAAGAGGAGCCTGCTGAGGCTCAGCACACACTCATCACCTGCCAGTTTACTTGGGTGCTAAAAAACATACCAAACATCCCCCACACCAAAAAGAGAAATAAAATCAGAATGGGATAACTACCTCAAAAGTGAGCTTGTTTTTCTCTTTGTCAGAGAAAGGGAATCTCTGACACACCACATCTCTTAAATATTCCTCTACAAATTCCATTGTCTGTGCAAATCTCTCCTTAATTTCATCCTTGGAAGTTCCACTGCTATCATAGCTAGAGAGGAGAAAGAAAAAAAGAGACAACAAAAAGAACACCAAACTCAGCATGCAGACACACAGGCCTCTCCCCACTCCCCAAGCTTTCACTGGTTTTCAAAATCTAAGAAAAGTTAAAGGCTGTCAAATAATTTAGCCAAAGGAGTGAAGCAGGAAGCTGACACCAGAGTTTCCTGGCTCTGCCTGGTTTATCCCATGGGCTCATTTTGCACTACTTAAAAATATCTGAGGAAAACAAACAACAAAAAAGAGATTTTTTTTATTTTTTTGGGGGGGTCTCAAATAATCAAGAAACTCTTGTTATTTTAGTGGAAAGTATGACAGGTTGGGGACAGCCTTAATGAGGACATTCATGGCCAGGAGATGCTGAGTGTGGATGTTATTTTTCCTCCAAATAAAACCCACTTAAGCAAAGCAGACATTTCCTAGTTCTTAACACTAATTCGAGGTTGAAAAGCAGAGAGAGCAGCAGCACAGGGAGGGGATTGTTGCCCCTCTGCTCTGCTCTTCTGAGGTCCCACCTGGAGCACTACCTCCAGTTCTGGTGCCCCCAGCATAATGCCCTCCAGGGACATGGAGCTGCTGGAGAAGGTCCAGAGGAGACCATGAAGATGATCAGTGGGCTGGAGAACCTCCTCTGTGGGGACAGGCTGGGAGAGTTGGGGCTGTTCAGCCTGGAGAAGAGAAGGCTGCATGGAGACCTTAAAGCAGCCTTCCAGTACCTGAAGGGGCTCCAGCAGAGCTGGGGAGGAAGTTTGGGCAAGGGTTTGCTGTGATAGGATTAGAGGCTTGAACCTTGACAAGGGCAGGCTCAGACTGGAGATTAAGTAGAAATTCTTCAGAGTGAGAGTGGTGAGACACTGGCACAGGCTGCCCAGGGAGGCTGTGGATGCCCCCTCCCTGGAGATGTTCAAGGTCAGGTTGGATGAGGCCTTGAGCAGCCTGGGCTGGTGGGAGGTGTCCCTGCCCATGGCAGGGGCTTGGAGCTGGATGAGCTTGAAGGTCCCTTCCAACCCAACCCATTCTATGAATCTGCTGCATCGCTGAGAATCAGGGGAGAAGGGAAGGAAAACCAAGACACTACTAAGCACCAGGAACTAATGCTGACAAGACTCAAATTCCTCACCTCTAACAGGAATTTTAAATGTTATTGTTCTCCAGCTGAAAACATTGAGCTCTGAACAGCTGAAGTACTATAAATGATAAAGCATTTGTACCATGAAGAGTTAATAAAAGCCTAATGTGAAGAAATCACAGCTCTAGTCCAGCTGTGGTTCTGAACAGGCTCTTCACCACCATCTCAATATTTTCTACTGGAGGTTAGGGGATGTGGCTCCCTCTCCAGCACACTGCTTCAGTGTCTTCCTTGGGTTGGCTTTTAACAGTGAGTTACTGCATGGGCAATCCGTCCTCAAGAGCAAATAAGGCAGGAGGAAAAGTGAACTGGTCCTCCTCTACTTCCCCTCCCAGAGGCAGGACCCTTCTTGCATCACTCAAATTAAGCAGACCATCATGGTCATCACTAAGGGGTTTGGAGGCAAACACCTCACAACTTATTCCAAGTCCCACGCAACTTATCCTATGCAGAAACAGGAAGCTGATTTTGTTCTTAGGAAAGGTCTCTCCTGAAACTATGAGAAGGAAATCAAACAAACAACAACAAAAAAATATATAAATATATAAATTTTCACAGAATGGCTGAGGTTGGAAGGGACCTCAGATATCATCTAACTCCAACTTCCCTACTATGGGCAGAGACACCTCTCAGCTATACTCAGCTGCTCAAGGCCTCATCCAACCTGGCCTTGAACATCCCCAGGGAGGAAGCAGCCACAGCCTCCCTGGACAGCCTGTTCCAGAGTCTCACCACCCTGGTCCTGAAGAATTTCTTCCTCAGCTCCACAGGCTCACAGGATGTCAGAGGCTGGAAGGGACCCAAAGAGCTCATCCAGTCCAACCCGTTCCCTGCCAGAGCAGGACCAGACAATCTAGCTTAGGGCACACAGGAACACATCCAGACAGGCTTGGAAAGGCTCCAGAGAAGGAGACTCCACAACCCCTCTGGGGAGCCTGTTCCAGTGCTCTGGGACCCTGCCAGTCAAGAAGTTCCCCCTTGTGCTGAGGTGGAACTTCCTGTGCTGCAGCTTCCATCCATTGCTGCTTGCACAGGCAGTAAGTGAGCAGAGCCCCCCTCCCCGACCCCCAGCTCCAGTCTAACCCTGCTGTGCCTCAGCTTCAAACCATCCCCCTTGGCCTGTCTCTAGACACCCTCAGGAGAAGTCCCTCTTTACACAAACTTTTACAGCTGAGAAGCATCGATAAGGCACAAGGTTGGGAGTCTTTCAGAGCTGAGGCTCCCCCAGCCCCCTGCAGCAGGCACTTACTCATCAATAGCGATCTCGGAGGGTATCTCTGACCAGAGCCGAGCGTACTTCACTGGGGTCACCTGCTCCTGGGGGTCCCGGTCCACATGCATGTGCAGCATCAGGCGGCAGAAGGAAGCCCTCAGGTCGTAGGGCAGGTTCTCATCAGACATGCAGCGCAGGATGAGGTCCACGTCCAGCTGCCCAGAGATCTCGTTGATGGCCAAGTACTGCCGGTCAAGGCACATTCGAGCAAAGAGGTTGAGCTGGTACCTTCAAGGGAGGAAAACAAAATCAACATCAACAGCTTCCACTGGAACTTCCAGAACCATCCCTGAGCACAGGGCAATGTGCTCTGAGCTCCATTCACTGCAGCAATCTTCTGGGTTCCCACTAATAAAACTGTCATTATTCAAAGAGCCACAGACTGGTTTGGGTTGCTTAATGCTCAGCAAGACCTAAAAGGAGCTGTGGGGGGCAAGAGGATGGGGCCAGACTCTGTACTCGGTGGTGCCAAGGGGCAGTGGGCACAAACTGGAACCCAGAAGGTTCCATATGAACAGGAGGAGAAAGTTGTTTGGTGTGAGGGTGCTGGAGGGCTGGAGCAGGCTGCCCAGAGAGGCTGTGGAGTGTCCTTGTGTGGAGAGCTTCCAAGGCCAGCTGGGCACTGTGCTGCTGGGCAAGCTGCTGTGGGTGCCCTGCTTTGGCAGGGGCTGGGTGAGCTCCAGAGGTCCCTTCCAGCCCCCACCATGCTGGGACTCTGTGAGCCCAACACTGGCAGTCGCCACTGAGATCCACACACCCTCAAACCAAGGTACAAACAAAGGTAGGTCCTTGCTGCTGCAGGTGACCTGTGGTGGCACCAGCAGTGTGCACAAGCAGCTGTGTTCACACCCAACTCCTGTTGCTCCCTCCCTCAGCTGAGCAGGGCAGTACCCAGGCATGCTGGGACTAGTCAGTGCCTGACCTTGGGCCTGGAGTTCATTGTGGGGAATCAGAATGGCCAAAGCAGGCAGTTCTGGGCAACCTCCAGAAGGCTCCTCCATGTCCCACAGCTCAGCTTTCACTGGGGCTCTGTGTAATTAGCCTCCTGTAACCACTGGGGAAAGGGCTGGCTGATTTCCAGTGGTCCCTTCCAACCCCTCCATGCTGGGATTGTATCTATGAGGAAGTCCACTGCAAGAACCATTAGTGGAAGACAGAATGCTAAACAAGCCAGCTATGAAAAAGAAAAATATAACTAGTTGGACTTTATGCTTCACCACATCTGAGTCCATCAAAATACTCTTAGAAGTTTATAACCCAGACACAGGAATCTGGTCTGGGCTGAAACCTAACCTCACACCATGCCAAGAACTTGGTGTCTTGTCAAGTCATCTGGAAACATTGCTTCATGTCAAAGACTGCTCAAAGCACAGCTTAAGCCCTCCAAAAGAGCACTGAACATTAATCACATCAGACTTGTGGCCCTCTCATAGCTTCACATATTGTCCTGCTGAGAACTACAGGACCACAAAAGGTTTAGAGGGAAATTTAGAAGGCAGGGAGAACAGCAGGGGCTGGGTTACAACCCAAAGCAGAGTTGTTTGCATGGTGCAATTGTGTTCACCCTAGCTACCACCTGAGCAGTCAGCAGGGGCTGTCCCAACACCCACTTAACAGGGAGCTGAGTTGTGGAAGAGTAGAATTGTTGGGTTGGAAAAGACCTGTGACACAGAGTCCAACCATGAACCCAGTGCCACCGTGGCCATCAAGCCATGTCCCCAAGTGCCACACCTTCAGGGATGGGGACTCTGCCACCTCCCTGTGCAGCCTCTTCCAGTGCCTGATCACTCTTGTGGCAAAGAATCTGCTACTCATCTCCAATCTAACCCTTCCCTGGCACAACTTCAGGCCATTTCCTCTTGCCCTACCCACCTGACACTAGAGACAAGAGACCAACCCCCAGCTCACCACAGCCTCCTCTTCTCCTAACTGAATACTCTCAGGTCCTTCCTCAGCTTCTCCTCACCAGCTCTTTTCTCCACATCCTTCACCTTTGTTGCCCTTTTCTGGACACTGTCCAGCACTTCCATGTCCTTCCTGGAGTAAGAGCCCCAAAACTGAACCCAGGATTCAAGGTGTGGCCTCAGCAGTGCCCAGTACAGGGGCACGATCACTGCCCTACTCCTGCTGGCCACACCGCCGCTGATCCAGGCCAGGATACTGCTGGCTCACACTCAGAGGGCTGTCAACCAGCACCCCCAGGTGCCGTGCAAATTCACTGCACTCTGAGCCTTAACTATTTCCTTTTTAAACTCAGTTGAAACTGTGTCATGCTCCTAAATCAGACTTCTCACCACGAGTAACTTCACGCTTTTAGCTCTCACTTCCAAGAGACTTCATCCTCGCTCCTCTCTGCCCATGAAACCAGCATCACAGAATCACAGAACATTCTGGAAGGGACCTCAAGAGATTATGCAGTCCAAGCCCCCTGCCAGAGCAGGATCACCTAGAACAGGTCACACAGGAACACATCCATATGGGTTTTGAAAGTTTCCAGAGAAGGAGACTCCACCTCTCTGGGCAGCCTGTCCCAGGGCTCCAGCACCCTCACAAGGAAAATGTTTCCCCTTGTGTTCTCATGAAGCCTCCTCTGTTACAGCTTGCCCCCAGTGCCCCTTGGCCTGTCACTGGACATCGAATCATAGAATGGTAAGGTTGGAAGGGACCTCAAAGATCATCCAGTTCCAACCCCCTGCCACAGGCAGGGACACCTCCCACTAGTACAGGTCACTCAAGGCCTCGAACACCTCCAGGGAGCAACAACCACAACCTCCCTGGCAACCTATGCCAGTGTCTCACTGCCCTGAGACATCCCTGAGCAGGGCCTGCCTCTGTCCTCCCCACACTGCACATCTGTATCAGCATGAATGAGGGCAGCCCTCAGGCTCCTCTGCTCTGAGCTGAAGGGCTCAGTCTGGTCCCACAGGCAGCTGTCCAACTGCGGTAGTCTGAGGGATCGCAGAACCCCCTTAAACAAAAGTAGGAGCATGGACCTGCTTGTCCAGGATATTGTTATTCTTTTCTGGTATTACAGCTTAACACCTAGTGCCTGGCTTGATCTCTTCCCCTCCTCCTCCCTACTTCTTACCTTGGTTCCTGGGGGAGTTGGCGTGCAGGGAGTTGAGCCACTAAGGCCTTATAGGCCCAGTTTGGGTGGGGGCGGTTTCGGTCTGCCCTTAGGCCGACTGAGGGTGAAAGGGGTGGAGGAGTCTAGAAGGGCAGTGTGGGCCTAGGGGATTTTGTACTTATTCTACCTGATTGCCTTCTGGAATCATAGAAGCAGCCAGGTTGGAAGAGAGCTCCAAGCTCACCCAGCCCAACCTAGCACCCAGCCCTAGCCAAGCAACCAGACCATGGCATTAAGTGCCCCATCCAGGCTTAGCTTGAACACCCCCAGGGATGGGCACTCCACCACCTCCCTGGGCAGCCCATTCCAATGCCAATCACTCTCTCTG